>JANRGV010000104.1:6099370-6127841 GCA_024734035.1 Alethe castanea | reverse complement strand
TTATTAACCCCTCATGAATTAATAAGTCATATTTACTATTTCAATAATTCACTTGGATCCACATGAGCAATAAAAACCTGTTGATTTGAATCCGAGAGGGTAGTGTCATGCCCATGAGTAGTTGGCCTATCTACTCCCAACAGGGGCAGCCAAAAGCCAGACAGGAACTTTTCTTTTGTTTTTTTCAATTTTAAATCAAATTCTGCCCATTCACAGTGGGCAGTTATCAAGCAGATGGTCAATGACAAAGCACGAATAAAGCAACAATTTGCTAATATTGAAGCTACAATTTTCTGTGTGCCAAAAAAGTGTCAGAGTAGACATTACCTATCAGTGTCAAACAGATTAAGACAAACTCCTGATACTAACAAAAAGGGACTTAAGATCTGATTAATTACCTGTACATAATTTTACTCTTTCCATAGACCTTCTTCCATCGCCAACCAGTCTTTTCCTCTGCATGCTGTTAATGTCTATTCCCCATGGCACTGCAGCATTTGCACTTTGTTGCATTCCAGAGAAGCTCCCACTGATATTTACACAAATCAACCCACTGTCAGTTCCTCAGCCATTAGTGAAGATTTCTGAGATTAATGCAGTTGAGGCACTGTTTCATTTAATTTTTTGGTACCGCTTTTCAGAAAAACAATATGTGAAAAACAGCTCTATATTCAGGTTGAAGAATAAAAACTTAGTCTTTAGTCACCCACGTTTAGGCATCGAGAGATACAAATGGAAAAATTTTCAAAGGGAAAGACCTGTGTAAAAGAGCTAAGGCTTAAAATTTAACATTCATTCCATTAGCATTTGTCTCTAAATAGGACTATAGCTGTTCTAAGAGTACGCTACAATTAGTTTCATGTTTTGCTTGAATTCATGATTGTTACTTCATACACTTTCTGCATAAAAGCACAATTGGGGGGGTGAAAGGAAAAAAAAAATCACTTTTGACTGAGAAATAGGATTTCTGTCTAGAAGAAAGACATCAATAGCTAAGTTGCAACCTCATACTGAAAAACATAATATTCTGCTTCAAACTATTAAAAATCTTATGTTTCTTAGAAGTTGTTGGCCTAAAACCTCTGGCATATGTCATCCAAGCAAACAAAGCAGACAAGCAGAGTACAAGCAGCAAGGAGCCCCAAACAAATGAAGGATGAGACATGAACCTTTATTAAAGAGCAAAAGGCAAAGCTCAGCGCTGGCTCAAATCACTGGACTGTCATAGTTGGCACTGGCAGGAAAGGATTTCACTTTTTTATTGGGCAGCAGCTTATATTACAGAGGCTTTACAGACTACTATCTATAGGAAGCTATGGCAGATTCCATCAGCAGAAGTTGACACAGAGCCAGCCTCCAATTTTACACTTTGCCAGAAGTCAAGAGACATCAGACACCTACTGACAAACAGCAACTCTTTGGAAGCTTTAATACACTTGAACTTGCAAATGCTTCTGAGATGGTTTATCTCTTTTGGAAGCTTAAGAGACATTTATGGCTCTTCAAGACAGTATTTTACAAATTCTAGCAATGCTACTTGCCCTTTCAGCCGGAATATTGTGTTTGTGCAAAGAATACAAACTGGTGATGGACCATATTTCCTCTATGTATTTATTTCATTCAAATTCACAGAGATTCCTTGTATGTTCACATTTCAGAAAGTAATTAAGTATTGGACCTCATAACATCAGCAGAAAGAATGGGATTCTTAGCTCAAAGAGGACTTCCTGTCACCAGGAAATTAAATGTTTCGTCTGGCAGACAGTAAAGTACACACAGAAATAAAAATTAATCTGTAGGCTTACACTTACATGCTTTCTCAAAGTTAATTAAGAAGGAAGGTTACCCAAGGTTCAATGAATGAGGCAATGCCAACTTAGGAAGTGATCTCAACTTACAAGAGAACAAAAATAAAAAATTTCAATTGTTGAGCAGATATAATAGATTCTCTTATCATCTGATTTTTGTGACTCTGAATTCCTATATGAATACAGGTGGGGTTTACACAGAGAAACACACTCCCAAAGATGAATAACAAAGTGACAAAAGACTGGATAATTGACACAGAACCAGGGCAGGTTCTGTCTGCCTATTAGCCTGACTTGCTTAGATATCAAGAACACACAGAGGGAAAACCAGCTCCCAAGTCTTGCACAGGCAATTCAAGAACTGAAATTCCACAGATGCAAAAATTTCCAAAGTTTTCTGTCAAACAAAATAATAATTAAAGAAAGATCAATTGCTTTAACAATATCAGTGCTATAAAAAGAGGAAAAAAATTAATACTATTTTTTGGGTGACAGTAGTTTCTCAATTATCCTGTAATTAGTGACTTTGTCAAGGATTAACTTGGGGATATGTTTTACCTTTTTACTTGTCATTTTTACCCCAAGATAGAACTTAGGAGTGACAGCACAAAAGTAGTAGCAGATGTTACATGATTTAAGGGAAGGGCAGGAGGGTAACAACTTCAAAAAATATTTTTCTGACAGTCATTCTAACTGCCTGAACTATTAAGCTTTGATCTTCAAATGAAATCCAAGACAACATATTTATCACCTCTCTGCAACCCCATTTTTGCAGAAGGCACACTGATACTCGAAGAAGTGAAGAGCCCACTTCTCAATGATAGATATGTATCTTAAAAGTCAGTGGTACAGAAATTTGCCTTCTGGGAATAAATCTGATTAGGAAATCAGGACTAATAAAACCCTAGAGACTAAAAATACCTGGGATGTAGGATTTAGATCTTCTAAGAACAGTGTGACAGGAGGCCAGGCAGGGGCATTTTGCTAGATTGGGTCATACAGATGCAGCCAGAATAAAAAATTCTGCAGTATAACATTTACAGTCCTGTTTCAGTCAAGGTGCTTTCTGAAAAACAAAATTACTCATTTTCAAATCTGTCACTGTCACCATCCAAAACACTGGTGTAGGAAAAGTATTTTAATATCTATATTAATTTCACTTAATTCTAGTAAGCAATGACAAAAAAGAGTAGTACACACTCTCTGGAAAACCTACATCTAAATTATCCTTCAATGTCATACATTCTTCAAAATCTAGGACAAAACAATCTAATAGATCACCAATGATTCTTTAAGGTGTTTTTTGAAGTTCACATATTTTGGAAACGGTATAATTAAAGTACCATCCATGCAGAGGGACACAGAAACAGTTCATTGCTTTCAAATACAGTTAGGGCTCCAACTAGCCACAGAAACTTTCACACGCCCTTTTTATGCTTGCAGCCCTGGGATCAGGATCCAACTGTTCAGCAAACTTCTTCAAAACTTTACTGGCATCAACTCATGACAGAGCTGCACAACTCATTCCTAGATTCATTTTCTCTAAAGTTTTGTATAACGCCTAGGCTCTAAAAATACTCCACAAAAGCTGAAAAGCATAAAAAGCTAGCTAATCTTTGTGGCAGGACAAATTATTTTTGTCATATATTTAAAAAAAAAAAGATTTATACAGGTGGAAGAAACATGAATTAGATTTGCTTTACTGTAATAACTTTGTTTTATTTTGACCTTTTAAAATGTTTAGATAAGGTCAGAGTAAAATTAACAGGCAGTAATCACCCTCTCCAACAAAGTAAGTCTAAGTAAATCCATGCTGCTTCTCCATTAAGAATTCCATAGGCCACTGCATACAAATTTAGGAATTCCAGTGGGTCATCAAATGCTTGCTCGCTTGCAAAAATCAGTTTGGAGCCACTTTTATCAAATGCCAGGAATAAGGAGAGAAATCCTACATGTTTACTCCATGCTGTTCTGGCAGGGAGCCAACAACAGCAAAGGAACTTGGAACAGCAGGACTAAATCCCCATTTGTCTCACCCTTGTAGTCATAAAACTGTTTATGCAAATAAAAGGACTGACAATTCTATCAAGTGCTGTGCACTGAATTACTGAAAGCTTCCAAATACCCTTTTTTAAAGAAACATATAGCCTTAATAAAACAGCTTCTTAACCGACAGCATGAGAATTTATTCCACAACTAAAATATGTGCAAAATATGGGGAATTTGTTGTTCTGTGGCAGGGTATGGTTCTGTCTGTCTTTGCATGAGAAACACAATCTCAGAGAGTTATCAGCCTTATATTACAGAAGGAGAAATATAATCCAGATGATTTACAGCGTTCGTATCAAGAAAAAAAAATTATGTATGCAATGTGGAAGGAAAAAAAGAATGACAGGTGGCAGACTCAAAATTGTTTTAATACAAGTTCTGTAGTTACAGCAAATACTAACTGCTGTGGAGAAGGCTAAAACAAGCAGAGAATAGAAATATGTTTTAATTGCTGCACTATTTATTTTGTAAGCAATGTGACAGTGGTCACATTTAAGACATCAGGCTAAAAGCAAAAGGATTTAGAAAGCTAAGTTAGAAGAATTTCTGATTGATTCTTCACATTTCTCCTAATTTTTTTTTTTCACATCAGAAATATTAAGAATCTATAACTGGCCTCTGATATGGCCTTCCCATGCAGAGCATACAACAAGTGCTTCCATGGTTAATTTGGTACATTCCAGACACATGGTTTCAAGCAGGGAAATCATCCCAAGGTGCTCCTGCTATCCATACATTCCTTGATCCCCTCAAGCCAGTTGATTTTGACAGAAGTGTTGGCATACCACA
The DNA here is from genome assembly GCA_024734035.1 of Alethe castanea. Taxonomy (NCBI): domain Eukaryota; kingdom Metazoa; phylum Chordata; class Aves; order Passeriformes; family Muscicapidae; genus Alethe; species Alethe castanea. The sequence continues at coordinate 6,123,195 of JANRGV010000104.1, read as the reverse complement.
TCACAGAGGAAGCAGCAAGGGCAGAGTTGGTAGATGGAAAGAGTACTTTCAAATGATACTAGCACTAAATGCTTCCAAATTAACAACCCAGGCACCTAGCAGGGGAGTAGTTGAAATTCTGGCTTCAGCAGCCTTCCCTGGTGCTCACAGCCTTCCCACATGCACCCCATCTTCTTACTCCCACTTATTTACGCCAGTATAACTAGTATAATTAAAAGCCTAAAAAAACCAGGGCTAAACAATGTTAAGCCTTCTTTCTTTATGTGCTGCTTTCACCCTGAATTAACACAGACATTCAATTTACAAAGTTCTACAAAAGCTCTACTTTCTCTGTCAGACCTGAAGCAAGGAGAACTGTGATCAGAACATTTTTAAGACAGCTTTGCTACAAAAAAAAGGCATCTTGTGGAACTAAACAGAACACAAGGGAGAAAACAAGTCCTGCATTACAACTTTGTTACTCTGCACAGCTGGTGACATTTCCCACAGATGTCGCTACTAAATATCAATAAAATGGAACAGCACAGAATAAACAAGATAAATTACATATGTCATTTTGCATGGGTCATACCTCAGGTGACAATGCTACAAGTATCAGTACAACAGGAAAATAGTAGCAATGAACTTGGAAGAGATAAAACAGAGAAGAAAAGTCCAAGTCCCATGAACACACATAACAACCTACAGGATTTTGTCAAGGATTTTCAGCCTCCTGTAGTCTAAAGAAAAAAAAAACAAAAACAAAAAACAAGATTCTGTATATGGATTTAGAAACCTTACCAGAGAACAGAATAAGCAAATATATCAGCATTCAACAGCTCTTACAAGTTTAAAGACTGCAAAGCGTGTGCAAGGGCCCTAAGAGGGTCTGTCCTGGAGGCCTGTGTGCCTGGGCTGGGGGCCAAGGCAGGGAGTGCAGCTGCAGCCTGTCCAGCCTGTCCCCCTCCCTCCCTGCCTGCACAGCCTGGGCCAAAGCCCCTTCTCGTGGGAGCTGCTCTTCAGCTGAGCCTCCACCACCAGCCCCTGACCTGAGCTGCCCCTCCTGCTGTGCTGCAGCCTCTGCCTCATCCTGGGCTCTGCTTATCCAGCTCCTTGTGCCCAGCAGCCTAGCTAGCCATCCCAAGGCTCTGCTTGCCCTCTGCTTCCCTCACGTGGGTGCTGCAGTCTGATTCATCACCCCCATCTCCTGGCTCACCTTCTCTGGGGGAGCAGCCAGCCCTCACTGCTCCATGTCTAATGCTCTTTTCCTCTAGTATCCATGAGGGAATATAAATGACAGGACATGATTTATACTGGTCTAATTACAACTGAAATAACTCTTATCCAGTTAGCTTGACAAAACTAAGCTGAGAGGAAAATATAGAATAAAACCATTATTCTATACCTGACACTATCTGACATTTGTTTCAGGATTTCAAAATTAATATGGAAAATCTGACATCTATCACCATTGACATGACACTGAACGCAACAGGAAAACTTGAGCTTTGACTAGAAATTGAAATAACTGGCTGGAAATACTTGTATATGGTTAAACTTAGCTGTGATGAAACAAGAGGATATCAACCAAAACATCAAAGCTTAAAGGGAAGAGATTTGTTGAATAAACTTTATAAATGCAACTTGAAAATTGTTAAGACTTAAAACTTTAAGATAAGTAGTAGACTATCCAGACAGCCTTCAAGGGAAAGGTGGTGTTGTTTTGGTAGTTCAAATCATAAATTGTTTAAACTTAAGTCACATAGTTCTTCCCCAAGATATTCTGTCAAGTGACAGGCCTGCACTCACTATCTCAATTTCCCATTCTTTATAATGGGACTACTTGTATTAAGCTACCAGGTGCAGCTTCATTTGTTAGAAATGAAAAATCAAGATATTCCATGAAATTATATTCCAGTGAATCTTTGTTCTGTTATCAGGTTATTTATAACGTACAAAATTTCTTAAAAGTTGCATGCCCTCAGGGACATAGTTCATTTCACACAGTTCTCCAAATTGCAATATTATCTTTTCCATCAACAGTTACTTGTGGTAGAAAGAATCAAACTCTTTAAGTAAGAGCTACTCAAAGATCAGAGAAAATGCAAAGCAATGTAACAACCTAGTACTTGGCCTGACATAATCCTTCCAAAAGTAGCCACTGTTGCTGGAGTCAGGGAAAGAAGGCCGTATTTACAATACATGAGGAATTAATTTTCCAGTTTTCCTATCATATCATGCATATCCTTAATCTGGGAAAAGTCTGATCTCTCTTCACCACAGAAGGAATTACACATCCCCAAGGCCAGGCTATCTGCTGGATCTAGTAATTACTGAGTAACCAGAGACATGGGATTAGAACAGAATTGCTCTAAACAACTTCTGTTGTGCCAGTTTTCTGACAAAAGGCACTTTTCTTGTAAAATACACTGGCAACTAGCAGTGCTGGATCCATATACCAGCAGGAATCATAGGAAAACTGCCTCAGCCATAACTTGCTCTTCCATTAAAACCAACTGGGACTATAGAAAGCTGATCCTGAGCTTTTGCAGTGAGTCAGCACATGTTATCACATTAGCAGGGTTCAGATGTACATAAGCATCCACACCACGTTACAGCAGGAGAAACCAGAGCAGGGGATAAAAATATGGTAAAGAAATACAACTTTTCTATGGATGCTCAGTTCTGGAGTAAGACAGAAAAGAGGATAAGTAACCAAATAGAGATAAAAATAATGTGAAAAATAGAAGGGTGGGAATATTAAAATGATTAGGAAACAGGATGCAAAAGAAATAAACTATAAGAGAGGTAAAAGAAGTTCATGGAGCAAAAAAGTAAGAAATGGAGCAAGCTGAGTGTGCATAAACAATTATGGAGAATTCAGATTCCTTCAGCTCCAGATTTTTGTTAGCGATAACATTGACTGATTCAGTTACAGATATTAAAAATTGATTAAGAACTCACAGACAAAACTAACAAATTCCTGCCTATGACTGAACAGGGTTGAGCGTATAAAGCTGCTAATAAATTTGGCCCTGAAAACCTTCATGGCTAAACACTGGCAAGAATGACTAGCATGACAACTTAGGGGTGATTCACAGCCAACTTGACTATCATTCCTCATTTAAACTGATTAACACAAGTAGATATGAAAACATCTGCAGCTTGACAAGTGAAACATGCAGTTTTACAGAAAACTTCCAAGTGATTCAGAAAACACCTGTGTGTTGGCAATAAAGTAAGTTTTCCACTTGGAATTACTAATTGATGTCCTCTAAACTCACAATAGAAATCATGTCAGGCTGCACACAGAAACATGTAGTTCAGCAGGCAATTCCTTAAACACATAAAAAATACAGCAGATCCAATTTCTGCCATAACAAACGGGATTTACCTTTGGTTCTGCTTATGAAAAATAGCAAATGAAGTCTTTCAGGAAAGCTAAACTGGGAAACTGTTACAAAGACAAAAAATAGAATAAATAGTTACCTCTTAATCCAATGGATTCGACAGCACAAAGGGGAATGATTTGCAGTTGGGGCCAGGTGCACAAGCTCATCTATTTGCCACTCCTAGAGAGAGACTGCTAGCCTGACACAGGAGTTCTTAATATGTCATTAATGAATCAGCTTCATTGCTACATGCAGAGATCAGGGAAATGAGCACCTGCACGCTTCTCACAATTATACCCTCATCTTAGCAGCCCAGTCTTAAAAATGCAGGGTAAACAGAACATTCAGGAACAGTAGAGCTAGAGGTACTGCAAGGTGTGCTCAGATAACCATTTGTTTTATCTTTACTGCTTTCTGGTTTTCTCGATTTGAGACAAGTCAGGAGGAAAATTAGCCCATGTAGATTATTGGTGTTCCACAAAATGCCTACCAAAAACATACTGCACAAATTCCCACACATGCCAACAAACAAAAACCATGAAGAAACAGAGGTAACAAGCAAACTTCAAAGCTTAAACACATTTAATTTGGCTAGAAACATAAAGCATTGTGGCAGGCATTCAGTTTCTGGGCACCGTCCCTGTTTTGTTTTCAATTAAAGTGTTTCTTTTCCAGGCAACTCCATCATTCCCACTCCTTCATTTTTGCCATCCTCACCCTGAACTCATAATGTTTGTCACAGCCACCCTCATTGTGGCAGGATTCTGATACTGTTTTTCAAAACAAAAAAAAAGGTACGTTTTAAATCACATCTCTCAGGATCAGTGTACCTTCATAGAAACAGTATGACTTGAATATGTAGTTTCAACACTCAGAGATTTAGCTGCCTAAAACATGAGATCAATTTACTGTTTCTGAGCTCTTCATCTCTTCTCCACTGTGCCTCAAGAATCTTAGGACATACTAATCATAATACTACACTTATGGACATGTAAATAGTCAATTAAACAGAAAAGCAAACATAGCTGTTTCTTTAGCTAAAATTTTTGGCCTGAGCATTAAGCAAGAATTTACCTTTAGACACTTCATGTTTCCTTCCTAAAAAGAAAGGCTTTCTTTCTAAGGGAAGATGGGCAAAATTACACATCTAAATATTTCCAAGGATTCATCTTAGTTATTTTTGCTTCTGCAAAATTTGAAGGGGAAGAGAACATACAGGAAAGAATTTTTCAAGTTTTGGAAAACCCACTAAAATCCTTCAATGTAAATTCTGAAAAATAAGTAAAATAATTACATCAGCTTTTCAAACAATGTTATTTTAGAATAATTTTATTTGTACCAGTGCAGACTCAGAAAACAAGGAAATATCTTATTTTGGTGAGATATGAATACTTAAAAAAAGGCTTTAGTATCCTATTCCAAGCATTTAGCTTAATTTTTTAATCTCCTTACCAGTAATCTCTGTTGAAAAATACATTCACTTTCTTTTTCTGCCATGCCCAGCCATCCCCCAGCTCCTTCTCCAACTGCAACATCTCCCAGTGTGAGTTGAAAGAACGGTGTGCTCCCAGCAGGTAATTAACTGGCTGTGAGGGATCATTTTCTGAGAGTGAAAACACCTGAGAGGGAGGAACAGCTGTGGGGCTGATGGCAGAACAGACACTTGTGCTCTCACCCCACAGTCAGGGTTTAAATGACAAAGTCCTAAGAGCTCTGCCCTACCTTGGAAATTTAAAATTCTTAATTTAGAATTAATGAAGGAGGGAGGGAAGAGCAAAGAGGGTCTCTGCAGGAGGACACCCCTGTGGCCAGCAGAGCCATATGCCCTCTCCCACTTTTCTTCCCCCTTTACTCTTTCCCAGTGTGATTGATCTCTTGGGTGAAAAAATGGTATTGAGGGACTGAGGCAAATGATTTCAATGTGTTCAGGAGAAAACAGGAAACTGAAAACCTCAATTATAAGAGCCATGTTGGAAAATAAAAAAGAAAAAATTGGTCTCCATTTCAGAAGAATGCAGAGTCAACCCCTCCTGACCTCAATAGTGTACTATTACAGTCCATACTTGTGTCTCTGCTTTCTCAAATTTATTCCATTTATTTTGGAAAGTACACAACAAAAATCACATTCAGTTCTCTTGCACATGGCTCAGATGAAACGTGCATTTCTTCAACACAGGGAATACAGGTAACCTGGAAAATGTAAATAATCCTCACAATGAAGAAACTGATATTGGCTCATGATTCTGATTTAAAAATTCTGATAATCTATTTCTGTCCCCTCACAAATTAAAACCAGAAAACAATTTAAAGACAACTAAAAAGGTCTATTTAATTTACTTTAAAGTGCACAGGTGTCTGTATTTTATTTTAATGTATGAATAAATACCACATTATAGGTATTTTTCTGCATTCTTTTGTAACATCAGTACCATGATTTGTAAATTTAAATTACCTTCAAAGATGAGGATTAAAAAAAAAGTGATAATATATGACCAGAAGCCAAAATTAACTGTCAATCCAATATTAAATATACTCTTAGCATGCCAGAAACAATTTCATTTCTTGATATTGCATTTATTCCACCTGGAGTGGTTAGACTTTCAGTTCCTGAAACTAAATATGAACCTAAGAAACCTCTATTACTGCCCAGCTTCAGTAAAAACAATCAAAGGAATTCCATTATATTTTATGTTCATTCTATGTTAGAGCACCATAAGAACTTTTATCTTCCCTATGAAGAAAAGGAAATGAGACATTCCAATTGACTATTTAATTTCTTACTACTTTTTATGTCTTTTCACTAATGTTTTACATATAAAATATTATTTGATTTCTTTGCTTTTAAACTACACAAGGTAAGGCGACTTAGAGAAACAAATCAGATTTAGCACTTGTAAATGATCAGTATACTCTTCTTTCTAGAAACTTGCACATGGACAAGAAGCCAGCTCACTGGCTATTTTAAAGTGAAACTGGTAGTATTTAAAGACTTCCAGAGAAACAGATGGAAAAAAGGTTTAGTGAGGAAATATTTAATCAGAAGAGATTTGGCAAATTAATCTGTAAATGAATCTTTGCATGTGTGCTCTTTTCATTACAGAGAAGCAATATCCCTGCTGCCAATCATTTCCTAGCAGTTTCAGTGCCGAAGTGCACCTTACTCCACATTGCCCCACCAGGCTTTACTGTTTTAGCAATACCTCCTATACTTACAGGAAAGATAATACAACCTTTTACATAAAAAAAAAACCAAACAACCAAACTTCCCATTTTCTCTCCCCTGAGGATTCCCAGGAAAGATTCTACTTCTGGAGCTTGTTGCTTGGAAAAATCCAGAGCTTACCTAATATGGGAGTTGAGTGTGACCTTGATGTTCCAGACATGAATGATTTGGGGGTGTGTGTCTAATCTTATAATTCAGTGAAGTGAGCAAGAAAAAAGAATAAATGTCAGCTTTTAACTGGCTGTATCATTTTCCAAAAAAATCCCACCAGACTGTGTTTTTCAAAGCAGTTCTATAACAGCCTAAATTCGCATCAGAGCAATACCTTACAAGCCTCACTATGTTAGCTTTTGTGTATTTATAGCTCCGCTCTATATCATAGGAAAAGTATGCACGGTCTTATACTCTGGTGAGCAGAGATCACAGTGTCAGGAAACTCTATAGTCACTTTGCTATAGTGCAGGAGCTTCAACAAATAATAAAACACAAGCCTTAAAAAGGCAAAGCATCCAGTGTGTGGAACATCTTAATCTGTTTCAGAAGAATTATTTAACCAAGAGGTAATGATTTCACGTTGGTGACTGTTTTTTCTCATCAGCTTCCAGGCATAGTTGTAATTTATATGTAATTCTGAATAGAAATCTAGGCTGAAATGACTGCTTGAAATTCTAGAAAACTTTTCTTTCCAACCCTGTCTGAGCTTATAAAATGGAACAGGTGTTACAGTAACTGGACTTGTTCCTTTCCCCTGAGGTAACTGTGCCACAAAGAAATTGAGAAGCTCTTGCCTGCATTTCTCCAAGCATATTAAAGAAGGCTTTACTGTGAAAATATTTGATAGAAATAATAACACTAATTTACTGCCATTTACCACAGCTGCCTTACATTCACTTCACATTGAAACATAATTACATTTCATATTAACCTCTTTAGGGAAATCTCCCTAACTCACCCTACCTATAGCATTATAATTTTTGGGTAAGGTACAACATAACCATTCCAAGACAAGCAGGTGGTTCTATGTCTAAATTGCTCCATTGCGACAACTGCATTTAATCATTTGTGTGCACTACTGAAAAAAAAATTATATTAGAAATCCAGTTTAGAGAGATCTCTAAGGGGTTAAGTAAACAAAAAAAATTATACAGTTTCTCGAACTTCCAAATCTTTTTCTGCCTCCAAAGAATGAAATGTAATTCTTTAAAATCCTGTTGGGATTTGTTTACACTACTATAAAATTTGGTATTTTGTATATTCCAAGCCTGGTATGACTTTAAATAAACAGTACAGTTGCTGTACTTCCCCACCCAAATATTATACCTTATCTCTGATATAAGTGTAAATGCATGTTCATGGTGAAGAAGAGCATCTACCATCTATGCAAGTTCTTGGCACATAAAGACCACCAGAGATATTGCAATTTTGCTGCCAGTTTATCCTCATGCTCTTCAGAGAAAGGGAGATCCAGATCCTCAGCTGGTATGAATTGAATTTTCAAAGGTATAGGAGTGAGTAATATAATTATTAATATCAGCCTGTATTCCCATCCCTTTAAAATCCTTAATACATCTTTTTTATAATAAAGTTATCATTATTCTTTAAAATTTAAGTATGTTCAATGAATAGTTATTATTATTATTATAAATATATCATACCTGCAAACCTCAGATATAGTTCTTAAAATAAGAAAGCACAGAGCCAAACAGGCATTAAAAAGAACAGTGCTTCATCTTTCACAGAAGACCTCAAACTCATTTGCAGCATACACTTTCTGAAATTATATGTTCTTAGCTCTTCTAGAGAATTCTCATCAGATGAAGCTAGGAAACTTGAGAGTATTGATATTTTACTTTAAAATCCAGGAGCCTGAGCAGCTCTAAATCACAGTTCTCCATCCTATGGCTAGCTATGGGCTAATCATTCATACATTAACCTCAGTTTGACTTGTTATACTGACAGCAATGTGGAAATATGGGATTTATGAGGTAAAGCAAGTTTAATCCATTAGAAGAAAACTACTAAGTCAAGCACACCACATTGTGGTCTAAGAGGTAAAAGGCTCATTCCCATTAGAGATTCATTCCTTTCTGGATCTAACTCTTCTTTGCCCACCCACATTGATTATAAAGGATTGTGTCAGTCTAAATCTTAATGTAACATTAAGAGAGAAAATTGGATGTTTTCTGCTGGCTTCTGCATAAGGGAAAATTTCACCCAGAATGTGATTTTTCAACATGATTTATTTTGTTTCAGGCTATTACCTAATAATTTCTAATGCTGTCAGATTATGGAACAAACAGATTTTGTCAGTGGGATAGCTTAAATGGTTTCTTGAGGCTTCTTCCAACCTATTTTTCTACATTCCTGTAATTTTGGAAAGATGCTAAAATTTTCATACTGTAGCTGGAATCTGAACCAGAGTATTGCTTCACTACCCTGAGTGACAAATGTGGAGCCTGAACACCAGACTAGCAAAGCTGAGCATTAAACTCCATGACATACAACAGAGGAAATGTTCCATCCAATTCCCCTGTGTCCTTGCTGGAATTCTTGAAAATCCTGGCATTGTTTCTCTTTTCAGACAATCCTGTTAACACTAGGAAATCTCAAAGAACCACACAGTGATATGATTAGCAACATACCTTGTAGGCTGCACAGAGAGTAAGGAACACAGAATGTAGTAAAAGCAGCGTTCTAGTATGTGTGTGCTTAGGGCTTGGAGAGAGGAGAGGAACTCCTGAAACTCCTGGAGTAATTTTGGGCAAATTACTGAAGCTGAGTCTAGAATGTTAATGTGTTATTTTGGAGTGGTTCTGTGCTCTTAGTCAATTGGCTTTCCTTCTCCATGTTCCAAACCCATCCCAAAGGAGAGTCCACACCCTCTATACCTTGATAGTCCATGGAAACAGAGCCACTGGGAGTATCCTCACTGCTCATTCTTTCAGGACAGCACTGGGCTGAGACATTCAAACTCTAAACCTGAAGCTATAAGAGATTTCTCCATTTGAGAAATAGTGCTAATGAGTCCTGCAGTAGGGCTATAACAAGAAAACTGTATCATTTCCAAGACTCCAGCTGGTATTTCTAATAGCTTTATGCTGCATATTTTCATAAGACAATTTAGGGGAGCTATCTGGGGATCTCAAGATTGTTCTGTACTGTGTAACGTAACCAGACCCTTTATAGTCTAGTTCATCTAACACAGGACTAGCATTCCCTTCGTTATAAAAATGTAACTGCGAGAAACATTCACAAAAAATATTGTGACACCCAGGTACTAAATTATTGGGAGTGAAGAGAAATACCCTGGAATGAGATAACTGGGATATAGTCATTAAAAAAATACCATGCTTTTGAGTGGGATAGATATGTGTCCACAAAACAAAGTAAAACCACAGCAACTCCAAAGCTCGATAAAAAAGAGAGACAGGTTCTCCAAAAAAGTATTAAGAATGCCTTTATCAACAGAAGATCAAATTATCACAGAGGGGAGACTGGTTAGCCAGTTATTGCTGGTTTAGTGCACCATAAAGAATGTTCACAGGCAAAGCTGTCTTTAGTGTACCTCTGCCTCGGACTGGAAAAAAGAGGTGATGTTTTCATTCCAGGCTTATTTTTTACCTCTAGGCAACTAAACACTGCAGAAAAGTTTCTAAGTTTGAGCAAATCTAGAAAAAAAAAATCTAGAAAATGCAAAATTTTGATCAAATTAGGCTCCCTCTAACCATAGCTAAAGCCACATGAATCTTAAAAAAACAACAAAAGAGGGATGATAAAAGAATATGGGGATTTATATGAATGCATATAGTTCTATGACAAGATAGAACACTGACCTCTGATTTCTGAGACTTCATAATGCAATATTAAAACTGTGGTGTTGTGAACAGATTGATAAAGCTCTACTAGGATTGTTTACAGGGTGTAAATACACTGAAATACATCAGAACCTCTTTGCACTTCAAAATATGTTTCTCTGCAGTGTAGACAGCCCTAATAAGTAAAGCAGCCCATCCCAGCTGACATACTTCAGCAATTCTAAACCACAATTATCCTTTTGTGTTATTGGTATGTGCATAAATACTTTTTTAAAAAAACTTGCAAAACACAAAGTACTCCTTCCCAGAAGGGAAACTGTATAGTCAGAACATCTCACTGCTCTTCGAAAGAAGGCAATTATGAATAATATGATGGGAACTTTCAGAACATACTGCATCAATCAAGTTCTGCATGAGTAATTATAATAATGTTTTGTAACATCATTAATTTTGTCGGCAGAACATGTCTCAGATTTCTGAAATACAAGATTTGCTCCCCAAAGGACATCGGCCCTCAGCATAAGTTCCTGGCTAATTTCGGTGATTCTGCTGAGAGCATCTGAGTAGTAAAGAAACATTTGTTTTCTGGGCTAGGATTTGGGTGTTGAGGTCACAGAAGGCATTGTCTGCAAGTTGGCTTTTTCCTTCTACGGCAATTGTTTTGAAAGATTTCACAAAAGTGTCCAAGCTGTTAGGTGTAAGGAGGATTGTGTCAGTAAGCATTAAAATTTCTTCCCCTTCCAGTGTGAAGCCATCTCACTTCCTTGTCTTTACTGCTTCTCAGATGAGAATCTATCTATATCTTATGGCTATATCTTCATTTCAAGTGGGTTTTTTGTTGTTTTTATTATGTTACTATCAAAAAGAAAGGAATTAATTTCTCTTCAAAAGTCAACAGGTTGAGAATAGCCTTAGTGTTATAAAAAAGAACAAGATTAAGGCTTACCTTGAAAGTGCAGAGACTGGAAAAATGAGTCAAAGAAATAGTTTGTTACAAACCACATAAACTTACAGGAGATTCAGAAATTATTAAAAGGGTTCATATAAGCAATGATCCATGCAGCATTTTATAAAAATAGTGAGAAGGGAAAGATGAACTTTAAAGGCCAGCAGTTGCCCAGATAAGACATATGGAGGAAAACAGATGCAGAACCAAAATGGGGAAGAGAGGACTAGAAAGGAGACAAGGAATTAATTATTTGAAGTGACAGCATCTCCATGGGAGATACCAGAAATGTGAGATGGTTGTCAGGAACAATGTGACCCTAAGATAGATTTTAAGCAAGACAGTGGAGTAACAAAGCCCTCAGTTTTCTTTAACAGATCTGCTTCTGTTTACTTTTTGTGGGTCTGCCTCACCACACAAGGGGTACAGCTCAGCTTCCAGCATACTTGTGAAATTAAATTCCTTTTTAATGAGGAATAACATTAGGTCTTTTGTAATTACACCATTTTGAGTTAAACCAGCTCTGAATTAACAAGTTCACTGGAGTTAACAAGCAACACCTTAGAAAGCAAGAAATGTTTATTCCTATTTTTGTAAGGAATTTGAAAGTGATCTGTTTCAAATGCGAAATGTCAGATGAGATGGTGAGAATGAGATATGGCCCAACCTGTTGGCAAAGAATTCAGTTTGAATATAATATTTTCTCCCTCTAAGAAAAAAAAATATATAAAAGATTATTCTCTTCATAATTTTTGTGGTATTTCCTGACCTTCCCATCTATTCATACCTGTTCCTTGTGTCTCCCCTACCACTGCACTACATCCCAAAGACATCCTATACCGTATATATTTAATTCACAGTTCATTAGTATGAGAGTGAAAAATCTTTATACATTTTTAATGTTTTTCATTTCAGCCATAATTTTGCTGACGCCCAGCCTGATGATTTATTACACATTTCTCTACTAACCATGGTTTCTATTGCTATCTCCGTACTTGCTATGTTTCACAATAGACTAAATTTTTTTTGAGACATAACTAATACCCAGGGAATAGAATGCATCTTTGCATTCTCTATGCCTTCAATCCTCCTATGCATCACGAAGAAATCAAGAAAATCACAAGCTTGTGCAGCTGTGTAATAAATACATTCTTCATGGAACAGTATGACCTAAAAATGACAGTGGCATGAAACCTGTCTCTGATGATGTGCAGGTCTGTATTTCAAGTTCATGAGGAATTCAGCTTTCTGTTTTTCTTAGGTATATTTGAACTGTAAGATTATTAATGCAATACTTTAAAATAATATAAAGATGACCTTCTGAATGTAGGCAGACTCCATAATTCATAATGCATCTCAATTGCTTTCACTTGGAAAATCAATAAAAGAGCTAATACTATAGCATTTACATGCCTTTACCTACTATTCTTTTCCTCTGTATATTGTTGATTATCTTACACCAAAATAAGCTTTTTTAATCAAACACTGAGGCATCAGTGAAAGATGAAAAACTTATAAATGTTCAGGTTTGCAGCATTCCATGTGACAGCTGGCCACTAACTTTTGAAAAGGAGGCAAGACAATATTTATATCTGCAAGTCACAAGGTTTTCACATCATCTATCTGCTACACCTGAGAAAGAATAGACTTGGGAGATATAAACCAAGCAGGTGTGTTTGCATCACTTTAGTGCCCAGGCTCTGGTCACAACCCCTACAAGCAAATTGGTTGATAAAACACCAAGAGATTCAAGTGATACTCAGATGTAGGCCTAACATTTTCCTCAACATAAGGCTCAAAAATCCATTCCTAGGTAAGACAAGACCAAGTCTGATGGACAAGCTGAATAGGATGAGAAGAATCACCTCAGAGACTCCATCACTTTAGCCCATAGTGGACTTGACCATCTCCTCTGTTTTGCCACTGACTAAGCTACTCTGCTGAGCACAGAACCATAGGAAAGCTTAGGGTGGGAGGGAGTCTGGAAATCATCTGGTTTAATCTTCAGTTGCAAAAAGGGCTTTAGGTGATGTTATACAGGGCTCTGTGCAGATAGGCCTTAAATATTTCCTATGAGAGACAGTCCACCAGTTCTCTGGGTAACCTGTTGCAGTGTCTAATTGTTCTCATGATGAAGAGTGACAAAAGAATCTCTATCATGTCTATAAATACCCTCCAGTATTGCAACACTGCAATAACATTCCTTCCCCTGACCAGCCTGTTCTCCAGGTTCAACAAACCAATTTCCTTCCATTTTTCTTCAGTTTTCAAGTTCTAGAACCCTCTAATCATCCTGGTAATTCCCTGCTGGATCCTTTCCAGATTTATAATGTCTCTTGAAAAGGGGAGACCAAAACTAGACAGTGTTCCATGTGGGGCCTAACAAGTGGTTGAGTAGAGCATAATAATCACATCCCTTAATACCTTGGTTACACTTCTGCTGACACAGCCCAGGCCATGAATGTGTGGATGTGTACATCACAGACTTAACTACATGTAACTATGTTTACATACATATAAAAATTCCAGAAATGGTATCCTGACATTCCTAGCCTGGCTTATTCCTTACTTGGTCTAAGGCAAGCACATCTATTTTTTGGTCTCCATGGCAATTCAGGTTGTTTTTAATTAGAATTCTGTTACAGTATCTCCAGGCTGCATTGTGCAATAGTGAAGGAAATCAACTTTGAAAACAGAAAAGGCTTGTGTTGAGTAGATTGAACAAACAGTCCTTTTTACAAAAAATAATTTTCTCTCAGTCCTAAATTATAGTTACTCTGGGTCTACTGATTATATATGAATTTTAGCTCCTAGTTTTGTAGGCAAACCACAAAGAAAATTATATAAATAAATCTATCCACTGTGTAATGAATATCTTACCCAGGGGTTGAATGAAACATATGCACAAACTAAGAGAAAAATGTTCATTCTTTTAGACCTACTTAGTTTTGAATCAATTGTCAGCAATGCTAATCTCACAAATTACACTGGTAAGTGAAAGAGTAGGCCACAGTGACCTATTTCCAAAGGAGCATTTGTGCCACCATGGTAATCCTAAGCCATTGTCATTCACAGTAATTAGTTACTGATGCTGTAGAGCATGGAACAGCAGCAGCAAAGTCTAGGAGGCTGAGACCAGAATTCAGTACAGGATATGTTAGGATATTAAATCAGAAGGTGATCATAAACAGAATTTCCAGTAATCTCTTAGACCATCAGATTTATAGAAATCTACTGTAAACCCTAGTAACACAAAGAAACCCCTTCACACAGCACAGCCAAAGTATGTAAAGCGTGTCCTTGGCACATGCAGTCCTTTCAATTTCAGTACATCCTGAAGCAGATGGAAGCTCTCCTGATGAGACTTTTCCTTCCTCTGCATAGGAGTCCCCCATATCAAAATAGAGCTGCTTCTTTCCTGTCACTCATTGTTCTGGCCCTGCGGGGTTAGGAGATCATTTTGCAGAGCCAGGCAACTCTTTAATTAAAGATATCCTTTTAGGAGATAGCTCCACAGCATCATCACAAGGGCTGGACTGGGTGGGGTTTGATCAGATATGGCCGCTTTTAAAGAGCATTTCTCCTTCAGAACAGCACTAAGGCATGTAAAAGGAATGCATTTCAAGCTATTGCAGCTTGTGTAAGCATGTGATTACTAAACTACTGAATTGTAAAAGTTTTATTTTGCTGATACTCATATAAACGTCTACTGTAAGTCATAAACTTTGACAGGAGGAACTCATAGCTTACACATAAAAATCTGTATTTCAATAAACATAAAAACTGGAACTGTAAATCTAAGAACTTCCTTATAGATAATAAAGATGTCTTTTTACATGCTTGCTCAATCTTTGCCTTTAATATCTCTGCCTAAAACTGCATTCCACATTTTCATAACTGTTTTTCCTATACATAATTAATAGATTTCCTTTTAAATAACCTAACATTTGTTGGAAGGTAGATTCTATTAATGCACTAGATTAGACTTTCCTGAATTTAAATTACTAACTTGAAAGACAGCTGTCTCAGCCAGAGAAATGGGTCAACCAGAAATTTAATATGCACTGCAAGATGGATTTTTTGATGACTTTACTAAAGATTCTCTGAATAGCTGGTCAAATTCAAAATACCAATATGTTACCATAATTAATTTTTCTTTTTACTGTTGGAGTTTGATGCAGAATCTTTAATTATTCAAGAATTACTCAAAAGACTTCTCATATTCCAAGGAATCTGCTTTTGAATTTTGTGCCTTTCTTAAAAAACAAAACAAAACAAAAAAATACACAAACCAAACCAAAGCAGAACTCAGCTGGCTTCGGTTGTGGTCACAAGTATTTTGCAAAGCTTCATTATTTAATTAAGAAATTTAATCAGAAAGAGATTGTATGGCTTAATATCTAGTTGAGCAACGAAGAGTACAGCCCATTTTTGTGGTATGTTTTAAGATAAAAGAGGCTTGAAAATGCTGAGGCTTTGCTGAGCAATCTAATTGCATGTCTTTAATTAGCATATATGCTAACTTCACAATAGAGGTCCTCAGGACAAAGCCTGTCTTTAAAAACTTGTTAAAAACCTTCTTGTCTTTTATTGAAAATGCTGATCTCCCATGTAAGCAATCTGCACAGGGTTTCACATTTCAAATAATTACATACAATGACATCTAATATTTTACACAATATAATACACTGACAGCCACATTTGAAAAGCATGATGTTATTAGAGAAATTAAGATAATTGGAAAAATTTAGGAAAAACCCTCTAAAACACTGTTTCTATTAACTGCTGGGCATTATCTTCAGTGCAGTAAGAATGAGAAGGCAGTGGAGAACTTACTGGTGAAAAAGCAAAATATAGATGAGTGTCATTTAAGTCAAAGATAATTCTTCACTGACTGGCTTCCACAAGCAGTGTTAACCTATACAGGTAAACAATATTAATTGTTCTCTATGAATGACATTTGAAATTGGCTGTTGTGAGATAAATATATAATCCTGATATCCTTGTTGATGGCTTTGCATGTGTATCTTTGATTTTAGAACACAAATGGGACTCAAAAAAGCTATGGAAGGGTGTGGGGAAGCTACCTGGCATTTAGTTCTAACAGAACAAACCATTTCAATGACCAACACAAATACATGGAAGTAGTAGTGACCATAGAACAAGCAAAGAGTAGTACCTGAACAAGACTACAATCTTTTCTATCTATAATTATTGCACATACAGCTGCAGGTATTTTCTTTGGATCAGCTGTGAGTCAGCTCTCAGTGTACTCCTGTCTCTGCCCCTCAATCATTTCAGAAGTGCTCACTCTATTTTTCTGCCTTTCAGGAGAGTGCAGAGGACATGCCCATGTTCCCACATCAGTCACAACACTCTCTGTGGTGCCTGTCAATGCCCTGGTGAAAATGGCAGCACAATGGCAGTCCTGCACATATCCACAGGCTATCCCAGGAATGAGCACCCTGGATGCACAGCCAAAGAGGGGTGTCAGAAGAAGAGAATGACAAGGAGCTGCATTCTGATCCAGGCAGACATGCACACCAAATCCTTGGAGCTATAGAACTTGGTACGTACCCAGAGGTTACCAAGGGATTTTGAAGCCTCAAACTCTTCAAAGAGTGCCAGTTTCCATTTGCTGAATCTGCCACTTTGCATTTCTCTGCATGTGCCACACCTCTCAGAATTATCTGAAGGAAGAGACATGGAAAATCTTTTTATGGTGGTTCTAACTTACTTGGAAAATTTCACTAGTGGTCTTCCATGGTTTGAACCAGCTGTTTAGAAAAATGCAATTTGCAATCTCTGATTTAGAAAAAAAAACTGCCAAGGAAAGAGAACCTAAAGGTAGTGTGATGATCCATAGTAATGACTTTGCATTTGGTACAATCATAAGGTTTCTTTACAAACTGGAGGCTAAACACCACTACAAAGATTTCTACTATTAATGTTAGATATTTACTTAACTTCAAATTTAATAGATTCTTTCAAATGCTCCAGATGTGCATATATCTGCAGGGTAGAAAAGAGGGGTAAAAAAATCTATGCCCTTTTTTGATCCTGAAATATTCAAAAAAAATGAACCTTAAGAAAACAGTGCATGTGTCTAGATTATTTCAAAATCTAAATAACCAAGCCTCAATCTCCTGAGGGTGTATTTTCAGATTCCTTACAAAAATAAGCCAAAGGCTTTAGTGCATACTGTTAAAAAACCACCAACAGCCCACAAGAACATTTATATTCCATTCGTAAAGCTTATCAAAGTCATAAATTAGAATACAGGAAGAAATTATTCCCTATGTATTGTTTCAGAGAAACTATAGTTATTACTTACTATCCACTCTGCTTGGTAAGAATTATATTAACATAAATAGTTGACAGCTTCTCAGAAACGTCGCAAAGTTTATACTTTCTCTTTAGTTTAACAGAAGGTACTAAGGAGACTGAAGAGAAAGTAGACACCATCTGAAGAGAAGGAACTGTTACAGATATGCTCTCCTTTAAGGTATTACAGAGATGCATTTCATAGGGCACTTCAGGGAATTAAAAGGACCCCTTTCAGCACCTAGTGATATTAATGTTTGAGCTTTTACATTGGTAGAGAAACTTATTACATATGTAACTATGTGCACAGTTCATTAAGCAAAGAACTTGAAATATTAGCAGCTAAATTATCAAGGAAAACAATCTACCAGAAGTAATGTCTTTGATCTACATCCACCCAACCTACATTGCACTGTATGTGACTCAGGAGCAGGTGGACTCTGCTGCTGATAATAAATACAACATTTTAAATACAGGATAAACACTTGCTGCTCCTTTCTAAAGCAAAACAATTCTTCTCAGAAGCCAGCACTTTCTCAGAGCATTACTGGCTCCTGGTGAGCAGTCCAGAGCATTTATATTCTGAGGGACTCCCACAGACCTGCAGAAGGATGAACAGCTGGCTCAAGACTCTGGACAGCCTTCAAGATAAACCATGAGTACAGTTCTAAGCCAGCAACAGTAAACATGTGTAGGGGGAAGGGGTCAGAGAGGCAGCTTGGCATGTGTACAGGTCACTGCACAAGCCCAGGCACAATAAGCACCATTCATACCAAAACTCATAATGCAACTCAACACAAGTTAATCTTCTGACATTGTTGTTTCCTCTGGCTTGCTCATTCTTTTCATGCAAAGCCAGACTTTATTCAGTTATGTGAGGCTTTTTTGGTGGTTTTTGCAATCATTTTGTATCACCAACCAAGATAAACTACTCATTATTTTAAAGAGAGAAACTTGTTTGAGACTATGGAAGATGTCCACTGAAAAGCCTTCTATTACTTCTTCAGTCATCTGCAACATTTCCAATTCAATATGCTGAAGACCAAGAGAGAAAAAGGCACCAGCCTGGGGAGAACACAAGAGCAGGCAAGTGTGGTGTCAGCACCTCTGTCCTGTCCAGGGCATATCTGCTGACAGGCACAAGTGGCTTTCCAGCAGCACAGATACTAAATTTGCTTGTACCCACTGGGGATAACATGATGGTTCCAAAACCTAATAATGCGTGAGCTCTAATAGTCATTACATACAACACTGTGAAATTATGGAACTGTGTTATTTACATTAAGAAAAAAAATAAATTCCCCTGTCTTCTAGAATTATCTAGCCTTAAGGAAAATTCATACAAGCCAGTGGAAAAGAATCATATACATTATATAAATCTCAAAATAAAATCAAAATAAAATTATATAAATCTCAATTAAAGCTGAACCATTGCTTGGCTGACTGTGAGGCTGCTTTTAGGCTGTTGTAGTAGCTCTTGGACAAGAATAGTGAGTGGAATTTTGCTTATTTTTTTTCCTTACAATGGGATATTGATGCATTTTTTATGCTACTTGTATTTGCTTTGTGGGCTGTTATTTCTGGTCTTAGGAAACAAAATATTAAAATGAAGAGTTGCTAGAAATGAGCATATTACAGATTTCTAGATCTAGTATTATAATTGAAATGTGGTATTATGAAGGAAAAGATTAATGAACAAAATCTGTTTAGACAAATGTTTTGTAGTTTTGAACAAAAATTACCTTAAAAAAAAAAGATGCTCACATAGAACAGATGAAAAAAAATGCAGTTTAGAAATTACCACAGGTGACAACCAGTTCTAAAATCACCTTTAAAAGATGCTTGAAGTGTTTAAAAGTATAATGCAATAACTTTGCAAGAAAGACACCTAAGTCCATGTGGTCTGACTTCCATCCAGATTTCTGATGGAACATCAGAAACAGCTGCTTGAGCAATGAAAGCTCTTCCAAATTCAAAACCCTTCTCTTGTGTGTGCTGTAGCTTAACACAATTGCTGCAGCCATAGTTGCTAGGGCAAGAAAACAACCATTGAAAGAAGCAGATGCTGGTGTTAAAGTGAGATGTAAAGTCCTCCAGAAAAATGTGTGGAAGGAAGTAAAATATGTCCCAGAGAGATGGAGAAATGTTTAGATTTCCCTTTCACTCTGTGAGATTCAAGCACATTCATCTAAACTGTTGCAGAGCTTGGTCACAGAAATGTTTAGTCTGAAAAGAACTTCTGAAGTGTCTCTCATGAATGTTACCCAGACATCAGTTTTGTATCATGTATTATGCCAGGTATTAAAAAAAAAAAAAATTATGTAGTACTCTTTATGCCATATTTCCAGGAGAGAGATTAAACTAAATCTAATAATAATTTATTCATATGGCTCTCATCTGTACAATGTAAAAACATTTTATATAAATATGTGATCAATATGTTCACCAAACAGGCAAGGACAGGAATGTGAGTACATGAAGCAGACATTCATATCACCAAAGCTGTCAGACAAGAGAAGCAGAACAATCTCCTTACTACTCATGAAGCAGAGCCAAAACCAAGATGAGCCCTGTGATACCCTTTTGGGAAGGGAGAGGGCATTAGCACAAAATTATCACACACAGTCAAGGCAAATCAGAGAAGGAAGAAATGATCTGCTTGGTCTCAGATACTAAGAACCACAAAGGATTTAATCAATAGTCCTAACTATACAGTACCAGTTCTGCAGTATTGTAGGCTCAGGGATAATGTGCTATAAACCAACAGCTTTGTAGAATTACTTACGTACAAGGATTAATCATTGTCTAGAAGTGTGTTGTTGATTAATTATTTTGGTAAGGTTAATCTTCTAAATACTCACTATAGCAACCTGTAATTCTTTTTTCTTTATCCACATATATTCACCAGCAACAGCATAATAATGCTGCACTAGGTGAGCTATAGAATGTATTGGCTGGTCTCCAATAAATCATTCCAGTGCACAACAAGCTGTCAGCACATCTAGGCCTACTAAATGCAACACAACTACTTATTTTAATAGGTGCAGCATTAAGAAGTTTTGCTTATCATGGGAAGTTTTGACGCCAGATCTTTAATCCTGATAATTTATCTTTTGAATAATCAGAAAAAAAAAACCAAAAAAAACACTAGGACCTCAGAATCACAGTAGTGACATAGTAAACTCCCACCATGGACCCACCTTCCCACAGTCAAAACAAATTAACTCTGCCCAGTAGAGAAAGCAACTACAGGATCTATTAATTTTATTATTCTGGATATCTCAAGTTACCATGATCTGTGAGATTATACTCTGATGTCTCTGAAATCTCACAACTGTAGAAAATTTATTCAAAAAGACAAGATAAGAATTAAGGAACATTTTCCCAAAATTTGTAAGAATGTTTTCTGGACAATCCCTTGGGAGTACTTTTTCATCTTATAATATATCTTGAAACTTAACTTTTGGAACATTGTATTGCTTTAAGTAGGGCCAGCATTACAAACTGCTTTGAAGTCAAAGCAGGCCATGAACAGGAAAGAGTAAAAGTTAGGGTAGCAGCAGAAAGAAAACCACCAAGCCCTATCCAAACAAGTCTGCACAGGTCCCAGACCTCCACAGAACTGGGAAGGAAAGTAAGGAGACTCCAGCTGGCTGCATATATTTAATTTCTCAGTTTTCAGATCTATTCTCCAGGTGGGCTCAACACAGGCATTCAGTATTAACAAGCTGGGGGACAGGGGTTGATGAGGCAGGAACAGAGAGCATCACTAAGTACAGCCTTAAATATTTTCAGTCTACAGTAGCTGCAAAATATCAAAATCATAACACTGTGATTTTGCCAGAGAGGTGAAACAGTAGTTGTGTTCTAAGATTTTTAGGACATAAAAAATTAAAGACATTATTTTGATTTCTATTTCTTGCTGCTTTGTTTTTTTTGGAAATTCTCCCAGGACATTTCGGGTTGGTCTCTTTACACTTCCTCAATTGGTCTACGGGGATTTCCAAAATCCAAGCTACAAATGAAGACATGTATTTTATTATCACATCTAACACTGGGCACTATTAATAAAGGAAAATGTGATGTGCTTCTATTAGTCAGAATCACATAATTTACAGGGGCAGACACAGCAGCTTGGGAGAACTGAAAAAAAACCTGTATTCTTTGTAGACAGAACATGATTAAAGCATTGAACACTTCTCACATCCTCTCATAGCATTAGGCAGGGGTCTAACTATAATTTGAAGACTAAGCATCAAACTCAATAAAAACTCCACTCAGTCCTTCATCTTCTCTAATACTGTAGTTAAACAGAGAGCCCTAAACCCGTAAAAAATCACATGGAATCATCAAGCGTACTCTTGGCTGGCCATTAGAAACTTCCAAAGATTGGATTTTGAATCACTGATTCAGTGGTTTTAAGTCATTTGTTTTACTGAAATGCTGAAGTTTACCAGTTTTCTGTTTCTGGAAACAAGGGATAAAAGGCAGTCTAGGATTCAGGGGAAAAAATGTGCTTTTACAGGATATTTTTCATCTGTCATCTTGACCATGTATTTAATTCCTTATATGTCAGAGTCTCTTATTTTTTTCCCCTTACCTGTAGATTTAACTTATTAACAAAGGACCAATCACTTGGAGTTTATGGTCCCCTGGATGGCACAATGCATGCTGGGCCCAAGAGCCAAGTTCCTAAACACTACAATAACACCATGAAATAACACTGGCAGTCAGTAGTTGAACTGTAGCTCCTTAGAATGAATGACAGAACAAGGCCAAACTGAAGATTACAGTCCACCTTCAATGTAACACACTGTGTCTTGATTTAAAAGCTGTGCTGAGTTCTAGTATTTTTATGAAGCACAGCAACTACACACAAGTTTTACTGAAAGTCCATTTACACTCAGAATAGCCTTACTGAAATTGTTCTCCACCAAGAAAAGCATCTAGCCAGAATTACAAACATGCATCAAATATCCTACAGTTGGAGGAGTGGGGAGGAAAAAGAAAGCCCTGTGCTTTCTCTGCCTGGTATATTAAAATATAAAGCCTTTAGAGCCAGCTCAGTCTGTTCAATACGCACTTGGACAGTGCCCAGCACAAAAAGCCAAAGTCTCCAACTAAAGTGTCTCTTCTCCATCACAAGAGGAATGAATATGTATTGAATATATTCAATAGGCATTAATTCACCAAATAGCTTAGGGGGATATTTCCGTTTCCTAAAAGAAGAGGAGAGCTCCAAAGGAAGTCACTTGGGTTGTAAACAGAGCTTTATCATATTCCACTTCCTTCTGTGACGAGTCTTCTTTTTATGGCTACCTGATTTATAGCACCATACAAAGCTCAGCTGCCAAGTAAAAGGGAATCTGAGCAGCAGCAGAGGCTCCTCTCCCAGATTTTAACTCTCACTATGGCCCACAGTGTCCATGCAGCACATTTGCAGCAAGCAAGCCAGCCTACAGATGGAATAAAGATAATCACAGCACTCAAGTCTGCACTCAGGAGAAAGACACTGCTTTCCCACATTCTGAGGGCGTGCCTTCCCAAAGAAACAGGAACAAACCACAGAAGCAGCACCTCTAATCCTTTTCTCACTCAATTTCTATGGTAGGAAGGAAGATGCGGTTGATGCCAGTGTATCTAACATCTGAACTTTCAACTCACAGCAGCACTAAGGCACCTCTAGCCTGGTCATCTGCTTTTCTGTCAGATAATAAGAACAGATGGTGATATTTGATACAAACTAATCAGCTAACTTAGCAAAGAGCTGGGTATACATTTTCATAACAAGGCATCTGATGAGGCTTGATAAATAAAATTTCCCATGGGAACTGAATACTGGAAATACCACCCTTATAATAGAAAAATATATCTAATTCAATAAAGAGCAAGTGAAGGCAACCTTAATTATAGAAACCTCAGTGCTTCCCATCTTTATGCTACTAGAATTACATTTGCAAAGTATAATTGCCAAAAGGTGACTTTCCCACAGCTAATAAATGTCAGCAGACAAATCAGTCATGAATATCCTGTTCTTTTTCTAGAGAATCCTTTTGCAGTATTACAAGCAATATCAAATAAAATAACTGGAACTAAAGCTGATCAGGAAATTTTTATTAAGTGCTCTCCTTCAGAAAGCACTAATT
>JANRGV010000104.1:6085931-6099287 GCA_024734035.1 Alethe castanea | reverse complement strand
CTGAAGTGCCCAATTTCTATAATGTTTTTCACAGAGAAGGCTTTTTTTTTTTTCTCATTACTTTTGGCTGTAAGAAGAATAGTGATCTAAAAACCTTCAGTGCAACAATAGACAGCTTTGCTTGCTGATTTTTCTTTTTTCATCTTAGCACTAAAATATATTTCAGAGATTATTTTTACCCTTCCTTCTGAATGTCTTTTTACTTAGGAAAATATTAGAGCTATTATAATGGCATCTCAGCTGTGCTGAGAATGAGCAAAGAAGTTTATTTAGCAGAACAGGATACAATAAAACTAGCTTTGTTTTGTCTGATCTCTTGCATATGAAAGGATATCCATTATTGACCAAGAGCCAACAATGAGTTCAGCTATAAACTGAGTTAGCAGGTAACTGCACAATTCAGAAAGCTCAGCCTCTTACTGTATATTCTTTGAATGGGCTTTCTCAAATACACACTCTGGACTGCATAATTCATATTTTAAGTGCTATTTTTATTATATTCCAGAGCAGCTTAGATTGTTCCTCCCACAGGATATTCAAGATCACAGGGTAAAATTGCTTTGGTGTCAATGCAAATTCATGAGATTCTGGTATTGCAGAGCTGAACACTTAATTGTGCCACTACCACTCTAGCTGGTTCATTGGTCAGACTGTAGATGAATTGTACTTAAGCAAAACTGTCTGAGACAGTTCTCCTGTCAGCAGACAACAAAAGGGCAACATGAAAACCATAACTCCACAACAGGAGCAACAGCTGATAGGCCCATTCAGTGTTTTATCAGGTTTACCTGTCCAGGATAAATGGATTACTCATACCATGGAGTAACTGTCATCAGCATAGAATAATGAAGACACCAAACTGGAAGGAATCCTCCTGCTCAAACCAAGGTCAACAGAAATAACTGTGTCAGCAATTATATATACTTGTCTTAAAAGATACACGAACCTAGTAAGTTTCCCTGTTAATTTTTACCCTTTAAGGCTCTTTAAAACTTCATGTCTTTAATATTGAAGACAAAAAGTGAACTAACAGCATCAGTAGAAAGGTCTCCCAAACAAAAGCTATTCTCTTTGGTAGTGTAGTATGACACCTGTTTCTTCGGGCTCATGTACTAATTTCTCAGCAGGAAGGCAAGAAGCAGAGGTATGTTTATTTGAACAGCTGAAGAACAGTGCAAAGACTATGATGGGAAGACCATGACCTACAAGAATCTTCCCTATTGCCAGCTGTTTTCAAAACCTTTATCAATTTGAAACTCTATCACATATAACAGGAAACTAGGAATTTCTTACTTAGTGAAGAGAAATTAAAAACAAAAATTAACAAAATATTTTTTCTTTTTGTCCCCATGGATCTTATTCTTAGCAGCAATAATCCCCACCAAAATAAAAAGGGTTTTTAGCCTTCTTCACACCTTTCAGCTAGGAATCAGTCAGCACAAACAATAAGCTAGAAAGAGGTAAATGGGGTATACTCTACAATTCATGGTGGACACTCAGTGCCTACTATTAGGGATAGACATTTTGAATTCTTGGTCACAATGATGTAGTGCTGAAAAAAATCTTCACATCCAGGCTCTGTTCTAAATAAAAAAAAATGCTGTTGGGGAAAAAAAATAATCTTCAGAAGACAATTGATTGCAAATGAAAGAAATAATATTTCTGACTTGAAAACAAGAGGAGGAAAAATCCCTCATTTTACTGACAGAAACATGACAGAATTAATGACAGTATCTCTTAAAACTCCAGTTTATGAATATTACGTGTCACATTTCAAACACGAAACAACACCATGGACATAATCGAGCACCAGACAGATTCCTTCAGTTGTGGGAAAAAGAAAAGTGTGGGAAAATACAAATGGGAGGGGCAATGAAACTAGTGCTGACCTTTGTTCAAAGTTCCCAAGAGCAAATACACAGCAAATCACAGCTCACACTGTGGCAATCATTTATGGTGCCCTACATTTGATTTGTGAACTGTGCTGTACTCAATAACAACAGCAGAAAACAGTGAGGATATAATCCCTCTTCAATTCTTCAGTAATTCTAAGACAAAACCCACTTAAGTGTGAGCTATTTTATTTACCAGTGCAATGCCCAAGAGATTTTTTTTTCCGTTATTTTTTTTTTCCTCTATTATTTTTCCTTGATTTTTTTTCCCCCCTTCTCTCCTTTTTTCCTTCTTTGGTTGAAATGCTCAACAGAATATCAAAATGAAATAAACAAAATGAAAAAGTTGTGTTCTCTTTCAGGAACAAAAAATGGGCCTCCATTATGCTGTCCCTCATAAGAGATGCAGAGCCTCCTGCCTATAAGCTTTCACATGTGTTAACAGTGTTTAAAAATTAATCTTCATCATTATGCATTCATTAAAGTAGTGTTTCTCAAAGTATACATGCTGCTACCTTGAAAACCATTTCTCTCCTAAAAATACTGAAATTTTTTTTTGTGTTCTATTATTTTAGTTCTAAGAAAATTCACACAATAAATATTCTCAGGCACTGAAAACATTAAGGCATAAAATTAAAAAGCCACTGCTCCGCCCTGCAAAGCCACTCAGCTGTGTACAGAGATCTTCCAGGAGCATTGTTGGTGTTTTAAAACACTTGAATTGCTGCCAGATGTGCAAGATATGAAATCAGTTTATTGCTTCAGGGTGAGATTTTCTAGAGAAAGGTCCAACCCTCATGATGTTTACAGGCATTTAATTCAACACAATAGAAACTCAGAATGGGGCTAACATAGATATGAATGAGAAAGGTTTTCTAAGAATTAAGGATATGTAAACCAATATTTCAAAGAGAAATTACCAAGCTCTTCCCTGAATTGGAAAGAACAAAAAGGTTTAGATTTCCTCACAGACAGAAACAGGACATCTACACTACCTTTCGTGCATCACAATAATTAATTTCTGAGAAAACAAAGACTTTGCAATCATTTACCATTTTAAACAAGTTTTTTTCTCCTGTAAAGCTGGAGATTAGACACTTGCAGACCTTTTATTCATTAGATGTGAAAGACACCACCTCCTCAGTCACATCATCCTACTCCATTGAGAAAAGTAGGGACTCAGCCATTCTCCTAGCCATTCACACACTGTGTGTTATGAAATATACTCCCCTCCTTCCAGGTCTGCATGTTAAAAGGTGAATGAAGGAGGCAAGGATTTAGACTCCTCCAAACTTTCAGATCCTTCAGAGATTATTCACCAAATAAAATAGGATCTAGAGCTCTACTATTACTTTTTCCAAAACGGGCTCACAGCCATCCAAAATATAACAATGATATTTGTCACTCCATTACAAAGCAAGGACAGAGCCTTTAAAAAGGATGCTAAAAATACCAGTAAGAACAGGGGTAGTGTCTCAAGTGGACAAAGCATCGTTATTTCATTTACTTTAGCTTGAATAGCTCATAGCTTGGGTTTACCTCATGATGGTTCCCTAAAGAAATACAGTTTCGCACAGAGATTCTTTTCACAACTCCTATTCTATGAATTTCACTGTCAGACCGTATGACCATGCCCAAGAATCCTTTTAACATCCTTATTTTTGCAATTATGTATTTGGCATCAAGGTACAAAACAAAAACCGTAATAGAGCAATTGGTTTCTTAGCAAGTGCCTTTTTTAATTTCAGCTTTTCAAGCATTTTTGAGTCTACTCTTGACAAGCAGTGCAATATAACCAAAAAACCCATTTGAGAAGGCCTTCCTTTATTCTCATAAAAAATAAGATCAACCAACTACAACATGCTCAGTTAGTTAAAATGGATCAGCTTTTAGACATTGCAAAGAACTCCGGCCCCCTCTTGTGACAAACCATCAGAAGGCAAGCACAGTTTCATCGTGTGACACTGCACAGTTTGAAGCTGTTTCCATCCCAGTAAAATTCCTTTCAAAAGATTGTGAGGCTGGAATGAGATAATTTGGCTTCCTGTAGTCTCTTTCTTAACTTAGGTAGAAGGGTAACATTCAGATCAAATTGCACCAAGTAAGAACAAGAAGGCTCTTTTTACCAACCAGCATTACTTCCTTCCACCTCTGTCACTTAAGGGCTGTTAAGCCTACTGGATATGAAAAGTAATTTTGGTATAACATCTTGTCCAGTGGTGCAAAACAAGCACAGCTTTTGGGACCACAGCATTAGAAAATTCTCTTTAATCAGAACACGTTTAGGATAAATTCTTCATGAACATGGTTGGCAAAAGGGCAAAGGACTAAGAAAAGAAGAACACATGGTAAAATGCCCAGTAATTTTTGACCTGTCTGAAGTATCTCTGCATATGCATCTGTCTAGATACATATACATAAAACTGCTGGGAGACTTTGTATCTCAGAAATTACAGTTCAGCAGTGAAGAGAATACCAGGCTGCTCTACACTAACTGACTGGACTCTACAAATGAAGCAATTCAGCACTGGTGTATTGGGAAACCAGCAGCAGCCATTTTCACTGAAGGAAATGTGTCAGAGACCTATTTAGGGTATGAAAAAGCTAATAACTTTCAGGGCTCAGGCAGGATCCCAAACATAGGTTTAATTATTATGGTTCAAAGGGATTGAATTGATCCTTCCTGTATAATGTAGTTTCTAGTGCAGGATTTTACCCACAGGTATGTAAAATACATTTCTGCAGATGCAGAGAAGGGGTTTGTCTCTGCTATGCAGACTTGAAGAAGCATTTGGAGTCCTGAACATGACCAATGTTCAGAACAGTGTCAAGCTGACAACTCTGTACAGACATGCTGGTCCAAGCTAATAAACCTTCTACTGAGCATAACTGGGCAAGAGTCCATTGCATCCAAATGCACAGCAACACTCAAAGTGCAAAATCACTTTCTAAAAATTTTCCAAATACAAATGCTCTGAACCATTCCCTCAAACACTGATGGTATTCCAAAGTTATCAATACAACCCTTCATAACAAAGACACACCCATTAGAAGACAGAAAAGCTCTCTTAGTCATTTCCAAAATGTACAGTCAGGAAAGTGCAGTCATCAGATATGTTTGAAAACTCTTTGTACTTGAGAGCATCTCAGTAGTTTCACTGGAGACTACAGGGATCTGTATTAAGCTGCACAAAGCTTTGAAGAGAATTGCTAAGAATCAGTCTTCTGGAATATTGGAACTGGAATTGCTTAATGCCATTTCAATGAACTGCAGATAGACAAAGATCAAAAGCTTCAGATTAATTAAGATGATCAGTTCTACATACAAACAGGCTCACCTACTCATCTCATAACATATCGAAACTAAAGTACCAGCACTTCAACTGAAATTCCTCCATTGACTAGCTTTGCTCAAAGACTAACCACACAAAAAAATTCAAAGATAGAAGAAGAAAAATGGTATCAATCATGTTTCTTGCAGAACCACAAGCATAGTCCTCCAAGTACCTCCTCTGTGGCAGAGTGAGCCATCTGCTCTAAATAGGCAGTTTAAATGCCAATTCACTAAAAGGTTTCCCTCAGCCTCCTCTCTTGTTTCTCTGGCTTCACCCTCTGTTTAATTCTGGTCGTTTCCTCACGGACACCTTTTATCTTTTACTCTATCAGTGAGCACAGGTTTTTCAGCGCTTGGACTGCAGCTAACACAAAGGGATGCCAAGCACGACTTACAGATTGCTGTAGCGATGGATAATTCAGTTTGAAGTCATGGAAAATGTATTGCTCTAAGTCAAGTTTAAAGCAGATCTATAATGACATGGCAATACGCTTGGCTAAAGCTGCAAGTGCCAAATTGCAGTAAAGCACTCACTGGCCCTGTGAGACCAAAGACCCCATTCCTGGCTCCCCTGAAGGCATGGACAAACAGTCAACGTAACTCTACTTCTGGAGTATTCTATTCCCACAGATATCTCTGTATGTTATTTATGGTGTGGCCCAGAAATTCCAGGTAGAGGCAGTACATCATAGCAGAGCTTGAAGTGGTCCTTAGAGACAGAAGCTGGAACTCAGTGTGCTGGCCTGATTTGTTCGGTGTTGAGCAAGAGCCAGAGGATAGGAACTAATATAATGTATTGGGAAGACTTTCCTGAAGCAGTAAACAATGTACTGGAAGCACAAGAGAAGCTGCAAACAGACCCAAATTTAGCACTAATGACTGTGGTTCCAGAATACTGGATATCAGTGCTGAAATATAAAGGTTCTTTTAAGCCACCTTTCACATTCCAGAATTACAGAGAGGTGGAAGATGCACTTTTCCCAGAATTATGCTGTCACGACCTACAGCATTTCACTAGATGAGCTAATATATCATAAAACATCTTAATCTTGATACACAACACGCTGTATGCTAAAATTAGGAAATCCAGAACAAATGAAAGGCACATTACATCCTGCTTGTTAATTGATAGAGTGAGATTGTGTCTGATCAGATGAACTTCATGTTCAATTCTTTACCACTTAATCCCACTTCAGATTTGCTCTTTACTAACTAAGCAATTATTCTCCTAATGCAATGCAGCCCCACCACTGGAGACGATCCCACCTGTAAAAGGTTTTAAACTGATTCCTGTAGTTATGTTATAATAATATTAAACCAATCAGCAATAGATAACCACCCTCCCTTGAACTGAAACACCCCAGCATACAGCATGGGACTGCTGGGTTATGGCACTATTAGCTCTATACTACCTTAGCACAGCTCCCTCAGCTTTTAACCAACCTGACGCTCTTCCTGCATTTGTACTTTGCTGAGCACAGGCAGGCTCACAGCTTCCTCTGTGATGGTGATAACATATGTCTGACTTTGTTGTTGTCAGCTGGAGTGAAGGGGAAGACAATGCCCTTTGAACTGTGAAAAGCAGTATAAAGCTTATCAGATCCTCTCCAGATATCACTGAAGGAAATGGGCTGGAAGAGTTGGCCCCACATAGGAAATATATATAAAAAACCTGTCAGTACTAATCTTTCTGAAATGTCATTAAAAACATGCTTTTGCAAATCTGAGTCCCTGCTAGAAAATGTCATTTGTACAGAGTGAACTGAAGTAAAAGTGGAGAGGAAGAACTGTACAGCACACATTAAACTTAAGTACATATCACTCAGTAGTCAGTAATATCAAGACTGCTTCATTTTACAGTGCCAAAATAAACTGCTCTTCATGATTATTTCTCTGGTTCTTTTCTGAAGTCAAGCTTTAAAGGTCATGTACTGTATAAAACATTATACACAACTTTTCCCACTAAACAGTTCATTCAGGGGTTTTGTTTACCTGCAAAGCCTTCTAGATGAACTGCAGCAAAGTAAGATCATGGAATGACCTCCACAAAAACCCCATACATATTAAAAAATATATTTACAGGCTAGTGTTAGGGTATATGTTCTTACTGCCCTGCCAGATACTGTAGGCATCATGATTATATAAGTTTTTTTAATATGAATCATGCAGTTTTATAAGGATAAAACACCTATGTGATTTACCTTTTACTATATAGTCACAAAAATGGTTAAACAGCACAAACACAGAAGGTATACAAGAAAAAAAAATCATTTGGACATTTTTATATGATAGTTGGAAAAAAAAAAACCAAACAAAATACTAATAACAAACACAAGGAAAAGACTATGAGCAGAGATCCAGGAAACTCAATTCTTCCTTTTGATGTGCTCACTTTGTGGTTATGGCAACACCCATTCAAAAGCAACTCTTCAGTATCTTCACTGACTTAACTGGGGACACATTTCTAGTTAATACAGCTGGAAATGAATACAAGGGGGAAAAAAGAGAAAAAAGTATAATTTAGGTCACTAAAAGAAAAAGAAACAACCAAATCTGCAGATGTCAGGTGAAGCATCAGCAACAGAAGTGCTACACAGTCTTTTCCTAGAAAAGATTTTAATTTGCTGTGGGTTTTTGTTGCTCCTATAGCAGCATTAATACACGGTATATAAGAAAATCTTGTGTTTCACACTCAGGACATTTGTTCTCTTAAATAATGATTGAATCATTTAGGAGTCATGAAATCCCACTGGAGATCATTCTGATGGTGTCTATATAAGAATGTAAGCAAGAGTAAATGTTATTCTCCATATTATTTAAAAATCTATTTTAAAATAACATCCAGGCAAGTTTATTAGCAGGACTGAACACACAACGTTCCACTGCAAATCTGCCCCAATTTATCAAAGCTGTACTCTGTTCCAGGTCTCTGTCACAATGCAGGCTTCATATTTCTGGTAGAGGGGAAAAGGAGAAGTCAGTTTTCCTGATATGGGGTCTTTGTTGGTTTTTTTCCTTATATTTATAGCTTCTGAAATTTTGTGGAAAGAATGCAGCTGGCTGATGTCAGCCAGAGACCTGTACCCATGTGGCTTTGCTCAGAAACTACTGCCCAGTTTCAGGAGCTCAGTGTTCTATTGGACAAATCCAAATCCCAAACTTAGGACCATGGCTGAGTTATTGTTTGTAGAGCAGAAAGTAACTGATCAGAACTCCACTGCCAATATGTACTGAGAGCTGAACTCCCCCTCCTTGAAAGGGGGGATCAGTCTACCAGACAAGGCAGGGAAGAGGAGAAAGGAAACACCCCTGAGAGAAGAACTGAGGCACTCAACAATTTTGCTCAAGGTCCCTCAGGAAGCCTATAAAAGAACCAGGAAGAGCTTCTCCTTAGTTCTGGTCTACCACAAGGTCATCTTGCTTTTTAGATTTCACAATACTTACATTTTTTCACCACTAAGTTACTATCTCTGACAGGAGTTATATCTTCTGTATTTGTTATTGCAGGAGATTTCTGAAATATTAGAATTACATATCTGGTTTTTACTTGCTCGTATTTTGTTTACTATAGAGACTTTCTCAAAAAAAGTCCAAGTGTTCACAGACCAATATATAAAGTAGCAAGGTAAAAAAGCCATCTTTCTGCTCTCTGACTCAATAAATCTTGACAAGGTGGTAAGAGAGGGACAAAGTTCCCTTTCCTGTATTATTTCACACAGTTTAAGTTCTGGAAACCAGGGACTTCCCAAGCATACAGAAAATAGAGATTTGACCTTCCACAGAGGTGGGAACTGATTTTTATTTCCTACTTTCTATTTCAAAATGAAATTCAGAACTGGCATCCCACAGTACTGAAAATTGCATTCCATGAGGACAAAATAATCCACTGTTACCTGAACACTTCATGGTAACAATTAAGAGAGACGAACACAGACAGCTGATGCCACTCAGCTTTTACACAGCCAGCAAATCCTAGGGGTTCAGGAAGCTTTTGTGCAGTGACATTGAAGATGAAGCTGTCATTGCCTTAAAATGCAATAAAACACATTAAGAAGCACATGCCATCACAAAAAACATTAGGACAAAACCTACAACAGTAATTACTTTTACACACAGTTATTTCTAAAGAGCATTAATGCAAGTGGATCCTGAGACAAAGCATGGGAGTGCCCATACTTGGAATATTCAAGTTCTGCTGGCAAAAATCAATACAGGCTGATCTGTTCTAATGGGGAATAAACCAGAGTAATTTCAAATTCTATAATGTTGCAAGGGACTGAGGGTTAAAAACACTTGTTCTCTGAGGCCAGTAAAGCCAGACAGAACAAAAAGTGAATAAATACCAGACCAGCTCTGGTACAAGAACAGCTCAAGAGGTAGTTTGTAAGAGCAAATCGATGCATCCTGTGTCACATCATGTAATTTTGTAACTGTTTGTCATGTGTTACATACAATAAACAAATAGAACAACATCCCCTGGGTTCTCACTAAAAGGGCTGCCTATACAATCACCTGGAAAAAACATGTCCAAAACATGCTCAACACAGCTGTTAATCTGTAAAATTTACTGCAACTACTTTTCTGAAGCTCTTTCTGTGGAGAAGTTCGAAATAATCTGTAATTTAATCCTTTAAAAGTATTTGTAATTCCATGCTTCAAAAGTTTTGCAAGGTACAAGCGTTGTTACATACCATACTCAAACCTAGGATTAAGAATTATATAAATCCTAAAATCATGGATTGACCTTATCCACTCTTAGGATTCCTCTTCCTGCACAGCAGGTGCAAAACATTTCTGCATGGCCGTTAACTCCATAACATTTCATGCCTAGCAGGGAAAGAAAAGTGAAAAATAACAATTTATTTACTAAAACATGATTCAGGAGAGATGATGCCATGGTAAAGACAAGGAAGAGAACATGAACAAGCTGATCCAGGAGATTTTACAAGAAGTCATTGATACTTAGCCAAAAATGGTATCTTGAGGACTTCACTTAAGAACATTGCACCTAGGAATGTTGTCTACTGATACTATTCCAGCTCCCTTCCCTTTATCCTCATTCTGCTGGCAGGATTAGTTTAAAGATTATTTAAAATTAGATGAAGGAATTAACTCTGAGGACTGTTTAATACACAACTTACTTAGAAGCAGCCACTTCAATGGTTCCAGTTTGATGAGCTGACTCAAGCCACAGCTGTGACCAGCTCACCCGAGTTGTTCCCTGTTGTGGCTGTATCAAATCCCTGTGCTGTCAGTGCCTTTCACACAACAGCACTCTCTCACTCAGGTTCCTGTTTATTTCATGAGTCAAGCATTTAAAAACCTTTCTGTCTAAGCTTTGTTCTCACCTCTGTATTGATCTGGATTCTGCAGCTTGATCAGTTGTTCCTCATCAACACTTCTTCACCATTTGGCACAGGAAGGGCTTATCCATTCAGGTGTGGCACAGTGACAGGTCCCAGGACCTCATCCCACCTCCTGTGGCATCCTGGAGCCCCTCTGCTGACCCTTCCTGCCTGTCTGGGAGCTCGGCTCCATCTCTGTCACATTCCAGCTGGACTCAGTCCCTTCTGAAACAAAAGGCATCTCAGAGAAGCCGAGCACAGGGCAGGAAGAATTTATTACGCCTTAAAAAACACACATGGGACTGAAACCTCCATTACCACATCATCATAGAATGGTTTGGGTTGGTTTGACCTTAAAGGCCATGCAGTTCCAACCCCCTGCTATGGGCAGGGACACCTTCTGCTAGACCAGACTGGTCCAAGTCTTATCCAACCTGGCCTTGGACAATTCCAGGGATGGGGCAGCCACAGCTTCTCTGGGCAACCTGTGCCAGGGCCTCACTAACCTCACAGGGAAGAGTTTTTTCCAGATATTATCTATAATATATAATTTCCACAAATATTATAGGTATTATAATATATTTTATAATACATACTATACATATATAGTATATGTATTATAATATGATATAGGTTATATAAATATATAAATATATGCACTATAGCCAGTAAAAACTACATCAGTCACTCTTCTGTTACCAAAAGACTCATAACTGCCAACTGTTTGAAGAATTGTCAGGAATAGTTAACAGAGAGGGTAAATAAGCGCATTTTTGCAGGCTGGAGGGAGTGCAACAGTTCCCCCTAGCGGCCGCCGCGCAGAGCAGAAGCCCCGCTGGCTGTTCGCAGGGCTGTCCGCCTTTACAAAGCACGTGATAAAACTCGTGTATTTCAGTACACAGTTGTGTGTTTCAGTAGAACGCGTCTATTTCAAGCTCCAAGCGGCGAGGGCAGGAGGGCGTGAGGCGGCGCCCCCGCAGTGCCGGGCACGGCTGAGGCCCGGCCGCGCCATGGCGGCCTCGCTGAGGGGCCGGGCCCCGCCTCGGGCTCTCGTCTTTTCTCCCCGGCATTCCTCATGCTCGCCCCCGGGTCGGAGCTGTGTGGGTGCCACACTGAATCACGGGTGCCACACTGAATCACGGCACCCACCGGGCTGCCAGACGCCTGCTGGGGGCCCAGCACCATCGCCCCAACACCAGCCTCACGTCCCGACTTGCCTTGAACACCTCCCAGGCGCAGTGATGCCTCCCCAGTTCGATGTCTAATCGCCCTTTCTGCGAAGAAACTCTGCCGAATATCCAACCTAAACCTCCCCTAGCACAGCCTGAGGCTGTGTCCTTCATCCCGACACTTTTACCTGGGAGAAGAGCCCGACTTCCATCTGCCCTCCTTCAGGGAGTTGTGGAGAGCGATAAAATCTCTGGATAATCAAGCCCAGCTCCCTCAGCTGCCTCATCACACCTGTGCTCTGTCCCTGCACCATTTCCGCCAGAGGAATATCCTCACCACACCTGTGCTCCTGCACCATCTCTGCCAGAGGAATATCCTCACCACACCTGTGCTCTGTCCCTGCACCATCTCTGCCAGAGGGATAAGGATGCATTACTTACCTCAAAATTCTACAGGCTGAATTAAAACCCACCACATCAGCAGCAGATTAGTGGGTTTGGCTGGGTTCGTTCCTTTGGCAGTCCGGAGAGCAGGATCAGGTCACTGAAAAAATCTGTGACAGGGGACTAAGCCTTCAATTTAAATTTATTTTTAAAAACTGATTTAAATTTATTAAGCTGAATTTGCTATGATAAGATTACTCAGCTTCTCTCATATAATCACACAATCAATACTTTCTCAATTTAATACTCTTACAAGGAAGAGAATGACATATGCATTAATCAGGGAGAAATTGATGATGTTTGTCCCATATGTCAGGAGGTGTTATTAAGGAAAATGTTTCCATTCCCTTAGTACAGGTTAGGCATAAAGGTCCTTTTCTGACTTGCTGCACTTCTAATGATAGAATAAATACACAAGGAAAAATACCTGACAGTTGTTACAACCCTTTTGCAATCTGGGAAAATGGGGCAATCTTAGGAGCTAAAATGTGGGTGGAGAGGAAGAAGGAAAACAAAAGGGAAGACTATTTAGTATTGCTATGTGATTTTTCTTATTTTTGGAAAGATAACAGAAATTGGAATTAGTTTTCTGTAGATACATCTGTGGTAATGTTCACATTAAATACATAAAACTTTGGGCGGACCACCAAGATGAACTGGAGAATGGCTCTGCAGTGGTCTCCACTTTAAAGAAAAAAAGTGCACTTCTTATTCTAATAGAGTTTAGAAACTAAACAACTTGTGAATGCAACAGAGAAAACAAGGCTGAACCACCTTGGAAACCTCTGTAATAACTGCAGAAGATTTCCAGCATAGGAAAGCACTACAATAAATATTTTTAAACCAATATTTTGACAGTCTTTGAGTCTATTATTACTCTATTATTACTCTGTTTGAGTATATCTTATAGGTTGTCACTTACTTCTCTGCCAAAGTCAGTAAGTAACTGACTTTGATGCCTAAAATCACAAGCCAAACAATATTAAATGATAAAATGTGGTTGTCTTCAATGAAAGTCCTTCAGATGCAAGTGTGGCAAAATGCACACGATACAGGACTCTGACAATTTTAAAGGTTGAACAAATTAGCATACTTAACAGAAATAATCCAATTAGAGGAACAGTTAATTAAGTGGGGGGGGGGGGGGGGGGGGGGGGGGGGGGGGGGGGGGG
>JANRGV010000104.1:6047980-6082368 GCA_024734035.1 Alethe castanea | reverse complement strand
ATATTGCTGTAGGTGAACAAAATTTCAAGTAAAGACATATGAACTTAATATGAACTCCTCAAAAGCTTGTCAGGGATTTTCTATTACGTTCAACAGAATGTATAATAATCTTTTTGAAAAGAGAGCCATCAGAACCAATGCAATTCTGCAAACAGGGCAATATTGAACCTCAAGAGCAGCATATATAAATTGATTCTTACTAATGTATATAACAAAGCAAAGGATGAAATTATCAATATCTGGGCCTAGAAAAAATCCAGTAGAACTGCACATTAAAAAAAAAAAAAAGTTTCATGAAAATGAATTTAGTATTGGACAACAAAATACCTGTTACCTAGAAAGAGAACCAAAGGCATGCTAATATGACAAGCCATCTTCACATTTGAAATAGATGAATCATAATTAAACCTCTTTTAGGTTCTTTAGGCCAATTTAATTACAGACTTATTTGCACACTGTAGTGGTTTGGCCCTGGCTAGATGCCAGGCACCCACCAAAGCCACTCTTACCAATCCCTTGCACAAAGTGGACAGAGGAGAGAAAATACAATGAAAAGTTCATGAATTGAGAAAAGACTGGGAGAGATCACTCGCTGAATACTGTCACAGGCAAAAGAGACTCACTCACTCACCTTGGGGATATTAACTGAATTTATTACTGACAAAAGCAGAGCAGGATAATAAAATAAATCCTAGGAACACCTTCCCCCCACCCCTCCCTCTGTCCCAGCTGTACTTTCTCTGGCAGTGACACAGGGAGACAGCAATGGGTCAGTTCATCACTCGTGCTTTCTGCCCCTGCTCAGGGACAGAAGTCCTTCCCCTGCTCCAGCACAGGGTCCCTCCCACAGGAGGCTGCTCTCCATGACCTTCTCCAGCCAACAGCTCTCCACACACTGCTCCAACGTGGCTCACTCTTCCACAGGGTGCAGTTCTTCGGGCACAGCCTGCCTCCAGCAGGAGTCCCCCACAAGTCCCCCCAGGAAACCTGCTGCAGCATGGGCTCCTCTCCACAGCTCCTGCCAGGAGCTGGCTGCAGCACAGGTTTCCCACGGGCTCCCAGCCTCTTTCAGGCATCCTCCACAGGCTGTAGCTGCACTCCAGGGGTTGCAGGGGGACAGCTGCTTCACCATGTGTATGGGGTTTGGGTGGCCAGGTTTTGATAGTGGGGGTTCTACAGGGGTGGCTTCTGTGAGAAGCTGCCAGAAGCTTCCCCAATGTCCAGCAGCTCCAGGACAGAGCTGCTGCTGACCAAGACTGTGCCAATCAGAAATCACGGTAACACCTCTGTGGTAACACATTTGAGAAGGAAAAAAAGTTACTGTGCAGATGTAATGTGGCCAGAGAAGAGCAGGGTGAGAACATGTGAGAGGAACAACTCTGCAGACACCAAGGTCAGTGCTGAAGGAGGGGGAGGAGGTGCTCCAGGCACTGGAGCTGAGATTCCCACCTGTGATGGTGATGCTCATGGATATTGGGTGTGGCTGAGCTGGAGCTCATTTCCCATAGCTGCCTTCCCAGCACTGTGCTTTGCATTGGGAGCTGGAAAGGTGTTGGTAACACACCAGTGTTTTGGCTACTGCTGGGCAGGGCTGGCACAGCATCAGTGCTCACTCTCAACACTCTCTGCCAATCAGCAGGCTGGGGGTGGGCAAGATACTGGCAGGGGACACAACTAAGCCAGCTGACCCAAATTACCCAAAGGGATATTCCATGCCATGTGATGTCAGCTCACATATAAAAGCTAAGGAAAGGAGGAGGAAGTGGGGGCATTTGTTATTTGTTATACAAGGTTTGCCTTCTGGAGCAACCACTACACGTGTTGAGGCTCTGCTTCCCAGGAAGCAGCATTGCTTGCTGACAAGAAGTAGAGAACAAACCTATATTTTTTCCTCTTTGTGCACACACAGACTTTTGCTTTTGCCTTAGCAAACTGCTTTATCTCAATCTAGGAGTTGTTTTCCACGTTATTTTCTCTCCCCTGTCCAGCTGGGAAAGGGGAGCAATAGAGCAGCTTAATGGACACCTGGCATCCAGCCAAGGTCAACCCACCACACACACATCTATCTCAAACATAATTTGCACTTTCATACTTGTGAACTCAATAGGAACATTCTGTTCATGAAGCAAATGCTCAGTTTGGACTGATGCATTGCTGGTACCATCCTGGTTACTTTCCATATTCTTCTAGAAACAGCATCAGACACTTGACAATCCCAACACAACAGACATTTTTCACAGTAATATTTCCTGAGTAAATATTCCCAGAAGCCCAGTATAGGATACTTCCCAACTCTTGAGTGTACTACAGGGCAGGCAACCAAGCACCACTCACATCACAAATCAAACATAGGCATTGTATGTTTGGATCTTGGTACAGAACCTTAACCAAGCTCTAAGGGAAATATTTATAAAGCCTTTTTAGGATGATTTATAATCAAACTACCAAAGCCAAAATGCTAGAACTTATTTCACCAGGGAAACAGCCTCAAAGCCACAGAAATACATTCTGTTTACTATATGAAGCACATTAAGAGATGCATCCATTTTTCTGTTAGCCAAAGTTGAAATTATCGCTTTGACAAGATGAACATTAAAATTAAAGAATATCCTGATGGCCTTTCCTTCCTCTATACATATCTTAGTTACAATTCATGCATTCATGACTTTTGGTAAATTTAACTCTAAGATGAGTCATAAATAGTATTTATATTGCATTATAGACCAAATTTTGCAATCTGCTGTCTCATGCTCATAACCCTCCCCCCCAGCTTTTAAAGCCTGTTTAACTCCTCTGCAAACTTGGCCAAAAGCAACTCAGGCTGGCAAAATGTAGGCACATAAACCTCAGATGATCACCCATTGTTTTAAACATAAAATAAAAAGCAATGGTGCCAAGCTTTCCTGCTCAAGAAACTATTTCCAAGGCGTAATTTGTCCAATCTTGCACACTTCATCATGGGCCAAACTCTCACTTATAAATATGCAGAGACTCAAGGTGATATTCTGGAGCACAGCTGGCCCAACAGCATGCAGAAGAGAAGATGTTCACTGACAAAGAAGCCAAAACAAGACACTGGGATCAGGAGAAGCTGCAGCTTCAAATGCTACCAGAACCAGTCCCTTTCTGCTGGATGTGGACCCTTCATAGCTGATGTCAGTCCTCAACATCCACGGGCAATAACAAAGCAGGTTTAAACAAAGCAGATGGGCAACATCCTAAGATAGCAGGGACCATGAACTGCAGTGGCCACACTTGTACCCTTCCCCTTCCCCCAGTGTTGTATGGAATTGCACATGGATGGGCACACAGGGAGGGAAGCAATGCTATAGAGCTCTGCTGATAAATCCAGCAGAGCTCATCTGCTGGTGTCGCAGGACCAACGGATGAAACATTTCACATTGTACAAAGAAGTAGTAAGGGATCCCTAGAAACGTTCACATATAAAATACTGTACAGATGGTCAGGTTCATTAGGAATGGCTTTAACTAGGCTACCATTGCATTAGCTACAAGTACAAAAAAATTGAATCATGTGCCTACATTTCTCACTGTGCATTCCCAAAGGTGTGTCCAAGAATGACAGGCTAAGTAAAATGTGGGCCTTCCCCATACTGCCAGTAAAATTAGGAACTGGAAAAGTTGAATAGTAGCATTTCCCTGTTTTCAATTCACATGGAATATCAATTGCCCAGCTGAAGTTTGGTAACTCAATCGGTACGTTAAAAAATGAAACTTTTCTTGATACTAGAAAACAACATTTCCCATGTAAACCCAACACTGCAGAATTACAGAAGCAGGCAAGAGGTCAACAACCAGCAGGGAGAGCAACAGCACAAAGCACATTGTGTTTTAATTTATGGGAATAAGTGGCCTCTCCTCTCTTTTCTTCCAGATGTTGGTTTTGCTATCTCTTTTCATGAGAGGTGGTCTATCCCTTTTTTTAGCAGAAGGGATACCAGATTCATGACTTCCTGGTAGAGGTTTTTTCCTTAGACCTTCCTCATCACGCTGTTCTAGGACTCGCCCATTCCCTCCTTCCATAATGTGTCTCACAGCCTGGTCCTCTGG
Organism: Alethe castanea; assembly: GCA_024734035.1. Lineage (NCBI taxonomy): Eukaryota > Metazoa > Chordata > Aves > Passeriformes > Muscicapidae > Alethe > Alethe castanea. The sequence goes on along the minus strand of JANRGV010000104.1, from coordinate 6,078,298 downwards.
AGTGCAAACAGTGGTCCCACTTTCACTGCTGCTCAGATCCAGATCTTCCAAGTAAAGAATCTTAGAATGAGGCATACTTTTAATGAAAGTTTTCTCTCTCTCCAGTTTCCTGTTAGGATGATGCTCATTCATATCCACACCAGAGTCCAGACTGGTATCGTTACTCTCAGTCTTTTTGCCCTTTTTCAGATCTATGAAAGAATGCCTCACTTGAGCAATTGGCTTTCCATCCAGGGACACAAACCATGCTCGAGGATGTGGAGATGGTTTTCCTTTAGAGAGTTCCAGCAACGTTTGTTCTGAAATCCCTTGAAGTTCGGATGAAAAGGGAGTCATTACAACTGCTTCATTCAGTGTCCCAGGAACAGAGACAGATTCCAGTAAGCTGTTGGTGTACCTGCCCCAGTTGGATGTTTGGGAAGGTAAGCCCTCTTCACCATCCAGGGCACTGTTCTCATCTCTGCAGGCAGAGGGCTGGGGATGGGAATGCACAGGCATTTTGGGGAGTGTTTGCATGTAACTGTCACGACTCATGGGTTCCATCATGGGGCCATACACCAACTGCCCTTTCCTTGGCAATGTTGCTGATTTAGCAGGATGCAGTTGTTCTGGGGAGTGGAAAAGGTCTGAGGTTTGGAGAATAGCAATAGGCTGATTGTAAATATGCATTAGATGTTCTGGGATATGGGTAAGCCCATACATCTCCTCTTTCAGTGAAAGGTATCTGTTCTGGTCTGGAATATCCCTAGGAGCCTGGGGAATAGTACTGTTACTGTGCTTGGGCTGCTGTAAAAGCCTCACTCCAGCACTAGGCTCCACTGAATGGGCTGAATTTCCTGCCTGACCAGTCTGACAGGATGACTGATAAGAAGCATCCTCTGAGTAGATTTTAAAATTGTCTTGTGATTTCCCATCTTCTGTGTCTATGGACAGCCTTCTTTGAGGGCTGTATGAAGAACTCTTTGCTGTATACAACTGAGACTTATCCTCCAGCTTTAAAGACCCTTTGACAGCATTGATGTGATTTATGTGAGTTGTTGATGTTGTCTGGTCTTTTTTTATGACCTCCAGCTTGGTTGTGTTTTTCTCCTTCTTTTGTGTCCGATGACATTTATCCCTATGCAAAAGAGAAACAAGGTGACTGCAGAGCATATTAGGAAATACTGGACTGTTGACTACCAAAGCTGAAGGTTAGACTTTGGTTAAAATGTTGTAGTATAATATGCCATGACAAACTTAAAAATAAGTTCTGTAACAACTCTAATTAAAATAAAATTAAAAAAAAAATAGGCTACAGAATACAGTTTAGCTGAGAAAACAAGTCTTAACTTCAAAAGACTATTTTATCAACCTCAAATTCCACTCATAATGAGGTCACTGGGACTTATTTTGCTTACCTGCAGTAACAAAGAAGAACAGCAAAAAATCCAATGATGATGACAACAGTTCCTCCCAATATGGCCGTAAGGAACATGGTGTGATAGGCTGTTATGTCCTTGGAAACAGCACTAATAATGGATTCTAGATTATCAAACAAAAGCAGACAAGGATTAGTTCTTAAAACCAAATGATTCCACTTGATGTGCAGAGCTAATAAACTGAATGGTACTTTTCCAGTGATTTTGTGTTCCAGTGGCATTATGTTCATCCTTCCCTTTTCACCTTGCTATTTCAGCAAACTAGAAAATATACAAACACGTTACAATATAATGACAGGTTCAGCTCAAGTACTAAAGCCTTACCAAGACATCTGCTTAATTCCAGACAAATTCTATTTGTATTAATTGTCCAAACTAACTTAGAAAAGTGGTCTACATTTTCTACTTAGCACTGTCAGAGTGCTGTCTGTTTTTGGAATTAGCCACACTGTTTTTCTGATAGATCCCTTCATATGAATTTACAAAACATGCAAGAAAAATCACTTTAAGGACTCAAACAAAAGTTATCCAAGTGGTGAAGTCGCTTCTCCCTTCCTGCTGTTCAATGGAGCAATCAAACTGACAGCTCTACGTGGGGCACTCAGCAGTTGCTTGGCCAGCTGTTGCCATACCTCTGGTTCCAGGCAGTGGAGCTGCTATCCAGTAGCCCAAGTGCTGAGCAGTGTATGTCCACACTGACTGACCATCCACTTCCTTCACCATTCCTAGCCCACGGTTTACCCAAGCACCTGGGGGAAAACAAGGACAAAACATTGCACGTGCCATGCAGGATTCTTCTACACCTCAAACCATCAGCAATTAGGCCATTACCAAAAATACACAAGGCCATGGGAAAAACTGAAACTTCTGACCTAGCCACTGTTTATTACACAGCTTTAGCTGAATAGGCAAACTTCCTCTCCTGACAATTTCATTGCAAATATCCCTCTGTGGCCGTTTACTTTGAAACAAAGCATCAACATTACTTACCAGAAGTAAACTTAATATGATTCATTTTCTATTAATAACTGTCTTTCACAAATATGCACATAAATAATTTGAAAAAGCTATTACATGACCTTCAGCATGCAAGAAGGCCAAGACTAAAAAGTGAGGGAGCAGGTAACTGTTGCATATGAACACAAGTTTAACATCAGCTAGAAGAAGTTAGTGGGGAAACATTTTAATCTTATTAACAATATTTGTCTTGAATGTTTCTCTCCTCCTCCCTGCCCCAAGGCTGTAACACTTCAGTTAGCCCAAGGAAGTGCTATTGTTAGATTATTACAGATTCCACACCATCTGTTTGGCAATGCAAAGGAAAAGTACCGTGGCATGCCAGCTTCTGCAATTAATAAAGCATCGATTAGAAGAGAGAGAATTATACTTAACTCACTTATACACATTTATTGTGGGCCATTTGTGAAATTCTAAGAGCAGAAAACAGCCTCATGTAACCAGCCTTACATATTTAACTTGCAAATACTGAGAGGTAGAGAGAACCACCAGCTTTTTAAAAACACCAATAATCAAAGTATGAAAACAGTATAACTCATGTAAGCTGGAGCTTATATGAACTTCAATTTGATTTTCTCCCAGGACTCTTCTTTCAGCAAAGGAAAAGGAAATATCTCCCAACCAGGAGGTGAAGATGAGGATGGATACCTGCCACAGATGCTTACGTGCATAGGCACATACAAAGAAAATATAATTTAGCAGTAAAACATACAGCCTCTTCTGGTGCTTGTGATGGCTGGCAGAGGGGAAAGGCAACAGCAATCACCTAGAGCTCTGAAAGTGCTTTATCAGCCACCTAAGAAACCTTGTCTAGAGTCAGAAGCGATACCAGCAAGCATTGTATAAAAGGCAAAAATAATTTCTAGGTCTCCAGAAGTTCTATCTTGACTGAACAAATCCATAAGAAGCTACACAGTGCTCGCTGTCCTTTTCAGCAAATTACATTTTCCCCCAATATACTCCATAGAAAATACTTGTTATTAAGAAAAAATATTAAAATGTGATTCATGAGTAACCTCTATTTTCTCTCTGGCTTACTGACATTCAAACAGAAGGATATAATTCTCAATTTAATGTCGAATACAAGCTTTCTGTTTTTTGTAATTCTATTAAAATCCACAAAGTACTTTTAGCACTAATGCAGCAAAATATTTCATAAGGAAGCCACACACAATATAGATGAGCAAATTCTCATTTACAGCAGCTGGGGTACAATTACCAAAGCTCATTTTCCAGGAACAGTCTCAGTACTACTCCCTCCACTTGGAGTAAGCTGCAGGAACACTGCACAGGCAGACCTGTGAAAGCAGTTTCTCTCTTTTCCCTGCTGCATGTGGGTCAGCCCACACCACTTCACACACAGACCTGTTCCCTTGCCACTACCAATGCTGACATGGGAGCTCTGATTACCATCATAACACATTACCCAAGGACTTCAGAGTTTAAAATTGTGTCGGTGTCTTGCTGGGGACATCCTGCATGTGACATCTGGGAGGCCAGAGCCTCATTACTGAGTGCAGCAGGAGCTCTGCATTCAGCTCAGATGGGGGCCTGCTGCTCCTTATGGATGCTCTGGAATGCCTGCTGCAGAGGTTCAGCTGCCCTCAGTCACCAGAACCTTGACTAAAATGTCCTTTGCTATTACTCAGGTACCTTGGGAAAAAGTCGTGTTGTGTGTGTCAGATCAAATATAAAAAATAAAAGTAACATACTTAGGAATAAACATCCAGAAAGTGAATACAGTGGCAAATTTTTATTGTTAGAGAGGAGGAAATGGGAGAAAAAGTACAAGTTAAGTTCTGCCCCAAAAGTTGCTGTCCTTTTTTGCTATCCTCCTTTCCCTCTCCTCAGCAAGCAGCAGTGAAGACTCCATGTGAACGGTACACTTCAGAGAGCATCCATTACAAACAACTTGCCTTTAAGTACATCCCACTGGAGAGGAAAAAACAACTGGTTTTATTGGGGTTTGGATCAGCATGCTGGCTCCTGTTTTACTGCCAAGGCCAACATGCCTATGTGGGGATGCTGAGCAGAACCCTCAACACCCACACATAAACACTGGTTTGTATTCTAACCCGATCTTGTGCTGCTCCAGTTCTGTCAACTCCTTGTTTTAACAACAGTGTTGACTTGGCTTTGTTTAGGGAGGCAAAACAGCTCAGCACAGGAGGAGCACAGGAGCTGACAAAAGTGGCTGTGGCAGTAAGAAATTTAAACTCTGGGTAATATTTTACCACCTCAGACTAAAGCCTTTCTTTGAAGAAAAGTGCCATCTCTTTCCATCAATTACCCCTCTAAAGTCTTCTAGGTGTATAGACAGACTTAATCTTCTATGCCAAAACTTATCCTATTTACTTCTTCCCCACAAGACAGCCTAGCCAAATTTTATTAGCACATCCTTAATTCAAATCCATTCTCTTCGGTTTTTTTTTCATTAAGGGCGATCAGTTTCTTTCTTGAACATGTAAACAACACTGTGTTATAGCTGGTGTCCCTCTTCTGTACTTCCAACCACTGAATAAAAGCTTTTTGCCTTGATAAGGAGCAAGATGTGACCCCTTCACTCACTTGCATGTTTCAAGCTGAAGTGTGATGGTGACCTGAGGTGCAATTAGCACAATCAGGACACTAATGCACCCCACCTAATACAGGTCATCTAAATGGGTTACGTAGCTCATTACTCACTCTTGACTAAAATTAGATGTGAAGGGATGACAAAAGGTTTAGAATGACTAATCCCCAGCCTCCTCTTTGAGTACTGGAAGAACTATGTTGTTCCCTTGGATAACTCTTATTTCCCCTTCATTTCACTTTCTGAATTGTTTTTGTTAACTGAAGCAATATCTATTCCAGTTGTAGCGTCAAAGGATCTTTAGAGCTACACTCTAGGAAACAAAGCATCCAAATCTTCAATTCTGGTTTGCTTTCTTTTAAGAAGGAATTCACAAAATTACTAGGCTTGAAATTTAACATCACCTAAAATATATGTTCTGTGAACACTCAGCCTCCCATGAAAATAAAAATCCGGTACACTAAATGCAAGCAAGAGGAATGCTAATGAATTTTACCAAAACATTTTGAACTAATGAGAGCAGAAAAATATCTTTGAACAATTCAAGCTAGCCCATTAAAAAAATTGACCATCACCTCATAGAATAGTGCCTTATGACACACAGTGCCATGTGCCCAAACCTACAGGCACGTGCTAGAAGGCAAAATAACAAATAACTCACTTACCAATTTTCATATCAAATGTCCAGGCAGGTATAGCATCTCCTGATTTTACAGTAGTTGTGGGAAGAGGAAGTGTAACCTGAATGGGACCATTTATGTTCAGTTCTTTCCCAGCCAAAAGAACATTTGCACATATGGCAGCAAGAGGAGTTAATTCCATGCTTTTGAAACCTGAAGGCAAGAAATATCTTTTAATTCTCCATTCACAGTTTATTTAGAAAGAAATAAATTAAGAATAAAGCTACTAAAGGCAAGCACTCATCCACATGCAGCTACACAGTCAGCTGTTATCAACTTGGTCAAATTAAAACCAATATTACTTTTCTTCTGAACTTTTAACAACTTACAATTAAAACAAAACACAGTCATTTTTATACCAATGCTATAAAAGAAACAGATTTGCAGCATCTGGGTTCTATGCTGTAGAACTAATGATGAGGCAAAACTTTTTTTGGGGTAGAGAAGGAAAGGTTTTTCCCCTCAGATAATCAGATTACAAAACACCTAAGTGATGTGAAATACAGATCATACAAGCATTTTGGTGTTACCACAACATACAAAACATTGAATGAAACTGAAACATATGGAATCTCTCCTGTAAGGATTAATTTCCTAATTTGGCAGACAGAATTAACTGAATAGTTAATCATGTGGCTTGTCAAAGCACTCAGAGGAAATGTTGCATTTACAAAGTGGCCTGAAATGTTCTTTCCTTTGTTTTCCTTTCACCAGTTTGCAAATTCTCTAGAATGCCCAGTATGACAGGATGGTGAGAGAAGCTGAAACAGAATTACTAAGTAGCAGAATAATGTTAAATCTATGCAGGCTGTTAGAAGCTGGTTGTGAGAGAACTCCTGGCACATCAGATATCAATTAGCTTCCACCTGCCCTAAAAGGAAGCCTATTCCTTTAGGGGTATATGAATAATTTAAAACACATGCCAGACAGATTGAAGGGAAAACTCAAAGAGGATAAACAGTGCTTATTCTCTGATGCTGCTTTCCTTCTGCTTTCCATTTAAAGAGGTGAAATACAGACAAGAAAGATTTTAAAATATCTATGTCAAAATATCAGTATATATACTGCCTTTAATGGAACGAAAATTAAAGAATAGAGTATGATGAGTTTAAATAAGCCATGTAGTGTGCTCCTCCTGCACCACGATGAATTGAAGAGCCTCATGGCTTCAGATCCCCTGGGAATAGAAAGAAAAGAACAAAAGAAAGATGGAACTGCACACAGTACAACTACCAGATGCAAATTAAGACCTACTTATGCAAATTAAAAAACTATCTGATAGAATGACAAATACTAAGAAATCTAATGGTATAAGAGCAGAGTTACGACTCAGGAAACCACTTAGTGCTTCTCCAGTGAAACAGATGCATAGAAACATTATTACAACTGTGCTCTGTTCTCACAGGGACCACTTGGTCCCAAATTTGCACAGACTGACTGTGAGCCAATCAGGGGTTCCATGCAATCTTTGTGCTGGGTCTAACACCAGAACCAGTGAAAATGCACGAACTCCACAGCTGAAGTTAATTGTTCCTGTTTCACTGATTGCTTTAGGTTCACCTACTTTACAGTCTGGCTGTAATTACATTTTTAAGGTGTTTAAACCAATTCCACAGTCTCATGAAATCCTGAACATACATACATATACATATACAAATATAAAAATGTAAAAAGTAGACTCTGAAGTTGTATTTCAGTGCAGCAAGATATGTTCTCATACTGCATGGACCAAAATAGAGTAACACTGATTACTCACCTGATGTGTTTATAGCTTACTCCTGTGAAACAAAGCTTTCTGATCTAATACAATGGAAGCAGGTTTCAGGCCTCTTAAATAAAACATATGTTTTTCTGAAACACTGTGCACTCATATGCATTACAATCTTATAATCTCTCTTTATAAGAATTCCTAACCATCGTGTTCACATACCTGATTTATTTAGAATAATTCCTGTTGTTTGGAGAAAGCTGTCCACTTTCAAAAGTTGCTCTGGCACTGTCAGATAGGCTGTAACATTTGCAATATGATTTGCTGGAAGCTTTAGTAAAGATTTTGGAAACTGAACACTCGGTTGAGATTTGGCATCTGTAAAAGAGTAATATTTTGTCTTAGCCACAGTAAAACAGACAAACAGTGGTTTTATTGCCCTTCAGAAATCTACTTAGCATAACAACTTGTTTTCACCCATTTTTCATCCATGGTTTGTGTATTTCCAGTCCAGCACTTGTCACAGCCCCTCGTACAGCTACATAATTAACAGAAAATCTGGCTTTAAGTAGATAGGTATTATATGATAATAAGATGATGCTTAATTTTCTTTCCATGTGGATACAGGTGGCTATCACCAAGTGTTTAGTTACAGTCTGCATGCACAGAACTTACCAGACAGTTTTCCAGTAATTAAGACAGTATCTTCAAACAGCCATATATTAGCTTGACTTTGTGGGAATAATGAGAGTGTCACCAACGAGTATACTGTGGAAAATGATAATGTCTGTTACACTGTGCAACCAAAAACAAATCCTCCAAGGTCTCCAAATCTAAAGAACTATTGAACAGAGCAGTTAATACATGAGAGAGCACATGAAGACTAAATAAATTATTCCTGTTATCCAGAGCAGCAATTTTAGTATTTAGGCAGAAAGACCTCTGTTGGATGTTTGCTACTGTTTTATGCCTTCTATGGATAAAAAAGTGACTAGAATTCTTAAAAGTCTCTTTTTTTAAAAAAATCATGTGCCTTTTTAAGTGCAGTAGTTAAACAAGAAAACCTGTGAGGAAACACTGCTCAAGTGGATCTGTAACAGGTTATACCTGTCTTAGAGGACAAAAAGCATTGGCACTCCAAGAATCACTCAGATCAACAGGATTTTTGTCAAAACACATTAATAGCTCTTTGCTAACTCTAGGCAAAAATTTCTGAGAATTCACTGTGTGTCACAACATAACCCACTTAGACTTTGAAAGGGCTATTTTCTGTTTTAGAGTAATCAGAATTTTGACAAGTTTAACAGACCGTTCACCCTTAGATCTGCACTGACAGACACCACCTCCCTTGACTGACTTCACTGAGTTGTGTTCAGCTGACAGCAACTACCCAGACAGCTTAGGAGAGGAATTTAATTACTGCTAGATACAGTTTAATAATAGGACTGTAAGACGCTTACGTACTTGGCATTCTCGCAGTCTTCCAAGGCAAAGGTGTCAGCAGGTAGCCATCCTTGTATGAGACAATAGTTAAGCTTAATCCTAATTTGTAGGGGATTTTTATTAACACTGCTCCATTGTTTCCAGTAAGAGTAGAATTTGTCAGGGTGTAGTTGACAAACACCTCTACCACTGCTTGTCGCAGGTACTGATGACTGATGATGTCATTTACTTGAACTTTTAGTGTAAAAACAGATCCTATGGAGAAAAAGAAAAGCAGGAAGTCATGATAATACATCACAACTAAGGAGCATAATTTTGTAAAGAAGTCCTGGAGTTCAGGCCTTTGCTATTCATCCACTGCACAGTGGATCTCCATCCCTGGCCAAAGGCAGGGGTAACCATGCAATTATACACCCCAGAGAAGGGGGAAACAAAAACCTTAAGACAGGGCACAAAGGTGTCAAAAAATGTCTATCAAACTCAGCAAATGTAATAACTAACCAGTTAAAGAAAAAACCAAACACTCAAAACCAAATTACAAAGCAATCTTCCCCTTTTTGATTAAGCGTGGAGAATGCATCTGTGACAACGCGAGGTTTACTGTGCTCTGCAATATCACACTGATAATACAGATGGTCTTGTTATCCAACCCTTGGCTTGGCACACACATTTCAAGATGCACCTTGAGTTTGTAAAGGCAGAGAACCTGAAGTCTACAGACAGTGGGACAAGGCATTTATATTTACACGTCTAACATTATTATAAAACAACCAGATGCATCCAGACACTGTTTTAAGAGACCATCTCCCACCAGACTTGCACTGGACTACTTTTCACCTTCCCACATTGCAACTTCTGGACAGTATTTCTCTAATTAGAGGTTCTGATCATTCATACCATACCCAGTGTCTTGCAGAAATCATAATTGCAGTGACTAAAAAGTATGTTGAAAAGAATAAATCCACTTGAACAACAGTCTCAAGGTGCTCTGAATCACATTCAGTGTCTCTCCACCCTGATAGCAAATAAATTCTAAGGGAGTCATTTTACTGTATGTGAAAAGGGAAAGAATTCCACATTATTTCCAGAATAGAGTTAATTTGTTGTTAGAAATTAAAATATCTATTGATCACTGTTAAAAATATTTTAAATAACAAGTTTTCCAGTATTTTGATAACAGATATACACTATTCAATATCACTGTACTAATTTGGATCCTAATACTTTCAAATACATTCATCATGAATATGCATTTCTATTTAGGTCAAATGTCAAATTGAGTTATTTGAAATGTATCTTCCCAAAATCATACTTCAATTTCATTATGTTATCCCTACGATAACTGAGATTGACATTGCACCAAGAGATTACTGCCACTGACCTTGATTTAAATGAATAGGTTTTGAGGAGCTGAGTGCAATCCATGAAAAACACTCCAGTATGTAGTGGAGATGCCCTCCAAGTTGGGCCTTTCTGAAATAAGTATTTTTTTAGATCTATTGTATGCATGGAGCATATTGGACATTCATGCAAAAAAACGACCTGCACACAACAAAAGCTACACTGCCCTCATTTATTACTGTTTACCACATATACAGTGAAAAATTACCAGCTGTGCCAGATTGATTCTGTGCAATGTTATACAAAAATCTACATCCCCTGGAGCAAATTGATACATATTTTCAGAAAAATTTTTAAAAAAGAAAAAAACCAATGGCACTCAAATGTATTTGACAAAATTAAACAGAAAATGCAGAATAACCTTGGAACAATGTAATCTGGGGTTCTTTTTCCTTATGTAAGATATTTCAAGAATAAAATTGCTTTAAATTACTGTGCTAGAGGGGTTTTAAATCATGTAATAATGGGGGAAAAAATTATGTCATGTCAGCAAATTACAGGCTCCAAACAGCTCCTCCAGGCATTGATCCAGTTACACAGATACTAGTATCGTTCCAGGGGCTGCCAAAACTTGAAAAACAGGTCATTTGCCCCTGGCCAATGACTACAGAGGAGAGAAAACAGGCTGTGTACAACATTATTTATCCAGTAATCATTTGGAAGTCAGGAGTCCATCATGAAATGGTATTTAAAAGTAAGAAATAAAGTGGTACAGAATTCAAGGTCATGCCAGTAAGAAGGAATACCAGAAATGCTTGTTATAAACTGGTCTTTTAACAGCTGGAATCAAGTTAGGAGAAAAAAAGCCCTGGTTTTAACAGCTGAAATAAGTGATAAAAAATTTAAACCTAAAATGTACCCAGCAAGACACATTATTTCAATCATTTCATACTTTTAATGAGTATTTTCCATTTCCTGCTGACAAAAAGCCTAACAAGAAAACACAGGAGTGAAGGCAAATGCCACAGCCCTCCTCTAACTGTTGGTAAATTCAAAGGTTGTTCTGTGCAAAACTATTTCTTCCTCTCATCTCCTTCAGTTACAGCCATACTAATCCCCACTTTCTTACAACCTTTGGGTCCAAAACAATTTTTAAAAAGACTGTAAAGCTGTAGAAATCTGTGCTATTTTCACTCTCTCATGGTGAACTGAAGAATATAATTGGCTGTTTTTAATCATGCTGAACTTAGATTACTTCCTCCTCCTACAGGTAGAGAAATTGCCACAGCATTTCCCAAAAGTGATATTCTGCCTGAAATGTGGATTGAAATCCTGGGGGGTTGCTGAGACAAAGCTCTCCAGTGGCAGCTCTGGAAGAGTCCCCACCCATTGCATTTATCCTTACATGGGGCACCACTTTATATTGTGTTTTATTTTTCCTTTTCTGCTAGATTTGGGATTAAAAGTTTGAGAGATGGAGTTTCATGTTTGGACTTAGATGTTCATTATTTTTTATTTCTGATACAGTAAGTGCTACGACACTTCTAGCTAACAAGCTAAAAATAGTGAAATGGCAATGTATTTTTTTCTTTATAAGGTTTTTTAAACTCAAACTGTTTAATTAAGAACTAACACCTAAATTATTTTTACTTTTGACCCAATGACTAAACACCTGTGACCTGTAATGTGGAATTTTCTATCCAATTAAATAAGATCCTACCTGGACTCATGAAGAAGGTGAAGAAGAAAGAAACCTCCGCCCCAAAACTTCTATTTTGCTCTCTATATATTGCTATATTTTAAAACCTTAAATTCTGAATTTTCCACCATGTGATATCACACACTTCTATTCAAACTACACACCCATGATCTTAGTTCTATTATTCAATTTTGGAAGCCTTCTCCAAGGCCTCAGGTCAAAAGCAGTGCTCTCCTGAGGGTCAGTGCTGGTCAGCACAGAAAGTTGGAAATTCTCAGCATCCAGGGGTCCAACACCCACCTGTGTGACTGTCACACAGAGGCAGCAGCCACTGCAGTGAGGAGGGTTCACTTCATGCCCCTCAATAGCCAGACACAGATTAAAGGAGACTCAACCCCTGCTCTCAGAGCCTTTGGCCTTATCTTTTGTGCTAACACAAGAGTCCTCCTGACAAGAGAGAGTTGTGTCCTGCCTGCACTTGGATTTGCTAGTATCAGCTAGAACATATTCTGCCAACAAGTCACTTTAAACTCCCGTGCAATGGTCTAGGAGAGACTTTTAAAATATATTATTATTTGCACTCCTTAACAGTAATGGCACAGGAGACATGAGGACACATAATTATGCCTGTGTCCAAATGCTTGTAAAATGATAACATATTAAAAATCCAAGTGAAAAAAAGCCAGAATCCAACAGTAACAATTTTCCACTCCCACAGCCACGTTCACCATAGTTTTGCATACCAGTTGCTGCAGCCTAGTTAAAAGCAGGATATTCCCAGGGCTCCAGAGCTCAGACTTTGTATGCAGTTCTGGTCCTACAGCACTGATCATTTCTTTCTAACCTTGACACCCCCTGACCAGCTCCCTCCTCAAACCAATCCCCTCATAAGCCTCACATCCATTTAATGTGCAAATGTGTCACGAATTAAACAGCATTCACTTATTAACAATGTCACAGTAACATCCAAGACATCTAATTTGCAAAGAAAATATTGCCTTTCTTTTTCTTTTTATAAATATCTTAATTTACAAGCCTTTAAGGACAACTTTAAGTCTCAACTATGATGGAAACTGCAGCAGGATATTTTAATCACAACAAAATATACTGGAAAAAAACCAATTCAGATAAAAATAATGAATGGTTGGTTAGCTTTTTAACAAAGAGCTGAAAACTTAAACAATGGATGAACCTTGTGCTTTTTTCTGGTCACTGACATGTGCCAAACACAAGTGGGTCAGCTGTATCTCAGTATTAAACAGATTTGACAGAACTCCTACAATTAGAAGGAAGAACTCAGTCCTCGCTAATTTGATTTGTGCTGCCTCAGAGGAAGGGATTCCTCTCTTGGCAGGTCCACTAGAAATGCCAGCTCCTACAGCATTAAAATGTTTCTGATAAACGTTCATACAAATGCAGCAGTTATTCAGACAAAGGGAAACAAGGCCTTCCACCACATTTAGCTACTTCAGAAGTGTCCTGGTTAGTAAAATTGATGACACCTCATTTCTTTGAGAAAAAATTATCTAATGCCTGGAATTTGGCTTCATGTCACTGTCCTAACTCAGAAGTCATACCACAGAATTAAGACAAAGAGCTGCTTGGAACTGCAAGCTGGGTACAAATGTAATGGTGCAAAAAAATCGCAATTACGGTCCATGTAATTTGTTCTTAATTCTGCAGACAAGCATGTCATCTGGTTACCATTTATGTGAGATTTAATTACCATGGTCAAGGCCAGAGCCCTCACAGGCACCAATGTGTTCCAAACTACACATATCATTTACTGAGATATGGTGGTGAAAACACACAGGGCACTGCCCAGGACGAATTCCTACACATTCTGTAACCCAACCTTAAGTCCCTTTCCCTATTTATCACCAAGTTCCTATAGCCAAAGGTTCTGCCCCTGGAAGGAGGCAGTTACTCTTCTCAAACACAGATAACTACCCAGTTAAGCAATTATCTTATGGGATGAACAGTAACTACAATCAAATATGCATTAGTTCCTTCCTTCAGAGGGGACTTCTCTCACCCCCGCCCAGAGATGTTCAAATCCATGCCAGGAAAGGCACACACTGATATGAGTTCTATAGCAAATGATTGCACCAGGCAGAGAAAACCTGAGCTGTGCCATTTCCTTTGTCTTAGGTGACTGAACAACCCATTTCCCATCTTTTACATTCATAGAACACCATATTTTTTGGCTTAACACAATTAGGGATATGAAAGGTGCACTGATGTGTAAAGAAAAAAATGTGTAATAAGAATAAGTGGTTTTACTACACATCCAATATTGCAATGGGTATTGCCATGGGGGGTGGAAATCAATGAAACACATAATCTAGACAGCCAACGCACATCTGGCTTCAGTAAAAAAAGGTCATACAAAAGCCATCCTCCTGCCCACAAAAACTAACCATTACTTCTTAAAATGTCCCTAAAACTGCAATAATAGCAGTGACAAACTGCAAAAGCATAGACTGAAAAAGTAAGAGCCCCCTTCAGTTCATTAAAATTCCACGTACATGTGGGGGTGATTTAGTGCAGGGCCAAGCCCCCCTCCCCACAGGGCACCATCCATCTGTGGGTACCTTTGTTCTGGAGTGAGGTACAAAGCACTGACACAGGACTGAGCTTCCTGCCTTGCACAGTGCATTAAAATGACATAATAGGTGACCCCTAAACTCCCATAACTATTTTATGGGTGTATTGTGAGAGTTATTGTCAGGCACTGGGGTGAGCTCTCTGGCTGGTTTTCAATTATGCTTCTCGTAGCTCTCAAATAACCTGCAAATCTAATTAATAACCTCTATAGCCAAATGTAGGCTTCACTTGTTAGCTATCAGGGTTCTTTTATCCTGTCATACTCCATGCAGTAATTTATAGACCCTAGTACAAATGGGCACATACATGTATAAAGATCTTTCTGACTCTACACAAATCATTCTATATATTCCAAATTGGTATCAGAATATCTCATTTAGAAACTAATTACGCGGTTCTTTATAAGGATGTTTTATATTCTCCTCCTCTGATTTAAAACAGTAGCAGAAAATAAATAGCAGAACATTATTTTTCCTCCCTAAAATGGAACAGGAACACTGCTAAAATAAAAAAAATACACAGCAAGTGTTTTGGTCTGTGCAATTTTAACTTTGTCTTTATTAATTAGTTGTAACTACAATCTGCATATTTCATTTTCAACAACTTATGACTGAACTGAAAAGCAAAGAAGCTCACACTGTTCACAGAAGGTCTGAGAAAGTTCAGCAAATACCTAACCAGCTGTAAAAATCAATTCCTCAGGAAAAGAGAACCTTAGATTTAGATAAGAACAACACATGCTTAGGACAACAAATGCAGTCATTCCACCTGGCTGCAAAAAGAAAATACTTGCAAGTTGACAACTGCTGACAGTCTCCCTCTTGCACTTAGCAGGAGGTTAAGTTTGGACCACCCTTCTCCAGAATCCAGGGACTCAACACTAACCCCAAAGTGATGAGCAAAGAACAAGGGTACATAAGGACAGACACAGACTGCAGCAATTGCTAAAAATTGCCTTATTTAGGTTGATCTTTAGGCAAAGTGGCAGCATCATAGCTCTAATTTTAAAGCAAGTACAGGCTGCTCCTTGAAATGCCCTTTGGAGAAAAGATATTGACGTTTTACTGCTCTGTGTCAGGGTGCTGGTCACTACTTTTCAATTACAGACACTTACAGAAAACTGCTTTTAGATAATACAGGTACCATAAAAGATACTGTAAAATCTATTTTTTTAAAACAAACTGAAGCACAGAGCTGATCAGCATTTGCTGAATTTGCATATGAACAGCCAATGCACATAATCCATACCGTGCAGTTCTGTAGCTCTGCACTCCCTTAAAATATTTTAACACAAAATCAAACATTAGGATGGATATTTAAGAGAAGAGCTTTGGCTAACATCTATGCAGTGACACAGAACACATTACCAATTTCCAAGGACAAAGCAGCCAAACAGGGTCTGGGAAAGTAGGACACCACAGTATTCCCATATTTCTGGTCAACCTATTTCCACAGAAGGAATCTACAAAATTTCAATTACGAGGGAGCTAAAGGTAGGTCCTGGGGGGAACAGGCAGTCCCTTTTACACAGACAAAGGCTGTTACAGTCATTTTTACTGCAGGAGGCAATTTAACCCAATCCAGTCAGATCTAGGTGCTTCCACCAAGCTCATGCCTCACAGTCAAGAAAAAGTGTAACAGATCAGAAATCAAAAAAAAATTTAGCACACTGTTGCCTAAGCTTTGTCACACATCAGGCTACTCAAGTGAGCTTTGCTAGGAAAAAATCCAATTATATTCTGAGAGTATTTCAAAGACATTATTTTATGTTTGCTTCAAATAATGCTTTATTTCAGATACAGAGAACCACTTCCTTATTTCACCAGCATAGCTGTGATAGGCAGGTGCAGACCACAAGGCCAGAATTGTTAGGCATCTGTACATGGATTAGACTAGAAGCTCGTTCATATCAATACATGCATCATTTCAGCACACACTACAGTATTCAGGTGACCCTCCCACCTTATTGGGAAAATTAAAAACAGAGCATAAGAACACCCTTTATACACTCTTCTGACTCCTCAGTGCCACTTCAGGGAGGGGCTGAATCTCTTGAAACAACTGGATATTTTTGCTCTTAAGAGCTGAACAAAACAATGCAGGAAGAGATGTAAACCCAACAGTTTGCTGTCATGTCAAACAAAAATAAATCTGCTTTCTTCTCATTCACTGTTCTCTGGAAACTCCCCTTCCCACTTCCTATTTCCCCTTGCCTTTCACAGTGTCCTCTCTCCTTTGCAGAGCTCTGCTCAGTCTCCTTCCTCCCACAATTCTATTCAGCCTGGAGTAATCTTTGTGATGAGAAGTCGCTGTAATATTTTAGCCAGTGAGATCAGTGCTTATGAAGAAAGACCAGTACTTTTCTAAAGATGAGGTTTTCTGCAAGCCTCACACTAAAAGAGAGAGGTGAATTTATTACATGAAATTAAATGCATTGAATCAAACTCATCAGGATGAGCACTTTAAAGGGACACTTCTAATCTAGCAGAATGAAAAACTGCCAGGGATTTGCCTCTGGGAAATTAGCATGATCCAGAGAAAACTTCAAGGTTCTAAGTAAATTACTAGGTCAAAGACTAATTATTCATTTAGTTCAAAACAGACCTCAAATGCAGTTTCATATTATAATGAAACTGGATCAGACAGTATGAAGAAGCTGACTGCCTACTGACATACTGGAGCAAGTGTTCTATATTTTATAGAAAAGAACAAAGCCTTTTACCCTTCTTAAAGAGATTTTGATAGGAAACAAAAGTAAATAAAGAAATAAAAAAAACCCAGCACACAAATAGAACATTTATCTGAGTCATACCTTGTCCATTTTTTCCCAGCAAAAGTATTCATAGGTTTGGCACCACTTTTTACATAGAATTAACACTGCATTTTACTGATGCTTTCACAAAAAGAGTTGTTAGTTATATTTATTTACTGACAACAATTTTGTTTCACTTCAGCAGAATAATTATTTTCCTTTTATACCCAAATATTGCAGGGGTTTATATTTTGTATGGAGTTGTGTGCATACATAAATAAAAATCTTAAGCAAACAACAAGAGGAAAGGCAGATTTGTTTTTGGTTTTGGTTTTTTTTAAGCGAGAGGTAAAGAAAACTGCAAAACATTCTTATTTGTTGAAAAACATCAATTTATTCCTTATTAGTACTTAGGCACTGAAAGAATTTCCAAAGTAATCAATAGGCATTAGGTCAGTGTAAACCAATAAACTGTTCTCCTCACAACTTTTGCTGTCAGTTCCTCCAAATTCAGAAGCAACTTAAAGGAAAGATGAAATTTAAACAGGCCAATATCCAACTCTGGCAAACTTGAGCTGCCACATTTTGATGTGATATTTGCCCAGCATAAGGTAATTTTTCACACATGAGAAGGACTTTAGAAACTCCTAGTATTTCCCAACAGATATTAAATTCCCTTCCATCTCATTCCATGACACACTTGCACAGGTACTGATTGCAGCATTACCTTGAGTTCACATTAAAAAAACCCAAAAAACAAACAAACAAAACAAAAACTCCACCACATTCTTTTTTTAAAAATGCAAAATTTTAATGCCTTCAATTATTTTATGGATTTGGATTACTTTATAATCTGACGGCTTCACTATTTAAAATCTGTACGATTGCATAGGCAAATTATAGTTTTTTCAATTTGAAGATCTGCTCTATATATGAGAGGATAGATCTGATGACTTATTTGAATAAATAAACAAAAATAGCCATTTTCTACAACCAGATGTGTTCTGCCATTAGAAGGGGTTACACTTCCATCCAGATGCATAAACAAACTGCATAAACATGATAATCAGTCCCCAAATGTTGACAGCAACCAAATACTGACAAAATTAAGGTCCTGCAAAATCAATAAAATAAACCAGATGATCATAGGCTGTATCCCTAATGATTGCTGCTGCATAATCAATGAACACCTTCCTGGAATGATCCTGCTTGTGAGAAGTGCAGCAGAATGCCGTCAGGCTAATCCATAAAGCTGCTAACCACTCACTCTCCTCTCCAGTGGGAACACACCCCCAAGCACTTTGAAGTGCTCCTGGTAAGATATAGAAAATAGAAGGAAGATTCCCCTTTATCTATTTTTATGGGCTACCTAAGCAAGAGCCATGAAATTCAGGCAGGAAAGCAGCCATGAAGGTTAGATGGGATTTTTCCCCCTATATTCCTTTAGCACTGCTTGGCATATAGATGTCATTTTAAAAATTCACTGGAATAATTTTAAGTGCATAGCATGTACTGCTGCAAGGTACTCATTTGGTAAGGAGCTGAAAGATGTTTTTTCACCATTAGATGCCTTCTTCACAAATTAAAATCAGACTGTGTCATCACCCGAGACAGAACATGAGAATTCACAGGACACAATAAACCTATGAGAATTAAAATTACCATAGCAACTTTGCATTTTGATTTGCTGCTATTTTGTTGAATCAGCCAGCCTGATTCTCAGAGCTGTGGTTACCATGGAAGACTGAAGCAGAAATTCACCTTCCTGGGGCAAGGCAGACAGACAGCAGACAAGATGAAATGCTGCAGTCTGCAGAGCTTCACTTATTTAGGAGTCATTTATTTTAAATATCATCTTCTGTAATTTGAGATAAGTGAGATAAATTATTAATGCAGCAAGAATAAAATCTTAAATAAAACTTACCTTTCAAATTAAGATAAATTCACAATGAAAGAGATTAAAATGAGCAAGAGCTCCTGAAAGAGCTCCTTAGAAAGAGCTCCTGAAACCTACAAAAATAAAACAGCTTTGTCCAGGCATTTCAGAGGCCTTTATAAGGTTTGTTTTTTTTTCTTAATTTCAGTTTACTCACTGACTAACACTAAACCTGTAATGCTGCTCTTTTTCTTTTTTTTTCTTTTTTTTTTTTTTTTTTAAATCACTGTCAATCATTTTATCTTGCATCAGAGTTTAGGGAATGAAAATATTAGAAGTTCACACTTTGTTACAGAATATTGGGGGGAAAGTACAAAGGGAAATACTATAAAATCTTCATAGTACTTTATTTTAAATGTAGGGTTTTTATATAAACCTCACAATACATTATACACCCTCAAGAAAAATGGGCAAGTACCTATTAGAGGACAAGCCAACAACATGAATTTCCCTCTCATGAACTTAACAATTAAACCTTCAGCATTTAAACAGCAAAAATAAATCAGTGAGCAGCAGCATCTTGACAAAATGTGACCATTTCTCATAGAGAATTTCTAATGATTTGTCAAACCTACCCTCTAACAGCCAATATACTTGGACAGAAAGAATATTCCAGTATCCTTGCAACATGAATCATCTTTTTATTTTTATCCTAATGGGTCAGAATTTGCCTTGTGGAACTCCTGGGGGTGACTTGTGAGAGAAATTAGCTGGAAAAAAAAACCAAAAAACAACCTGTGCAATTTTAAACATACCCTTCATTTGACAGAAGGAGGGAAAGAAAAAAATCACAGGAAAACAAAGTAGCACCTGTTCAAACATGACATTTAATGCTGAGAAACCCTAAGACAGATAAGCATCCACAGACTGTGGCACAATACACCCCACAAACCAGAAATTCAAACATCAGTGCACCTTACTCACTAATTGCAAAGGACAGCTACTGTTGCATTCCGAGATATTTTTCAATAACAACCTGTCACTACTCTTGTCTGAAAATACTTTTCTTCCCCTAAAGCTGTAAAATCTCATACCACTCCTTCAAGAAAGATATTTGCAATGCTACAGCAATGTCTGTCTCTCACCTGCAGGAAAAGATCCTCTAATCCCTTGGAAAAAGGCCAATGTATAAAGACATATATGGAGAAAATAAAATTTAAAGTTTGCAGGACAACATTTCCTAAGGGTAGCTCTGTACATGTGGAATGGGAATTTTTTATTGCAAGAGTTAGGAAATCCATATTGCAGCAACAAAGCAAGAGCACCCAACAAGTGACAGTCTCTTCCATATAGAAATTTTCATTAAAGTTGAGTTGAATAAAGTGAATGATAAAAAAAAATCACAAAACAACAAAGAATACAACACCGGGTATTAGAAAAATGGTTGCAGATTCCTACTCATTTTAAGTAAGTCTTATTCCTCAGAGTTTGAAAAGGTTTAAAAGAAGAGAAAATCCTGTCAAAGCAGATCACAGGCTAAAGCAAAGCAATGGAGCCAGGACTGCAGCACAATAACATCACTGCTCTGCATGCGTGGATGCCATCCAGGTAAGTGTCAGTGCTGGATGTGTTAATGACTCAGCCACTGCTGCTCACAGTCATTACTGCCTGCCCACAGCTCATCACTAGGGGAAGGAAGGGCTCCAGGAGCCAGCTGAAGCCCCCAGCTGTGCTGTCTCCAGCCCAGGTTCTGCAGGGAATAATGGGAAAACAACTTAGCACCATTGAAACCTTTCTAGGATGAGGGAGATGGCTTTATTGACACCGAGGCTAAGAAAGGGGCAGTAAACACTTTCTTTTTCCCCCCCTAAATACTCAAGATTGATTCAGCACCTCTGGGATTGTGCCAGCTGCACTGGGGGAAAACAAATCCACTCAAGTATTTCTGGGACGATCTGTTCCATGGAACACTGAAGAATCCAGCAGCCAGACTTGTTGAGGGACAGGTTTTCTCTACTGTGCTTAAGAAAAGACACCCACCAAAAACACAAGAGGGAGAGAAGGAACCTGACAACTAATTAAGAGGCAAACAGCCATGACAGATTATTTTGCCCAATGCTGCACCCAAGCTATGCAGGATCTCACAAATGTTTTGCTGGGTCTCGCTTCTGCTAAATTTAATTAAAGGATTTTCTCAACATCAGTGGTCTGTAATCCAAAGAAACTCTGTACTGCAGCCCAGTGAGAGTGATTTTTCTCCTTTGCTCCCAGAAACAATGGAATAAGCTCCTGTGATATATATCACAAGCCATAATTCATGTTATTAACAGTTTTTATTGTTCCAAACATATGATCTACCAAAATCCTGCATTTACCCAACATAAAACTACTAATTTCTCCTGTTCAGTCACTTAATGAAATGCTTCAAAACAGAGGAAAAATATTTTCCACAATTACATGAAAAGACTTTTTAAAATTCCATTAGAGTCTATAATAGGTTGAGAGGGCAAGCACATTTGCTTCAGCCCAGCAAAACAGCCAATATTTTCAAATATCTTGACATCACTGACCTTCTCTCCAGTATAGCTCAGATTAGCAGCTAGAAATTATCAACCAGATTTGCTACCTCACAGAAAATAACTTCCATGAGAATGTTCCAATCAGTTTCATTCGGGAGCCTTGCTCATGGAGAGTCATTAATAATAAATAGATTTGGTGTTTTGCCAAGTTTCATAACCATGCTACACACTAGTATCTATTTCAGCAGACTGAGCCAACTGTGTGCATCATATTTATGAAACAGCCCCAAATCTGCAGCAGAGGATGTAACTCCACTTTGTCCCAGTTTGCCTGCATTAGGGGAAGGAACATGAAAGACATGAGCCTTGTTTAAGCTTGCAAAGGACAGGCTTTGGGGGCCCTAAACAACAGCCTTCCCTCACCCAAACCTTCACCAAAAATAAAGAGCCAAGAGCTCTGTCGAGATGTGGCAGGGCAATGAAGGGCAAGAGTCATCAACTGCAGGGAAGGATCTGACTGGACATGAGGGATTTGCTTTTCTCTTTAAGGATGAACAATCATGGGAATAGGGTGTCCAGAGAGGTTCCCAAACCTGAAGTCTTTCATGGCCTGAGAGGAAAGAGCTCCCAGGTGAGTGCAGTGGCAACCCTGCTTTAAGAATGCTCCTGATGGCCCCTCCAGCCTAAACATCCACCTGGTTCCAGATTCTCACTTAGTCTCAAATCACAGAAAACAAAACCAACAACTATCATCTTCACTTGATTGGTTTATTTCAGCTGCTAATTTTAATAGGTTTAGCAAATCTGTCTGAAAGTTTTACCTGAAGTACACCATCCTGTGATAATTTGGGGCTCACAGTCTGATGCAAATTCCACGCTTCATTAAGGAAATAGTGTGAAAATATATACTTTATCTTGCATGGCCTTACTTGATAATCCTTGCAGTAAATGAAAACCACAATACCAATGAATCTGAAAGAAAAATCAATTTGATTAATGAAAGGGCTGCTCAGACTTGAAACTAAAATAACCTACAACAAGAACCCTGACAGCTACATGCACACTCCAGTGGGAAAGTTCAAGCATTAAATACAGGTAAAAGATTACTGAGAAATAAAGAAAAGTATGTGAAATACAAGGGAACATTTCAGAAGAGGCAGATGAACTATTAAGGACCACTCTGAAATAAACAAAAACACCCAAACAAACAATTCAACCACAGTCTGCTGGGGACAGTTGCAGTGGTTCTGAGATTCTCTCTATTCTTCTGTGTCATGACCTCCTAATACACATAGCTCAATACATGCCTCTTACTCATAGATATAAGCACTGCATTGTGTTCAACACACCCAAAAACCCCCAACACTCCCCATCATGGCTGTCATGCAGCTTAACTTGTATAGCTGCCAGTGGTTCAGGTAAGACCCACACCAAAGCCACCAGATTTTTCAAAATGGGACAAGGAAAAATCACAAGTTAGAGGGAGAAAATTGTTTTCTGCTCTCTTATCCACCACAAGCCACAATTTATTTCATGTAATCTCAATGAGAGGCCACCTCTTGCCTCTTCCCTTGGTAGAACTGCAGTTTGTTAGGTACCTGGCACTATCAACAGTAAACGCAGAATGCTGGAGAAAGGGTCATGTGGAAGTCTAGCAGGAGGAACTGGCCCTGTAACCCATCTCCTGCCTCATTTCCACATTGTGACAATTGTGCTCTGACTTCTTCCAGACAGCAGAGACTCTCTTCGAGTATGCGTGATGAAGTCTAATCAGGGAAGAGAAGGACAAGAAATTGAGGGGAAAGAATAAGGGTTCATGCCTGCCCTTGGTGAGACTTCGGGGGCTTATGCACAAACAGACAGGCAAGAACACCACTGCCAGGCCTGTCCATCCCAGCAGGGCACACAGATGGCTTCCAGCAGCTACATCAGACAAGGCCACACATCACCAGGGTGATGCTGTGCAAGTGCCATGGGCTGCAGACCTGTCACTGTGGTGTTTACAAGAATGCACAATGTGCTTACAGCCAGAGGGTCATTTGGAAAGTTTGGGCAGCTGGTCCAACTGAGATGGCAGGAGACTTTCTTCACATCCTCTACAAACAACTGGCAGCTGCTTGTGAAGTTCACCTGTGATTTTTTACTGGGCAGAACTGCTGGTGCCACACTTTTGCCCTGCACTCTGGCTGAGAAGCTGTGTAAAGCTAAGTGGTGCTTTGGAGGGTCTTCCACACCCTTGGCCATGTTGATAGTGGTCTAGAGCAAGAACCTGCTCACACTACAGTCCATGGGTGCTCTCTCATATGGAAGATCTAAGAGTCATCCCTTCCTGCCCCAAATCCCCCAGAATGACAGGGCAGCAAACTGCCCAGACGTTACCCTCTGTACAGACAGGTGTAGATGTGAAAGGGTGATGTGGGGGACTGATGTGCCCTTTCCCAGGAACCCAGCTCTGCTGAATGGATCTGGAATGCCTATTCCAACTGAGTACATCATGAGTAAAATCTGCCCTACTAAACACTGGGCTTGGGGACCTCTGCAAGACAAATTCATTCTCTTCAACTTTCGAACCCCGAACTCTGTAACGCAGGTTCTCTTGGCAAATACGCTTCCCTGCTGCTGCCTGTAAAGCTGTGCACACTCACATCCTCCCCTCAAACCTGTGCAAGCAGGAAAAGTGTTCTCAAACCTCATGTTTCCTGCTACTACTGGTGCCAGAGAAGCAAGGCAAGAAATGTGACAGCTGCTTTGCAGCCTGCTGAATACAACTTCTTGCAGCCATGTGTGGAAGGTGACATTTTAGGAGCATGCAGGAGCTGTGCTGGAACACTCCTGGTAAACCAGGATTAGGCAGGAAGAACTGGACCTGGTGATTTCAACCTACTGAGCACAGAAGAGTTGTTTGAGAGTAAACTAACTCTGATGGTTCAAGGAAAGTTGTTGATCACAGAACCTGGGTGTTCCTACAGCACCCCAGATGCAAAACCTATGAATTGGGAATGAAACAGTATCAGGAGTAATAATGAGCACACATTTGCTCTGTCACATTGTGCCTCAAGTCCCCATTCATTACAGAAGGATACAGCGATGTAAAAATATGCAACTTTCAAGACAACAAAGTAACCTGTGCTGTTTTGCTAAGTTTGACACACTAAGAATTAAGTTTATTTTGAATAAACTTTCCTCTCAGATCTTTGCCTGTGTCTTCAAAGACTTCATCTACTGAGCTAGTTCACAGAGAAAGCATGCTACAGATCCCCAGTGACCCAGATAGCAGCTGCATTCCAAATTCTCAACTTGCCTTTTTCTCAGCCTGACAGTAATTCAGTGAATGTTTTTACATAGCAATTGGCCTTTGATGGTGTACCTTCTGCCAACAGACTGACAAGAGGCAAACTTTAGCAAAACAAATAAGGACTGCAAAAACTACCACCTTGCAATAGGTAGCTTCCTGCCATCATTAATCCCTTGTTTCCTGCCACTCCTGACCATGTAACCATGGGTCCTGGTGCCAGGAATGCTAAAGCACATTGTCTCTCTCACTTCTTTACAATGAAAGCTACGATCAATGCAAGTTTCATGAAATCAAGTTTTCTGAAGTATAGAGCATGATGCTGTATAATGTATTACAGGCTTCAATGAAAGCAAGCTTTCAGCTCAGGAGAGGTGTCTTACTCTTCAGAACTCCTTGGCACCCCTGTGTTTAAGCAGATTCTCTTCTTGAGGAAAGAAAAAAAAGAAAAAAAAACAGAAAAAAAAAGTAGTACATATTTTTTTCATGTGTGCTTTACCATGAAAAACCCCAAAGTCCTCTTTTTTTTTCTTGTATTAGCAGCTGAGTGACTCATACCCTGGAGCATGTGCATCTATGAACATTTCTTTTCCCTTATTCATTCCCATTTCAAACTGCAGATGATTTATCCCCTCTCAGTATCCAAATGCTTTCGCTGATATTTTGTTGCATTACTAAGTCTTAGAACAGCACAGAAAGCTCAGACACCTCAGACACATCATCTCCAACAAACCAGGACATGTCTAAGTCTTTCATTCTTTCTCACCTAGCTGAGGAGCCATTATTGCAAATACTAGAGGCTGGGCATTCTGAGAAAAATGAACAGCAAATCAAAGGCCATTTTCTGAGCTTATTTCTATAGGTGGAGTTAGCTTTTGGCTGGGGTGTGCATGTAGCACTTCTAACTTTAAAATAAACCTTTTCCCTGACACCAGTTATATTCTAGTATCTACAGGATAAGAGGGTTGTGTTGCTGCTCATATAAAACAAATAATGCCAGTTCTGATTAGAAGTCTCTACTCAGACAGCTCTGGCTTCTTGAGCAAGAACTGTATCCTACATAATCACTAAGCCATGAAAATTACTGCATTTCCTTCCTTACTGGAATGCTAAAGAATCTCCCACACAGCTTTTAATTCCTCGCTCATTTTCTTGTGGTATCTGACTGCAACAAAAGCTCTAAAACAAAAGTGGATTTATTGCTGCCCTACTAATCCCCAATCCAGTGACTTTGGAGACAGTAAACCAGAAAGATTGTTCCACCAAGTGAGAAAGAAGCCAGTCACACTGCACCATGGGGTTTTTAAAGTGATTATGTACTATTGCTCAAATTCTAACCCAGACAAATGTTACAAGGTATCAGAACCAAATGCTACTCTAAATACCTAAGTATCAACTACATATCAAAATACAAGTCATTAGGAAAAATATTCTACAGCAAGAAACATGGAACACCACGATTAAATAAGCAGTAAGTCACATGTTGTTGTTTTGGACAAATATTTCCCTTTTGGTATCTCAAATAAAAAGGAAGCAGGAGAAAGTTTCCTCCTTCTGGAATGATGAGGAAGAAGCAGACAACATACAAAAGAGGATAGAAAACTCTGAACCAGAAATTACTTGTCTACAACACAGCTTCACATTCGGCAGCCACTCAGCATCACATGCAGGCAGACAGTGCTGAGAAATGGGCTGAGAATCAAATTCCACAGGCAGCATCCAAGCAGGGAATTTGTCTCCAGCAGGTAAAAAGGTAACCTCTGATTTTCTTCTGGGTTTGTCAACAATCACATATTTATCTCATCTGTCTCAACAAACAGGAGTTTGTGTATTAACAAATAAATACACATAGCAACTCCAAACCCCTCTTCTCCTTTGTTCAGCACCACTGATAGCTGCTACAGCTTTTGAATTTCACCCTACAGAACCAAGCTAATCTCCCCATCACACGCAAAGCCATCTGCCTTTAAAAAAATATAAATAAATAAATGCACCAAACCAAAATAAACTCATTTTTCCCTGAATTCTGGAACAAGAGGCAGATTGGGCATGGTCTCTAACAAATAACAGGGCAAAGGTTTTTTGGTTTTTTTTCATGCTGGGATTAGAAAAGGTACAGGGACTACCCACACTTGAAAAAAACACCTATTATAAAACATTGCTCAAGTCTAATTTAATGTCTCAACATGGTAAAAAACCACCAACATGAAGATGCTGTATGTCACCCTGTGTAAAGTGACAGTTCCCACTGACACAGCTGCTTTTTCTGCAGGCATGTGGTTCATTCAGTACATGTCAGACCTGCCACAGAGCTGATATAGATAACTATCACTTATTCAATTAGTGGTCTCTGCTCTATTTATAGCACAATATCTGCATTATAAAGAGAATAGTAATGTGGATGAAGATACCAGGATATCCCAAGTTCCACGAGCATTAAAGAACGTAACTCTCAGCTCCTAGAAAGAATGCACCTCAATAAAGATAAAGAGAAGGGAGCATGGAAAACAAAACCAGATTTGCCTGGATCAGAGCCAGGACTATAATTCACTGAATTCTGTGCTCAAGCCCGCTGACCTCAATGATGAATATCTGAAGCATCCAGCAGCTTCTCTTCAATTGCTCCTGCAAACCAAAGCCCAGATTTCCAAACAGCCACATGGAAAATGCAAAAAACCCACTATGAATAAAGAAGAACCCAGGCAGGTTCTCCCCTCCAGCAATCATCACCCAAACCAGAGAGGCCTGTCTCTCTCGCTCTCCAATTTTTTTTATTTTCTTCTTTAATTTGGAAGAATGCCTGTATCTGTAAGATGAGATGAGTCAGAATAACTCCATGCACTGGGTTCCTCTTGTACGTTTTCTCTGCCTTGGTATAGAATGTACTTATTCCTCTTGGCAGTGGTAAGTTGGCTGTTGTTTTTAGGGGGAAGAGAAAGAGATGAACAAAAACCCCTTCTCAGTCATGATGTGCCACTACCATGTCAGCACAGAGTGTGCACCCCAGACAGTGCACGCAGCTGTGCTGACTTCAGCATCCCTCCTCAGACAACAAGCACAACAATGACACTGGCAGGAGTCAGTTAATCCAGCAGGGAATTGATCTGTGACACGGTGTAACAAGCTTGGACAGAACAGGGCCATCCACACAGGAACAAACGTCAATGGCAGCAGGCTGGGAACTCCAGTCCCAGCTTGGTGTCCTCCCAAGCCAGGGAGGATAAATCTCCTTTGCTGTAGCAGCACGGGGTCACAAACACCCTGCACAAATCCAAATTCAGCCAGAAGGCAGTGCCTGCCTGGCAATCCTCAGTGCTGGATCTGCAGCTGCCTCTTCAGAGCCTTGCCCTGAGGGACTGCCCTGCTGGAAAGGCAGCAGCCATTTATCCTGCCTACCTCTGCCAGCTGTAAACCATCAGATGATAATTTAACATAAAAAGACATTAGCATCCATTATATTTACATCTGGAGTCACGTTCTCCTTCTAAAAAATGTCAAAAATGTCAATAAAGCAAAAATTACTTGCATGCTTTACTGAAATACCACACAAAAAAACCCAAAGGTGCTTAGTGGCTTCTTCAGAATAATAAAAGTTTCAGAGCAGTAATTAGCTTATCTTTTTCAAAGTCTACCATTGGCTTTTTTTCAGTTTTTATAAAAGAAAAAATTAATCAAGATCATTTAGAAATCCAGCCAACAAGTGAAATAAATCTTTAACTACATTTAAGCCTAACATTAAAAAAATGCTGACAGCTGACTCAAATGATAATTTTTAACATTCATAAATTGAGAGTGATCATGAAAGCTGTGGACTAGAAGACACTTTCTGGACTCTCATACCTCAGAACCTATGATGCCAAATGAGCAAATAAAAGAAAACAGCAAGAGCTGGGCACGTGGCATCAAAATGTTAGATACCAACAAAGACCTTGGCCAGGGCTGAAGGAGATAAGGTAACAGAGCTTCTGGAAAAGAAATCGATACCTGAAACCAAAGAAGATCATTGAATCAGAAAAACTGCCTTTTTTTTTTTTTGCCACTCAATTTTTAATGAGCAAAATGTTCACTGCCCAAGTCAGAAATGCTGCCAATGCCTTTTAAGTGGTGTTTGCTGGTGATTTATGGTATATTCTACTAAAAGTATGATAAGAAGCAAACTAATGAAAAATCATCAGTAAAAATGAAGAAAAAAATAAGGATCAAGATGTTAATCAAATGCCCTTCTTCAAAACACTACGGTTTTAATGTTCGGAAAATAATAAAAAAAACAAAAACAAACCCCCACAAAAAACACCTGAAGAGTAAATCAAGGCATTTGAAGAGTACATAAGGAAAAATTTAAGACTCTGTTCATTTTCTATCAAATCTAGTTACTTGTCCTACATCTTAAAGAAGCAGCAAGCAAATACTGCAATTTAATATCTTTGCTTATATTTCCTAATTAACAAATATACTTCAGCAGCTTTGCAAATTGGCTTCAATTCAGGAAAATATTAACCATCTGCCTAAAACTAAGCACATTTTATACCTTCCTGAAGTCAACTGGAAACAGAAGCATGCTTAGATGCTAAAAATGAAACATATGCTCCAGTGATATGCTGAAACGGAGCCTTGGTGTTAAAAGGTCTTAATTCATGTTTGAAACCATCTTGAAATTCTTTGGTGGAAGGCAGTACGTCAAGAAAAATACTGGGTTTATCCTCATTTGAGCCACTAAACTTCAGACTTTACATATATTTTTTTTAAACCAGATGACAGCACAGACACCTCATCACTTGATCTGGCTCTGCAAAGGGGCACCCTCAAACATTTGACTGCAAAACGAAGGCCTGAAGCTGAAATGAGCACATTATTTTCGTGGTCTTGGATAAGCATCTGCAGAGGGGATGCAAAAACTAACGAGCTCAGCAGCCCCATCACTCGTTTGACAGGCTCAAGATGCTCGCACACGTTATCAGCTGGTTTATTTTTAAAGTGATACAGATTTACACAGAAATAAGCACGTAAATCATATGTCTATGATACATATATATATATTTATATATCTCCGTGTGGCGATCCCTGCCAGCCAACAGGAACCCCTGGAGCCCCGCTAGCCAAGGCCGGGCTCCGCTCGCCCGTGCGGGTCAGTGCGCGCTCCCTGGGGCGCTCCCGGCCGCACAGGGAGGGAATGTGGGGCGCAGGGAGGGAATGTGGGGTGCAGGGAGGGAATCTGGGGCGCAGGGAGGGAAGGTGGGGTGCAGGGAGGGAAGGTGAGCGCAGAGATGAAAGGTGGGCGCAGGGAGGGAAGGTGAGCGCAGAGATGAAAGGTGGGGTGCTGGGAGGGAAGGTGGGCGCAGGGAGGGAAGGTGGGATGCAGAGAGGGAAGGTGGGGCGCAGGGAGGGACTGTGGGG
>JANRGV010000104.1:6026564-6043256 GCA_024734035.1 Alethe castanea | reverse complement strand
TGAGATATCAGCTCTGGAAGGGCTCCCTGGTGGTTTTTAGACCCCAGCCAAGATGTGCTGCCCACAGGTTGGTTCCCTAAATGCATTTAAAAAATACACCTAAGGAGAAAAAAAAAAAAAACAAAAAACCCAAAAAACCCAAAAAAATCAAAAACCACACCTACAGCAATTTCTATTGATTAAGAGGTATTTTATTCCAAAATTCTAAATATCAGAATCAAATCAATACTTACATTTTTCAGTTTACCCAATCATAGTATTTCGAAATTGTACATATACATAGAAAAATACAACCTAATAAAAACACTCAAATTTGCATTAGGATGAAAAGAATGAGTTAAAAAGCAAACCATAGCTTTAATAGCTATATATTTCATATCAGTACAAAATTACTGTGCCACAATACCCACTTCTTGGCACAATTTTTAATTTAATACAAAATAAGGTGACTTCAAATGTGTATTGCTCTCCTTAAATGTACCGAAGACCTTTGAAACAAGTTCATAGTAACTGAAAATATTCCAATTTATGCTGCAAGTATTTACTGCATGACAAAGAAACATAAAATGCAACACTCTTGTTACTATGTTAATTTTCTGCTTGTGCAAATAATGCTCTACTGATTTAATGCACAAGCAAACACAAAAAAAGGCAAAAGAAAATCCATTATGAAGAAATAAAATGTTACATTTTCAGCGTATTTGTATCATAGCAAATACAGGTTTCCTTCATGGACTAGAAAAGCAAAACCTGTAAAAGTTTTTTGAAGATGTAAATGCTACATGAAATCTTCCATTACTTTGCAAAAGCCAAGGGTCAAGTTATTCACCTTTAATGCAGCATATCTGGAGAAGCTCATTGCATGAAAGGTTAGATTTCCTGTGTTATGTTAAAATTCTACACATTGGGAAAAAATAGACCTAAATATCACAATCACATGAAACAGTAGTAGTACTACAGACTCAACCCCATTATTGTATAGTCTCTAGTCAAATTTTCCACAATGGACTTAAAGAAGGTGGTACCAGTCCTTAAGAACTCAGGAGTTAGTACTGGACTAGTTAGTACTACACTTTAGAATAAACATCAAGCTTCACCCAATGTGGGTGATCAAAGACTTCCATTAATTCACCACCTCCAGTGAGCACACTGGCTCTGTCATGTCCTTACAAACACTGTCCTCACAAATAATGTCTGCACAAAAAAGGAAACACCATGGCCCTTCTTGGGCCAACAGAACTTGGACTTGGCAGTGAACCAGGTCAGACCATGTCATATTGCACGTGGTGGTTGGAGGCTAAAGATTCAGTACCAAAGAGTTCAGATCCCACTCACACCCACAGGAGTTACCAGAGCTCAGCAATAACCATGATCCCAGCTGTGGCACTGGCTCATATGGGCCCTGCAATTACCCTCTTTACTTTTGGATTCCTGTTTTTTTTTTAATAAAATACTTTTTTTCCCAACTCGTTAACAGCCAGCAGCATTGAACACCAAGGATCACATTCAAAAGGTCATGTTAGTCTGGACCAAAGACCAAAACTGCCTTGATTTTCACCTGCACAATGCTGTTCTGAGACTGTTTGGGAGGGTGCAGGAAAAAATACTGCAGGGCTCTGTTAGGGTAACCAACAACCAACCCAAATGCTGCAAAAATCTAAGTGATTCCTTCAAATCACCAAGACAATGCTGATTATAGTCAAAGTATTTCCAAAATACCCTTTAAGACTATTTAAGTGTGGACACAAGTTTAGAAACAACTAAATATTTAATACCTTTGCTTGGAATAAATGTTTTATAAAGAAAGAGCACGTATAGTAAACTTTAGAAAGTTTCCACAAGCATTATGTGAATTAGAGATCAATGTGTAAGTCAAGATTTAAAACAGAAAAAACCCTGATAACTTGGCAAACAATGTTGGCAAACTTACTCAAAGATTTCAAATTATGTTGATAAATATAGCCCATATTTGACTTTACAGTCATGCTTAAACAAAAGGTATTTCCACAATTTCATAGTTTCTTGAAAGATATGTAAACCTATAAATTAGACTCCTTGCTTTACATTTTCTAAATATTGCCAAATATAGTAATAGATAATATGCATTCTGTAATATAAATCACTTTTCAATATTGATCATGAGATGCTGCATTAATTGCAAACTGGAGTACTTACATAATTTCATATTTCATTATAAAAGATACAGCCCCTTTAAAATGTTTTTATTGTCTAAATAATTACATAGCTGTTGATTTTATATTCATTAAAAATCTGCTCCTGAAACATAGCTCTCAAAAGAAGACTAAATCTCTGTTACTGTACTTGTATTTTTAAATGCTTCCAGTATGCATCTTATGCATACAATTTTGACTCAAAGGCATTAATTTCATTCTAAAATAACTTTTCTAAGGTTTCTTTAAAAGCTTTAACATCATTCTACAGTACTTGCTGTAAGAATACATCAATGCCTGTAAGTCAGTGTGAAATTTATATTGACACAAGTACATACATGATCTCGAATCTTATTGCTGAATCTAGAATACACTATCAAAAGTTTCCCCCATTCAGGAAAATTTCCAGCTTGGAATCTCTGTGAAACACAAATGCTACTTTAAATTGGATTTGAGGTGTTACATCTATGCCCACTAAATAACCTGTATACTCCATTTACATATGCTACTGTGGTCTTTTTAACCAAACTGGAAATTAATTGACATGGAAGAAGCAACTATTTGCTTTCATTCTCTAGTAGAAGGTAAGAAATAAAAATCACTTAAATAACTCTTACTTTATGTAACTTCAAAAATGGAAGATACTTTCCATAGCTACAGTAGTTGTACCAATAAAATGTACCTTCTTATCCTGAAAATCAGCAAAATGAGAGTTTCCAGTTGCCACAGCAAAATTAGGATGCAGTTAGCACTGACATCAGCAATGCTATGGGATCCCATCCATGTGAGCAGGAGAGATCTTGACCATGCTTTTTTAAAATACTCTTTTTCATCTCCTAATAATGCCTACACAAGCAAGTAGTCTAAGAAATTTCAAGTCACCATGGAGTGTACATGTAATGAAAGCACACATGTAGGAATTAGAGCTATAGTCTGTCTGGCAGTCTCTTAAACCTCTTACCCTACTAAGATTAAGACTGGGTAAAACCAATCCCCTTGCACATAAATAATCAGCTGATAAAGTGTGAGAACCACAAGCCCATGTAAGTAACTGAAAATGCTGTTCTATCAAAGTCACATTTTGAGGCCAGGATCAAAGCCTTACTCCTGATTCTCTACTACATTTCTAGTAACAATACTAAAAATAAAGGCAAAAATAAAACATTGGCCACACTGAAGACCTTGAAAGTTCAGTGAAAGCAGAATTATGCCCTATACCCTTTCATGTAAACTAATTTTAACTAAACAAACTGTCTAAACCCAACCCATGTAAATGGATAAATATGCAAGCCTATATCTGGTGAACATACTGGCCTCCCAGACTCTGCTGTCTGCCTTAAGGACTCAGATGCCATCATGGATCAGCAAGTAAGAATGGACTTAACAACAAAAGCCCTTGGTTGATTTAAATTTCTGAAAGGATGCAGAAATAGGAGTTGAAACATACTGCTCATTTCAGAAAATTCTGGGTTTAGTGAGCACTGCTGTATTTATGGGGGAGATGCAGCTGTGAACAAAAACCCCAAGGTAGAAAACCAAACAAGAGTTTTTGCCCTTTTAAGAGCTTGTCTATATAGAAATCTGGTCTAAGTACAGTAGACATCTTCCTTTGTGTACCTGGCTGCATACAGGGAGTTTATGCTGCAATTTATTCCCTTTTTGGAAAAGAGAATAAACACATCTCATAGAAGGCACCTTAGTAATGGTTTAAGTATGTCCACTTTAGGTTCTGTGCAACCTGTGGCTGCAAGCTGAACAACCTCCTGCTCCGCAGGTACTTGTCTACTGAAATGCATAGGCAATGCTCTTGTGTCAATCAGTGTAAGAAGTTTCCTTTTACTACACCAGTGGTGAGGGAAATAAGCTGAGAGGGATGTAAACCGTGGCTTTAAACCACTGACCTTTTGGTATGTTCAAAAAACAACAATGAATCAAAATACTTAGTGTCTTCTCTGGTAATGAAATGCATTGAACATAATGAAATGTCTCGTGCAATGAAATGCCTTGTGCAATGAAACATGCAGTGACTGAAACAATGAATGAATCAAATGAAACAAGCCAATGAAGCAATGAATGAGTGAAATGAAACAAGCCAAATCAATCTTTCCTTTGCATACCCTTGTGCACTGCCAGCTCTTCCCTGTTTCATTTGACTCACTAGAGGTGAGGGAGGTGTGAGTGTGGCTAAAGCACAGGTGTAATCCAGATCCATGGAGGTGGCTGGCAGAAAGGCTAGTCTGCACAGTCCCTGTGTCACTCCATCCTGCACCTGGGCATGGCCAAGCAGGGGAAGTGAGGATTAACAGCTCCCTACAGTGCACCAGGTAACCTCTCACACAGTGTCCCTCCAGTGTTCTGCTAGAAACTGAAATCCAATCCAAGGAATGCACAGCCTTCACTTCACACCCTGCAGAGCTTTGACCTGTGGACATGAAGGGTTTTCTCAGACATGTCTGCTGGCAGCCTCAGCCCACCATCTTGTCCTGGCAGTGAATTAATGTATCCATGCTGCCAAGAGCTCTGTGGAACACCTGGATCCTGTGCTGTGGGAATACACAGCAGAGTCTCGGGATCTTGCCCTGAATCTTCCCCCCAAGTCCCACAGAAAGTACATCAGCCCCACATTTCTATCAGTCACTTGGTGTTTGCAGGCTCAATCCCTACAGTAAGAGACCCAGGACCTGGAGAACAGTATTTGTAAGGTCTAGAGGGAAACCACAAGACAGGTGACTGAGAAGGCAGGGGAACAGGTGTGCAGAACAGGTATCAGATGTGAATAATTGCACTGAATATTTCCTATTTCTAGAACAGGAGAAAAAAATCATCATCAGAGCTAATGGGTAAAGAACATTCTGCAGTACTGTAAATCAAGCTACATTCATTTTTTTTTTGTGCAACTGACTTTCAAGAGCTAGGCAATGAAATGTAGTGTACCAACCAAAACTAAACATGTAATGCAGAAAGCACCTCTGGAGACTGTTGGCTCCAAGAGCAAATGCAGAATCTGTGTAGCAATTCATGGAGAGTCAGTACATGAACCAGAAAAGATGATGTTTCCTGTATGCCAGTAAGCAAAATCCCAGGTCTGCTCTTGAGTTTGTCACACAGGGTCAGTGCAGATGCATTAGTGGCAGGTAGGAGCAGGATTAATCCAGGAGGGTGGATTTAAGTGTATTGCCCTTGTTTTGCACGTGCTGATGCCTTCTGAGACCAGCAGCTCTGCAGTGGTGAGTGCTTTTTATGAAGGGGGAAGCCAATATTTGCAACCAAGATGTAGGCAAGTGCACATTTCAGAATGTCTTACAGATAAAACTCTGCTTAAGCTTCTGATGTTCCTTCCCCATTCTCATGTGGTTGCAGTTGTTCTCTTTCTTGTTCTTCCTGAGGTGGCCTCACACGTTTGAAAAAGCCCATCTGTGATTCAGAGAACAATTAAGAAATTGTATTGTG
Organism: Alethe castanea; assembly: GCA_024734035.1. Lineage (NCBI taxonomy): Eukaryota > Metazoa > Chordata > Aves > Passeriformes > Muscicapidae > Alethe > Alethe castanea. The sequence goes on along the minus strand of JANRGV010000104.1, from coordinate 6,037,635 downwards.
ATTTGCAAGACATACACACATCCTTTCTCTTCCCTTCGTTATCAGATCTTAACTGATTAAGTGGTCTTTTCACTCCTACTCTCTTCCGCCATTTTTGACCCCCAAAGACAGAAAAATTAAACTGAGTTCAGCACTATCACAGACATGCTCTTTTATCCAGCTTCTTCCTGACAAAGCTGAAAAGCTTTTACAGTTATTCCAAAAACTTAACCGATTCAGATGATTAGGTGGCCAAGGCATTTCTACAAAGTGCTGGTACTATATGAAATAATTCATCACTAGCAGGGAAAAGCAAATGATACAAAATCCCCCAGACACAGTACTTACCCTGTACATGACAAAAACTAGAACAGCCAGGAGCAGTAACCCTGCTAGGACAGCCAAAATTATAACCCACACTGGCACAGGCATGGGCTGTGGTTGAATGCCCCATGTAATATTTGTAGCAACCTGATAGAAAAACACAATAAATCACACTTTGCACCACAGTAACATGCTGAGTTAATCCATGAAGTTTAAATCTTGCATACCTTTATCCTACCATGATTATAATCTTAATCCAGTATAAATTATTTTTTCTCTCCAGAATTAATCAAAAGCCATAAATTCTGGGTGACATAAAGACTTCACTGACCCAAATTTAACATGATTTTAAAATTAAAATAAAAGAGGGGGTTGGGGATTGTTTTGCCTGGGTTTGCTTTTTTGCAATCAGTGATAACATGGCAACATGTCTTCTGAAATTCTTGATGATTTTCAGTAAAACTGTAGATATCTGGAAATATTTTGGAATTAGAGAAAAATAATTAAGGGCTTTTCCTTGTTTGTTTTTTTTTCTTAAAAGGCAGTACTCTTTGAAACAAAAAATCAAGTCCATGAGGCTTGGGAGAGAAAAAACCCAGTTAATAACAGGCATTAGAAACCATACTCAAAAATAATTCAATCATAATCCTTTTCTACCTTTTCCTTAAGATCTCTTAATCCTATAATGCTTAGCAAAAACTTTTCAATTTGCCAGCCCAAACAAGTGGCCTATATATTGTTTTCTATTTGCACCCTGTCTCCTTTCCCTTTGAAACCTCCTGAGGCACAGGAGGCCTTTTTTTTTCCACCCTCACGTAGTGCTTCATATAATATAATGAAAGTTCATTATTCAAGCTGTAATTGCTACTACAGTTGAAAACAAATTTCAAGTAAAATATTTCTCTAACAATGGCATTAACAGGAATATGAGGACTGTTAACCATCCTTCTTTTCACTTTCAGTTAAGTCTTTCAAGCCACAAATACTGTCAACTCCAATCTCCAACTGAAATAAATACATTAAACAAATAGCTGATAAAATTAAAATTATACCAAGCCATAAAAATGTTACTCAACAATAACTATCTTTGCACTAATTTTGATGTGATTGTATATTGTAACTCAAGCTGGATGCAAAATACTTACTACTGTAGAATTGTGAATATCTTCAAAGGAAAGGTTCTTATAAGGGAACTCTATGACACTGAAAGAAGCAGATGATTTGAGAGAGTAGGAATGATTCTGATTTTCTTTCTGTATAAGAAAAATAAAATTAGTATTGCATGTGAGTACAAAAGTCACTTTTAATGTTTCAGAAACAGTTACAGAACATTGACAGTCACTCACATTCATGAAAGTTTGGGTCCAAAGGCGTGATTTTAAATACAATATTGCACTCTTCCCCCTTTCCAGGTGGCCAACTTGACAGACAATCTTTAAACAGTCAGCATTTCCACAGCCCTGTGTATAAAAATAGGAAGGATATTCCAAGTATGAAAATATTTGAAAAGTCCTTAATGGCATTACTTCACCCATATACCTACACAGGCAAAGCACCATAAACTATTAAAACACATTAAATAACCTCCAGCATTGGATAATTACTTATAGTTTGCAGTTACAGTAATATGGCAATATGTTTATTTCCTATTACAGATTATTTCCAATCACATTTAAAAAGGAAAAATCTTCCTTCCATTTGTTTAGGATCATAGGAGTGTTGCCAACACCTCAGTGCTGAGAGCTCACCAGAGTGTGCACGTCCCCCTCAGCAGCAGCCAAATCCCTTCTGCTGATGTGGTGGTCACGATGGTCCTCCCTGCCAAGTGTTTCATTCCTCTCATCATCCTTGGAAGCAGAAATCTAGGACACACCAAGGCAACCCAAACAATGATTTAGTTAACTGCAGGCTTCAAGCTTAAGGTCAAGAAAACACCTAACTGCAAGTTTCTCTCTTTCTATTTTAGCTATTCTTCAGACCCTGGCAGAAAGTAAATCACTGCAAATTATAGAGCAGAAGCACAGGAACTTTGTATTTATATATTCAGTGAAGTTGCTTGTTGGTTATCAAAGATGTACAAGTATTCTTCATTGCTCTATACACTGAATATCTTCCCTCAGTCCTTTTTTTGCTCAAATTCTTCTTGGACTAACATATGGACTTTTATTGCTTGTTCTAAACTATCCTAGAAATCAACTCTACACTCAATTAAACTTACTGGGTTTCATCTGGTGTTTCTTTGCCTAGTCCAGTCCAGGAAAAAGGAGTTTCTTCTGCTCTGTAAATCCCATGTTTTGCTGACAGTGATAGCTAACCCCTATTGTCATTTCTGACTTTTGGATGAAGAGATAAATTCATTCAAATTGGATGAATTTATCCAATTCGATAAATAGATACATGTAATATAAAAAATAATACCATTTTCTTCCAAGAAACAAAACCCATAAAATTTAGATAAACAGTCCAGAAGCATCTGGTATGTTTTAGGTTTTAGTTCATGACCACATTCATTATAATTCTATTGCTTTGGACTTAAAACTCATATAGAACAGCCTTGACATTAAAAAAACAAAAAAGGAAGAAAACCCCACAATTAAAAGAAACAAGACAAACTGATCTCTGAGCTGACAGTTTTGAGCTGCTGTTTACCTTTTATTTCACTTGCTACATACATTGACATGTACTGTGGAAAAGTGTAGACTTGTTCATCAGCCATGGATGAAAACCTATCTCAATTTGTCATATGCTCAGAGATTTGGCTATTTTGAGTATTTAGAAAACATTGGTTCCACTCAAAGGGAAAGTCCTGCTTACCTTAATTTTCAGTGGGTTGATTTCCATGTCAGAAGTGCAGTTCATGGGACCATCAATTTCATACTGCATAATATACAACAGCGTGTTGTTTTTATATTTGTAAGGCCACTGCAGGGTCATCATCACCTTGCTGAATGCACTTGGACCATTGTTCCGCAGCTGATTGTGAAAATAAAATTCACAGATATTAAAAAAATGCTATTATGCTACTTTCTCTGTTCATGTGCATATAGTTGTTACTTTATATTTAAGCCACGAATATGATACTGCCACTACCCCCACCCCCAACTACTTATGGCAACAGCATCAAAACTTTACCTAAAAGTGCTAGAACTTTTAACTATTATTATTCACACAGCTCTCCTGATAAGTTTTGCTTAATTAAACAATGTAGATTAAATCTGAGATAATTCCTTTAAGGAAATTTTAAATACTTAAAGCCTTTTGCTGTGAAAAAATTTAGAGTGGTGATTCAGAACAGACAGAGTACAATAATTTACAGCCATGAGCCATTTCCTGAGCTCACATTACTTCAAATGTTTGATCTAGATTTCAAAAGGCAATAAAATATAATACGTGTAGTTATGTGGGTAATCAACCCGTTACACTAATTGCAGGCATTCCAACCCTTCTTGGATATACTAGTTATTGGCCCAGCATTAAAAAAAATAAAATCTCTCCTTACATGCAAGACTAAAGAAAAATTATAATTATTCCAGAGGAAAGCTACACCAAAAGATTTATTTTCATTTATCACCAAACCATGTCACTGAAATCAGGAGTAATTCCACACCTCATAGATATGCTGAACTAGAGGCCCAATATCATCTTCTGTTTGGGGATTCTCCTTTGGTTGCCAGTTTGCAATAGGGAGGAATATGTGATCAGGGGATGACACACTAAAGACCAGAGCAAAGGAGTTGTTATTAGCAAGTATGAAACAATAAATGTCATTCTCTAGAACATCTAAAAAAAAACCATCAACATGCTTAAAATACAATCTCCACTTCTTTATCCTCTATGTAACACCTGAAAGAACAGAAGTGGTTTTAATATTAAATGTTCGGTTCTGTTCTCTCAGGTAAAACAAGATTAAAGGCACAGGTCATCCAAACAAAACCAGCGTGAAATACTGTAGCAATGAGAAATATTGGTGATATACAGCCTTAGCAGTACAGTCTTAAGACTAATTCAGCCCTGAAACAGTGAAGATACCAATAATGCTTTTCCAGTGTGCCATCCCCCACCTCTCAGATACTGAACAAATTCGCCACAATAACGAATGTAGTGGAAAATTAAAAAAAATATGACTCAGAAATGCAAGTTAACTGGTTAAGCAAGAGGACTTCTACTTTTAGGAAGTAGAAGTGATGGAGTAACCAAATCATTACAATATTAATACTATGCTTGAGACTGAAGAAGGTGAGGACATTACAAACTTAAACTCCATGGAATCTTCATCTTTGGTTTGAGGGGTTTTCAGATGAAACCCCAGTCAGTTTGTGAAGGAGAAAGGTGACTTGCAGAAATGTAAAACTGCAGACAAGAGGGGTGATTTTTTCTTCAAAAAAAAAAATTTCTAGTAATGGAGGCACAATACTCCTTTTTTGAATTAATTTTGTAATTATGTACAATTATTTAAGATCCAAAAGTTCCAAAGGCTGGCTAGAGAGAACCATGTTGTCTTTATGATTAAAAATTCCCCAAACCTTCCTGGAAACTTATGCAGACCTGAAAGGAAGTTCAGTCAATATAAAGATGCAAATGTGGAAAGTTCCTTAAAAGTGTTTATTAAAATGGTATTTCTTACCCTCTGATTTCAACAGCTGCTAAAATAGCAAGGTCAGCCTGATAATATGCTACTGGGCTCAGGTTGTCATACAGGTTGGAACTGCAGGGAAAATAAAAAGTAAATTCTTAAATGAAATAAGCAAAGTACTTAATTTAAAAAACCCTCTACACTTCAAAGTAATTGTATGTAACATCCTAGCATGACTCCTGAAACACTATAGGAAAGCACAGTTGCTAAAAACTAATGAGCAGATTCCAGCAAGTTCTCACCTGAATGCATGGAAGCCCCACCCTCTGCACAGTTTGGGGGAGCCTCAGTAGGGAGAGGTTGATGGACACAGAGTTGATGCTGACTCTGTTACACAGCTGTCATGTGAAAAAATACAGGGGATGTTCCCCCCTCAGAGTGGTGCTGGGAGCAGAGTCTTGGTCTCCTTTGACGCATCTGATTATTCTGTGTCCTAACCAAACACATTCCTTTACCAAGACCGTCTTGAATCTTCTAATTATTCTTCACTGCTGCTGTAATCAACAAACACATACAACAGTGCTTTCCTCCTGACCTGTAAATATCTCACTCTTTTAGAGACTAGACCTGCTCTGCTAGGAACTGAGCCAGGATTGGAAATCTAGCTTTGGGAGTTTAAAACAAGCAGTGTGATCCTTAAAGCCTCTCCCAGATAATTCCCTGGTAATGCCTGTCGCTATTAACTGTGATTACTGTGTTCCATTGCACCACACTTCACCCTTCTTGCATCCACAAGTCACTGAAGGAATTTTCTTCCTTAAAAGGCCTAAAACACTTCAGGAACTTCTCTTCCACCAGGAGACAAGCATGACTTGAGCAACCTCACTGACTGCTTCTGCCCCAGTGGCAGCGGCAGGTGGCTGCTGTTAGCCTAATGTGACAGACACCCCAGAGCAGATCACTTCCTGCAAAGAACACTCACATGCCACTGGCACACCTTACCAACTGGAAAAGGGAAAAAACTGAACAGAGAGCAATGGGAGATGAAAGAGATATTTCATGTGCCATTGATGGGTATGGCAAACCACTCTATCATTAAAATAGAATGGCAGCTTTAGTCTTTCCTAACTCCCTGAGATGACAAATGCATATATGGATGAGATTAATTTATTCACTACATTAAAAAAAATAAAGTCCTTAAATGGAAAAAGAAAAAATGTGCTTTTGGTCCACCCCAGGGAACAAAAAACCAGCTGTATTCATATTGTCGATTAAAAGCAACATAAAACTGCATTGGGTAAAGATACTCATAATAACCATGTATCTGACCTTATATATCATCTTCAAAAGTTACAAATGCAGATTTATATATCAGATTTTTATGACTCTGCTGTGCTCATCTGATAATTAACAGGAACACTATTGTTTTGTTCCATTTAATTTTCAGGCTTTTTTAGGCTGGCTGCTGTGATGATTCACTGCATGTTGCTTCTGCTCAGACTACCCCATACATTGCCTGCCCCGAAAAACTCTTCTCCTCTAAATACATAAAATTCTGGCTTTACATCAGAAGGAATTCAGAGTTCAAGCATCAGTTTTAAAAGAGGGTTATAAACCCAAAGTCATTCTGTGGCACCACAAATGCCATCAGAGTGCAATGATATGCACGTACAAATACCTTTATGTTTTTTCCTCTATTTTAGGAAACCTAATTCAGTGTGTTTATTTTTCAAGCCATTATGAGGCAAAGTCAAGAGAACTAGGCCAGAGTGATACTGTGTAGTCTGTTTACTGTGTGTGTCTTCTCCCAGGTGAGGTGCATACTCAGATCTCCATACCTCCGGATTTGCAAGTCAAACTTGACAGAGGTGTCCATCTCAGACTGCTGGTGCACGCTGAAACGCAGGCCAGCTAAGAGCTGGGGAAAAAATCACTGTGGTTCAGTTGGAGGCACAATAAAACACACAATTAAAACTTCTCAATGCTATTAGAATACAATGAAATTGCTTGAGATTCTGGTGATGAAAGAACACATACACAGAATCGGCAAAATAAAGTTGTCCAGTTCATCCAGGCTGGAAATAAACTGCCCTCTCTCAGTTTACAGCCAAGGTATCACTGCCACAAAATATAAAATAAGGATTGCATCATGCTCCCTACCCTTACTTCAGCCATTTCTACACATAACTGAGCCTCCCCAGGTGTTGCAAAAACTACTGTAATCTAAAGAGCAGGGAACACATTAAAGATTAAAAATTATTTCCCAAGGTTTGGTTGAAGGCAATTCATATTTGCTTTAACATCTGGGCAGTTCAGCTTGATACACTTCAACAGACTTTGGAAATACAAGATGGCTCTTGGAAAAAAAGCATAATGAAATTGTTGTAATTGTGACTGATTTTCACTTTATTTCCTCTTATCACCTTAAAATCTGTCAGGTCTCACTAATAATTTTTTAATTCTTCCAATTTCAGCTACATTTGGTAAAATTGTGGAGGTTTCAACTAGACAAAACTCTGCCCTTCCTCATGAAAGTAGACAGAAAAGAAATTAATTAAGAGAAAGAAGTGTTGTGAGCTAGCTCTTGCTTATATCCTAAAAATAGGTATCAGATAAATATAAAAAAATTATGTGGGACCAAAGTCCATTAATTCCACTATTTAATGAACAACTCATTTTGAGTTGCATCATAAAACTCATGAACACTCCTTTTAGCCTTTAATTTAGCTGAAAAGTTGAAACCAACTACTGCTGTACCAACCAAACGTGGGCAGCTAAATGTCAGATCTAATCTTAAATTCCTGTGAGAAAACTTCCTGCCCAAACACTACTGTGATTAAAGAAAATGCCACCTGCCCTCCTGGGTGAGCTACCAGGCACCTGTTGGACCAAACCTTACCTTGGTTCCTGCTTTCATGGGGTTGCCCAGGTCACAAACTACCATGCGAGTCTGATTCTCTGTTTTAAAAGCACACGACAGTCTGGCTAAAGCCTGCAATAAACCAGAAAGGCAGACTAAGGAATGTCATTCTTTACATCTGAACACCTGGATGAAAGTCTGGAGAGAAGAACTAGATATGCTGTATTATTTTTAATATAATTTCTCAGCCATCATGCAGTCAACTACTAAAATGAAATAAAATCTGAGTACAGAAGCCTCCAAGGACACAAATGTTTTTGGTATAAGACAGACCCATTTTCAAGGTTATAAAAGAGAGGGGCTTTGAAAAAACTGATCACTTTTTCAATGCTTTCTTTGCTCTAAGACTGAAATAATTGAAACCACTACAGATTTCCACAGCAGCACCTGAATTATGACACCCAAAAGCAGCAGGAATTTTACCTCGTTGTTACGAACAACTCCGATGAAATCTGCTTGGGGCGGAACAACAACGAAGAGTTCTGCTTCATAGGCTCCCTCCCCCTGGTTCTGAGCACTGACAATGAGGGTCAGGGGATTGTCATCACCAATATAGATCTGCTTCTGATCACTGCAAGAAAACAGAGTAAAAATGAGCTCTGCATTCGAGTTTTAAACTGCATTGAAGTGGCTGAACTTAGAGAAACAAGAGACATTCTGAAATTTCACAAAGACACTGGAGAAATTCAGAGGCAGTACCTTTGCTACAGGAGTGTCAGGAGAATTCTAAGGTGCTTTTAAAAAACCCTATTTCTACAATCACAAATGGAGCAAGTGTTACATGTTCTTTTGTAAGAACCTTTCCTGTAAAATGTACCACAAAACAAAAAAACACAGACGCCCTTTTCTCACAAGGAACAAACAATTATAAGCAGTTAAATCCCTGTGTACATTTTGAATTATAGGCCCACTTTGCAGAGGTACAAGCACATATTTATAATAAAACTCAAGGGAAGGATAAACTACACAGAATAGAACCAATACCTCTGCAATACCTTTGGTTCCAGATACATAGAGACAATCTTGGCAAACAATGTATTGTCATTTCACCAATTAGGAACAAAAACATCAAGATATCTGCACTGATGTAAAATGTTACTGAAGTGTTTGTATGAATTAGTGCTCATGACGTGTCTTATCTACATACAATGTGTATATGCTATAAAGCATTAAAAAACAGATTATGAGATAATACACTAAGAGAGGTTTTAGGCCACACAAAGTACAAAAAGCTCAGACTTATGAATGAATTACCACTGAATACTTGTTTCTTTTTTTCAGGTTTGATAAAAGACACTAACAATACCAGCAATATTTTTTCATACATGTAATGAGAGAGACCTACTCCTCCCCCTGGATAAAATCACATTTTCATGTGTCTATCTAGTATTAAAAAACAGAACAATGGCAGCTTGCAGTGGTTTATTCTCACTGTACATGTCCAGCTTAGCAAATAAATAAATAAATAAATATGGCCTACTTAGAGTGGAGGCTGGGGTGGGAGTGGTGCATTACATGATAAAGACATTAGGCTACAAAGCAGAAAATAGGTGTTTTTTAAAGCATTTAAGCCTGAGTTTAGATCATATACAATGAGGAGTCCTACTTATTTCAACACATCCCTTAAACAAAAGTATTACCAGCTACTGAATTGTAGACTTCAAGTAGGGAAACTGTTTTTCTTTGTTGTATTTTTGTGATGTATTTACCTTTCTACTGACACCTCCAGCTTTGGTTTGCAGATATTATCATCCCCACAATCCAGCAGAATATGGGCCTATGCAAAAATCAAACACATACTGTTGTAATAATTTCTTCTTCTGTTTTAACATACATTTTCATTAATACTGTTTCACTATCACATAAAAAATTTCTACAGCTAGTTATGAAATGTTTTCATGTCATTAGTCTAAGAAGAGAACAAATGAGTTTTGATATGTGAGGGACACTGTGCCTCATCCTGCCCTACTGCAATTCTAGGACTGATGTTTACACCTTAACAATCTGTTCATACTTTAAATAATCTCTTCATATTAAGTTGCATCTTCACTATCCTCTTTATAAACAAGTGCAAAGATTTGTAAAAAGGGCAGAAATAGAAAAATTATGTCTATTACCTTAAGAGAACTAGAGGAAAAAACATAATGTACATAGAGCAGTATGAGAATGGATGAAACACTCCACGCCTTCAATGCTAACACTTCCAGCAATACTCTAACTGATTTTCTCCCCAAGAAAAACCAAAGTATGTTTGAGCTCTCTCATCACTCTAAGCACTGTACCTGTCTGCTCATATTAGCAGGAGTGAACTGGTTGAGGATAGGGTGCAATCCTGTGGCATCTGCAGCTGTTCTGTAATCCAGACGATATTCCATAAAAATAGTGATGGGAGTGAGCTTGTCTCTGAATTCAGATTCATCCTGAGGAAACCAAAGATTTGAATCACAATTAACATGTAGTAGAAATGGAGAGGCCAAAACAACATTGAAACTTCTGAGGTCTTTTCAAAGTAAAGAATCTCTTGTCAGCAAATCTGCACAATTTCAGTAGTAACATGCCTGTTTAACAAATGGAAAACTGGAGCATACAGAAATATTAAGGCATGGAAATCCAGTAACAAAGAGCTGAGGGCTATACAAGTCTGCTCTTTCCTGTCAGATCAACCTCAGTCTGCTTCTAAGATTCCTCATCTTTGTACTTACAATTTTTCCTTCTTGAAATTGTTACTTGGCACTAGGAAGTTGCTGACTTTCATGTTGTTCATTTGAAATCATTCTGTTTATCAAATGTTGATCCTGCCTTTCAGAGAATTTACAAACCATCTCTTAGCTTTATATTAGCCATAGATTTGCTCAGTGCAAACTCTGCTTCATTTCACAGTAATGAAATTTACTGACTCTGGCACAGCTCACTGCAGGATTCTTATTTCACCACGTCTTCTATGTCTTTCTAAGAACAAACTTATTGATTACCTATAGTTTTAAACTGGTTTTGCACCCCATTTATGATCATTTAATATAGGTAATGTGTTATTACTTTCTTTATGAAAATGCCAGGTGGAAATGTGCTAAATCTTTACTAACCCCGAGATCTGAGATGTCTAATTCCATATATAACCCCCACACAAAAGTCAGGTGGAAGAAAGTATTACCTACCCTGTGTGAATTCTTAATAATTGCTAGCATTTTTATTTGAGACATTTTTTAGTGGGAAGCAAGTATTATTTATGTTTGATTTATAAGTGCTCAGAGAGCACTGAGTTGCACAGAACTTAC
>JANRGV010000104.1:5997609-6026464 GCA_024734035.1 Alethe castanea | reverse complement strand
GTTGCACAGAACTTACATAGCCACATATAATGTTTCTTCTACTGATTTAAACTTTTAAATTGTGTTAGCATCCATTAATATTCATGGGGATTAAAACAGAAAGACTGAGGAAAAGCAAACTTAGTATTTCAACTTTTTCCATCTCCTCTGCTATTTGCTTATTTTGCCTTGTCAGTTATTTTTCTTCAAATCTTAACCTCCAAAGTAGAGGGGACAACCTCTGCTTATTGATTTTCATGTTCCTTGGAAATTATAACTAATTTGGTGCCTGGATGACTTATCCAAGGAGTCCAGAACAAAGCTCTGAATTGAATTTCCAATGCATTTAGGGACCAGGACCTTAGCTACAATAAGATTCATTATTCATCCTGTGACAGCAGCAGTAATTTGGGACAGATGCATGTTTTAGTAATTTCAGGTCTATCCACTGAAAATGAAGTTTCTCTAGCATTTTTTTCTATTTTTTCTTTTTTTTTTTTTTTTTAAACATCTAACACAATGAACTTATAATAGACAACACACCAAAAATTATTTGTCTAAAACATTAATAACTACTTACCCTCAAGAAGGCGTCGAGCTCCTCGCAGTTCATTTTGCCTCCCTTTGTAATTGTCATGTTCTTAGAGTGGCTGGGCTGTTTGCTGTGGAGAAAGAGAGCTCTCCTTATAGCTCCTTTCTGCTTCAGTTTATCCAGCAGCAGCTCCACCTGGAAATCTGGCCAAGCCATAGGGTTTGGGTTAGGGATATTTCATTCCATTAAACTCAGTGCAAATTGCCCTCAGAAATGGAGCTGAACACTAATTTCAACTACAATGAAAACCTAGTGCTTGCTCCTCTTAAAACTTCCAGTTCTTTCCATGTGAAATCTGTCACTACATTAGTTCTCAAGCTCTGCTGCTGTCCTAAATGGGATTCTGCTTTTTCCTTAATATGGAAATATGTAAGAACACAGATACATTTATAATTTGTAATTGCTGTAGAACTGCAAGAACTAAAATTAGAATTTTTCCCCTAGAAAATTTCAAGCAATCTTGCACATAACACTTGTGTTTTTAAATACTATTACTAATCTGAATACTTGAAATATTTGATATAGATAACAAAACTTAAAATACATAACAGAGCCTTCCCATGTATGTGCCACAGAAAATAAGAAAAGATTTTGCCATTGGTAGACAAAACCTGATTGCAGCAGGCTGCTTGCCACACTACAAAATCTCTTGGAGACAACTTAAAAACCTGTTTGAAACAAAATTTTCCTGATTCTGATCCCAGAATCTGATGAAAAAAAGTCAATTATATCAGTCAGAAAGTCATGATCTCAACCAGATGTGACAAGTTCCCTGTGGCTTGTCTGTGTCTCTCAGGCCTAACAATGCACATACTTGAATCTTCTTGTCTAAAACTCCCCTTAATGAGAGTTACTGTAAATTCTGTAAAGTACAGGGCTTTCCAAGACTAGTTAACCACATAGCTGAACATATGTTTAAAGTCTCTGGTATGGTCAAATGACTTCTACACTACTACAGCCAAAAAAAACACGGATGTACATGCCACCCAAGTGGCAGCAGTGTGCTGCAAAGGGCACCCAGCTGTTTGTGTCTGCAAACAATACAACAAGATTTCCAATTTTCAAATGAGCAGAACTTACTGAGTGTGTTCGGGAGCTTTCCTTTGCCATCCGCTTTTAAGCAGAACTTTACTTTGAAGCTGTTTGAGAGGAAAAAGAAATTAATTTCATACAGTTTGTCTCTCATTTTCTTCTAAAATTCCTCACTGTTTATTTCTGTTCAGATGTATCCTCTTTTTGAGACTCTAGCTCATTTCCAAAAGCTGTTTTCTACTGCTGGAAGAGAAACTATAATCTATTAATAAGGAGACAGAATTGCAGGTAATGCAAAGCTTTGGAGTCTTGATTTGTCTAGGGACAATCACTTGTGGATTGGAATGTTTACTTCTGTAATCAGATGGGTCTTATTTTTAAAGCTATCATACTGACCCTGAAAAGAAAGTTAGCAGTAGGAAGGGAAAGTGGGTTTGGATAATAGCCTGGAACTAAAAGCAAAATCAGTTTACAGAGCAGATCATTGCCAAGCGTGTACACTAGTGGGTAAAAACACTGCAAATACCCTGTGATGTGCTGGCATCTTGGGAAGACCTTACTCTGCTCAACAGGGACAACTGGCAGTCTCTGCAGGTTCTGGGAGTCAGTCTGGCATCTGCTAAAGACAGTGCTGGTCCTCCAACTGCTGTCAGAGGGTTCTTATTTCATATTGAATTGTCTGCTCCTTCAGAATAATCTGTGTTTGTCTTTTTTTTTTTATAAGCTGACTAGACTTCCTGAGACCTTTCAAAATTGGAAGCTTACAAAATTAAAACCCAAGAAATCCCTCCCCTCAAAGGAAAACATAGATATTCTGCTTACCAAGAAACTTTTACATCTCCCAGTGAACAGGCTTTGTTTTCTGGGTTTAGAATTGTTGGATTAACTTCCAGGGCAGCATTTACTCTAATAACTGGTCTAGCTCTGCAAAGAAAACATCCTCTTGAAGAGCACTCAACATCATGTTTGACAATGCTCCCCCCCATCAAATTGTGCAATATACACAGACACACAATATTTAGTGAAACCACAAGAAAAACAAATAGCCATTGACTAGATGAAGCTTTTCTGTGCCCTGTCATTTCCATCAGCCACAACATGGACAACTGTGTAAAGAGGAAGTGCTATCTACTTATAGCACAGACCAATACATTCTCCCAAAATGAGCAAGCTGGGATGAGAATATTGGGATTGCAGTGTAATAGCTTGCAGCTGTTGTGTCAGAATCCAGAAAAATGTCACTGAGAAAGCTTTGAAGACAGCTAATTTATATTTTCTCCTGACTACATATTATTAAGAAAGATTAATTTTAGACAGCAGATAGGTTTACTCAGTAAAAAAAGCAGTATAGTGTTTTTTCACCTCCAGAGGTTGGGATAGTGGAGTGGCAGATTTTCAGACTTCCCTGATCCTGCCCTCTATTGTAGCTCCAGAACTCCACTGAGCTTTCACTCAGGTACAAGCACAGAGGGACCCTTACCTGTACAGAACAGCTGTGTCCACACCAAAGGCTCCAACAATCAAGTCTAGAAAGAGAGGAGACATATTACACATTACAACTTGCTTTTTGAAATGTGCTGTTTCTCAGAGGTGAGGCTGCTATTGAGTTATTGTAAAGTGCCATTTGGAGCAGAGGACCTGGATATCCATTTTTGTCCACATCTGTGGCTCCTTTCAGGGAGTACCCAAAGCTGGGGGGCATAGTGCGAGCGGCCCACTGTCCTTCCAGGATCTGGGATGGGATGGCATTCAAACCACTTGCTCCTCCATTGTAGATATACACAAGTCCTCTCTTGTCCTCTCCACCATAAGGTGCAGCAATTGCAATATCTGAAAATCAAAAAAAGGATCATCAACATCTCCAGACACACACTAGAACATATTTGTGCTTAAATCAATCAATAATTTCTGATATTACAGTTTCAATGTGTGTCCGTAGGGAGGAAATGCAACCAGCCTTTAAAATGCTTATCAACATTTGTTTGTTTATTGCTCCTTTTATTTGTTCTTTTTTTTTCTTTTATTATTGGATCCTATTTTCTCTAGAAAGTACAAAAGTTTAACAAGAATATGTCACAGCCTTTTATGGGGAAAGGAAGGAGAGAAATAGTTCTACAAACACTTCTGTACTTTAGTGACTGACTTGCAGTAAAATCATATGGATTTGGAATGCTTTTGAGATTATTAAAACAAGCAGAGTTAGTCACTGTGGGTGCCAAACCACAAAACTAAGTGTGACTCTCTTCCCATTTCACTTATACATTCATTTTCTTCCAAAGGGTGGGACATGTTAATAATTTGGAAAATTTAAATCATCCTAAACCGAACAATGGTAAATATTAAAATCCAGTCTATCCCAGTCATAGCTTGGCAGTATGCTTTATGGAGAACTTCCAGTTAGTGCAGTTATTCTATCTCTTAAATTTAAAAGTGCTCACTGTTAATGATTAATAAACAGTAAAAAACAAAATGCTAATTAGACTATCTGTATGGACAGCTTTAGAAATATACATATGATCTAATTTCAGCATTTCCACAGACAGTTCATGGACCAAACATAAAACACTACTTGGAATAATTACGCTTCTCCTTCCTGTTTTCTGAAATTTGGGTAAGTTTGATGAAAAGAATAAGGACTCAAAAGTTTATAGTTTTGTATTTTTGACTCCTATTGTCAGACTTCATGAAGACAGTAAAAATTCCTATCTTGCACCATACTGCGATGGAAGATATTTTAATTAACACTCCCAAAATAAGGCAGAGCAATAAAACCCAAAACAAACAGACTAAACAACAGCAAAGCAATTAAAGAGGGGCAGTTTTTGCTATGATTCACTTTCCTACAGTGTATTTCAAGTGTAAGTATGGTGGAATCAAAAAATGTTTGGGATAATCTCATCAAGTGACTGGAATTTTGGCTATCAGCTGTCCAGTGTCTTCTGTAAATAGTTGCAGTGATATTGCATCTTCACACTGATTCTATATCCAGTTAGCAACTAAAAAGGTCTACACTATGAATTTATGACTTCATCAAAAATAAATTAGAGCTACCCAGGAATTTGAAGTAATCATCTATTGCAATTTGTGATCTTACAGAAAATACTTAGCTTGCACGCAGTTTGAAAAAAACTGAAGATTTTTGGTGGAACTCAAACTCCCACTACTCTTTAGGCAAGACTAAAGCATAATGGGCATTAAAAAGTTCCTGGAAATCTCCATCTCAACACTACATGATTCTTGTCTGCTTCATTGCTCTTCATTCCTATCAGAAAGTAACAAGAAGCTTGGACAAGGAGTTTGAGAATCCTCAGGTCCAGTTGTGTCAGACTCAAACTTCTCTTCCATTTACTTACTCAAGACACTCAGCTCTTGGTACATCTGGCTGTAGCTGCTATTCAGTATTTCCACCAAAGCAATGAGGTGGTCAGTGCAAGAGCTAGAGCAGTCCATGGGGTTGTTTCAGTGCTACAGTCTCTGCTCGATGCATCCATGGAACTCCTGTTAGCATTCCTGGCAGTAGCATACAAGCATCGAAAGGAGTCTAAACCTGTGTCCCACACTCGGCCACAGCTACAGCACCAAGTGTTTGTGTGCAGCATCCACATTCCCTGTGCTGCCTGGCTCCCTCTACAAGCAGGAGATCCTGCCCAAGCACCCACATCCTACCGTTGAAGCCGTCCTGGTCCAGGTCCCCCAGGGGTGCGACGGAGCTGCCGAATCTGGCGAAGATCTCAAAGCCGTTCAGCTTGGCCGTCTGGAACCCTCCCGAGGCTCGCTGCAGGCAGATGGTCACTTGGCCAACCTCCTGAAGCTTCCCATCTGAACTCCGGTCCATAAAAAGAGGGGCTCCAATAAACAGGTCTGTGTAACTGGACCAGAAAAGGACAGAGCTCTTCAGTAGCGGCATGGAAATTCATTCTCTTCAGCGCCTGTCAACTCAGCACTGAAGTTAGCACTCAGATGAAAGTTAACTACCTTTGAATTCAACTGAAGGCAAGTATTTATGGACAAAGTAAGCACAAATATGTGGGAATTTAATGGACCTTAAGCATGTGAATATACACATGTATTTATGTAGATAAATACAAAAGTGGAGTGTTAGCAAGAGTCATGCAGATGTGTTAAACCAGCAATGAAGACAAAAATCTAGATTGGGGGAAAGACCTTTTAATAAAAGCTATTTTTTTTCTTTCCAGAAGGAAGTTGGGTGGCATTGGTGAGAAGAAAAGAGGGAGAAGAGGACACTCACTCGTCCCCATCGATATCTGTGGCAGCCACTGAATAACCAAAATAGGCAGCCATCTGGAAAACAAAATCCAGACCAAACCTGTGAGTTGTAGTGATCAAGTTTACACAAATCTGTACACAAAATGCATCAGGGAGATGATAATATATGCCACAATTTTTTTTTTGTTTCTTTCTTTTTTGTTTCTCTTCTATGCTCCGTTAGAAAGTAAACCCATCGGTTACTTTTCCCATTTCCCCTTTCATGATCCAGTCTCTTCCTCAGCTCTCAAAACAGGCAGCATTTCCTTTATTTAAATAAGATTAGAATTCCCTCAGACTTCATAAAATTTTGCTTTGGCATTCAAGCCAGTCATATACAGACTATTGTCTAGTACCCTAAATACTGTTGCAGTATAGGAAAGGCTTCCAGGTCACCCAGCACACTCAGCAAAGCCACACACCTGCTCTCCAGTGAAGTTGTACATGGAAGACATGTTTTTCCCATTGTAAATGGACACCTGCAAGTGAAGAAATACACATTACAGCATACTGGCAATTGTCACCTTTTCTTATTTATTATAAATTTTATTGTTTCAAATTTTTTACCATGCCCAGAGTCCTTGCTGCTCGTGGGACTCCTGATACAAAGTCTGAAACATAAAGCAAGACAGATCACAGTCAGGTCCCAAAGCACAGTGACTTTGCTGAACAGAGCAGTTCATTCCTAGCCCTTGGTGCATTTCCCTGTGCACTGTACCATTGATTTGAAAGATCTGCCCAGCCTATTAACATGATCTTCTTACTAAGCAAGGGGCTTACCTTCAATGCCATCCCCATTGAAGTCTCCAACAGCCACTGAATAACCTGCAGAGACAAGATGAAAACCTTTAAAAACCTTATTAAACCTTTCATTTCTCTTTACACTTCTTACAGGTGTCTCTGTGCACAGTCCTCCTCTCCTCATCTTAAAATGCACTGGTATAAATCTTGCCTCGAAGCACCTTAGACTATGAAGATCTCCATGAGTGGCTGTAATTCATCAGTATCCAGGAATTTGAGATCAGAAGATGAAAATTTTAAAATTATTGTCCTGGGAATTGTCCTGGTATATCCTTGCGTTTTTCCTGAGCCTGGTTAGACATACATGAGGCAAAACGATGATTTCCCACTCCTCATTGTTTTTCTTCCAAAATATAATTCCTTAACATTTTTACTTTGTTTTGGTAGGTTATTTAGAAACAGCTGCTTTTAAATAACAAACAAACAACCACCTATGTGACTAACCTCTCATAAAAAAACATGCCTTTGGCATTCCCATATTCAGCCTGAATCACAGAGCACTGAAGATCACGAAAACATTTCCATTTATTTTGCCATCAGGTGCTTTTTGAGTCAAGCCCATGGCAAAATAACTACAATAAATAACTACAATTCCATCATATGTAAATGACTGCATTTTCAGGAATGTCACCCTCTTGTTATCTGTTAGATGCTGAATCATAAGCTGTGTGATTTAGATGTAAGCATCAATAGTGCAGGGAGTGTTCCAGGTGGAGGTTTCTCATTTCCCACCACGTACCCAAGTAGCTGTCATCAAAAGCAGCACTGGCAGGCCTGGTTGCTAACTGCTCATCATACTTTGTACTGTAGACTTTGGGGTCGTACTTGGCCACAATCTCTGTCACTCGATCAGAAATAAGCTGGCCTAAAGAGAGAGAAAACAGCTTAAAACCACAAGCAGGATTTGTGAACTCCCTCACTGAAGTGACTCATTTGCAGAATGCTGCCCTCGAAAGCAGCGGCTCTTGCACAACGCCGAGGGGAAAGGGGCCAGCTGCACAAGGACACAAAAATAAAATGTGGAAACATGGATCCTACTTCAGCAAAAACGTGTGCACATATTGAATCAAAGGCACGCACAGAGTTCTCACAGAAAACAGGGGCCAGTCCTACACTAAGGCAGGACTTAAAAGGCAGTGTGGAGGTATCATATGCTTATGGGTGTGCAGAACTGAAACCTTTGGTGCTCCTTGCTCAAATATCACAACAGAAGAACCTGTTTCGGCAGACAAGAAGCCAATAAAATGAACAAAAATTAGATGAGCACAGTGCAATGCCATGTTCTCCATTTTCACTTCATCAGCCACTAGATGGTGACTCCATTACATTATTTTCTTTTGAGTTAAAATGAAAACTTGAATTACCAAAAAACCCCATTCAAAATGGCACTGACTTCACATGCATATTCATACATGTATGAAGTGAAGGGAAGACTCCTGCAGCATCTCAGAATGTGGAATAAAAGCTTAGGATGAAAAATTTCATTTTCAGAAGTACTCTATTGTCTTCTATGCAGAGCCAAGTGGGCTTTTTTGGTAGTAGAAGAGGATAAGGTTGTTTTGGCAGATGAAGTGCCACTTTTGCCAGAAAGCAATAAAATTAATACAGGAACCTAGTTTATATGATATTGTATCTGCAGTTTAGCTTCAACCATTCATTTTTTTTTGTAATTTAAAACTCAGGGCTGGAACAAGCCTCCTGAGCTGCTGCACCTACATGTAGGCTGGCATGATACAGAAAATCTACTAATAAATGTTAGAAGTTACATTAGAAAGCAGGCAGCAGAGTTTAACAGCTGTGTCCTGATTACAGCAGCATCCTCCTTTGAACAGAGAGCTGCAGTTAAAGGCTGACTAATCCTGCAAACAAACACCAGCTGAATCCCACGTGAGCAAAGTATACAGGTAATGCCAGGTAGAAGTAAAATGTGTCCCACAGCACAAACCAATTAATACAAATGCAAAATATCTTTGTTGTCAGAGGAAAACAATGGAATTCTCACTTTGTATGTGTGCAAAATTATAAAAGATGTAGATATCTTTTATATGCTAATATAAATAAATATGCTAAAGGGAACTTATCCTGTTGATGATAACAAATCCCAGGTTCCAGGGAAAATGCCTATATAATGCCCATGGAATTATTTAAAACACAAAGGACATCTATACTGTAATTACTGCAACCTTTATCTGTGGTTGCCTTGATTGTTCAGGAGATATTCTTAAGGAAAAAGGAACATTTATGTCAGTATTCTTACTGACAAAGACTGACAGCAGCTGGAGGAGTGTGGAGCAAAATGGCCAAGAGGATAAAGAGAAAAATCATAAAGGTCAACTTCTCTGTGACTTAAATGATATATCTCACCTTGCCAGTAAAAACTTCCAGGTCCTCCAAGCAGCACCCTGTCTCCCTTGGAAGTGAATAAAACAAGGAAGACAGAAAGAAAAATTAAAAACTCATGAAGCACATCTAAAGCCAGACAACACGTCCTATGTTTGTGGGAAGAAATCTCATGCATATGCATCACTAGCTCTGCTGACCATCACACATTTTCATTTTTAAAGGAGTGATTAATTAGAAATGCATCTTGTAAAATGCTAAGCTATTTCACCCATTTAGAATGCTAGGCAGAATTCTGTTTTTATTGTGATAGAGCCTTCTTCCCCCATAAATGTATGGCAACAGGAATACAATTAGGAGAAAACTCAGAGAGTGTAACATCCTGTTCTTAGGTCAGTACACAGAATAGTGTCATCTTCTGTCTCAGCCACTTTCTGTAATTTGTCATTAGAAAAGCTTAAATCAGAATAACTGTGATGTAATTCCCCCACTCCATATTTCTTGGCACAATTGCAATTCACAAACCATTTTATGGAACTTTAACCACATTAGCTATCCCAGGGTTGGGAATTTGCTCTGTAAATATTGAATTAGGCCATAGGCTTTGCTGCATAATTAAGTCACTTATTCAGGTTTTAATCCTAAAAACTCCTATACTCCTATATACTCAGAAAAATCTAGGTCAGACATTTGGAGATAGACCCTGGCTTGCCCACTCTAAGGTTTTGGATTACAGCCCCAAAGCTGGGCCTGGAATCTGCACAGTGAATCAGAGGGTATGTGCAAAATAACCCAAAAATTCCCAGTGCTATCCTGCACTTGGCAGTTTCCCCTGGAGGAAAACCAAGAGTGGCCTTGGGCAAAGAGTGACAGGATATGACCTCATCCTGAGATGTGAGAACTCCAAAAAGAGCCACATCACAAATAGGGCTTGCATGGTCTTAACATGTCCTGACCCTGCTCAGCAATTTCACTGTAAAATATAAAACACTATAGTACATTCTCAGACCTGTGCACAGTTTTACTGGGCTTGGATTTCAAAAGTAATTGTGAATTTGAAGCAAATAAAGAACTAGAACAAGCAGGGAGAATACAAAAGTAGAGGAAACGTAAGTCAGTAAAAAAACCCCTGTACTTCTGCTAGCTGATGAGAAAATCAAACATGATTCACAAGCACATTGTTTACCAGTTCCCTGAGTTGTTATTCCTCAAGAAGTAACACTAGCTGTGCACCAATGCCATGTCTCAAAAATCCTGACTATTAACAGCTGAATTCACTTGAGGAGCAGCTGCAGCAGAGGGGCATGGCAGGAAGCTGGGAAAGCAGATTGTTTGTTCAGGACATGGTTATAACAAGAGGTGAAAGTGTGCTGCTGTGAAGATGTAGGGAGAAAGAGGTTTATAAAAGCTCTTGGAGTGGTTTATTTATAAATTTTGCTTGGTTGTGGGTTCACTCCTTGCCAGGAGCAGTAACATTTGGTTTCATAATAGCTGTGCTTCTAAGTGCTCTGTATCAGGAGTGTTTGTAAACTTGCAGCTGTCTGCTGACCCACAGAAATGACAAAAAAATCACATACCTTTGTAAAGTCAATGCTAAATCCACCTTGACAAAATCCCTGTCCATCTGCATCGATAGTTGCTACCAAAGAAAAAAAGGATAGAAAAGACAAAGGAGAAAAAAAATGTAAATTAAGTATTATCAGTACTCAATCAGCTGATTCTGCAGTTATTTTTCAATGCATCTTCCTATGTAAACTTGCACTCCTAAACTTGAACCTTGGAATACTTTTCTCCCTAATCAGTATTTTCTCCTTATCAACAACTCCCAACCAAATGCTGTAACAACTTCAGGGCTGGCCTAAGACACATGTAACATTAGCACATGTTCCAGGCTAGCACAGTCAAAGCAAAAAGCAACCCCATATTCCTTTGTATTTAATCTTCAAAAGTCTTGGGGAAAACATATTTGCAATTCTTATTCATGAAATAAGATATCTGGAAAAGAGGGGTTAAGTTTTCCTTTTGGTATGGAAAAGAAAGGTGAATTGGCTTAAAACAAAAAGAGCACACCTGGCTGAAAAAAATACCTCCATACTGAGACTCATCCCAGCAAGAATTGTTATGGTTGAATCAATTTTAGGATTATACAGTTTCAGAGTAGAAATACTGGAAGCTCCTTATCTGAAAGTGTGACGGCTTAACTAGCATGATTTATTTCAATATTTACTTATTTAAATTCTTGTTATGCTGGATCAGGCTGGATTTTATTCCTGCTGTTCACAAATGATTTTCAGCAAATAAAAAGTCAATCCTAACTTCAATATTCAAGTTGTAGGTTAAAAAAATCTCTAAATAATCTATCAGCCCAACTAGAGGAAATAAATGCAAAGCATTTGGAAAATAAGACTCCAAATGTTCAACAATTAATATAATTGAAACAATGCATCACTACACGTGTATGCACACAGGGACATCAGAACCTATTTCTGCAAAACCTTGTCTTCTAAAATGAACTTGCACCTCAATATGCTTGAATAATGATAAAATATTTGAGATTCATAAAAATTCTAGAGGTGGTCTTTGAAAAAGCACTTGCTACATAATTTTGCTTGAGTGATTACTACAGAATTGGTCCCTTCAACAACACAAGTCCTCAAGTCCAATGATACTTGGACCTAAGATTTTCCTTTGACCTACAGCAGAGAAAACAAGGTCTGCACCATGAACCTCAGCTGGAGGAGAATTCAGATGTCTGAATCTAGTTTTTAAGTTTTGTTCTAATTGCTATATATGGAAGGGAGAAATAGCTGTAAAACACCCTGCTCCAAAATGTACACAAAATGTGACACAAGAGGAATTCCAAAGGGAAAAGCAACGTAAGAGCCCTATACTTACTTGACCTGCAGGGAGCATATTCCACAAATTTTGACCCAGCAAGCAGGTAACAAGTTCCTACAGGTTCTCTCTCTTGTTTTGTTTCAGTTCTCCAGTGGTACAGTGGGGCACAAGCCTAGGGAAGAACACATAGCAGTGAGGAAACAAACTTCAAAATGCTGGTGGGTATCAAATAATACAATGAAATTCCAATTTTCTACAGAAAAGCAACAAAAAAACCTGGCAGATGCATCCTGTCTTATTAGAGGAGATATAAACTACCAGCAGTGGGGCAAAATTACCATCAGTTTGTATTTTATAAATAGCTAATTTATAGCAAGAATTTTAGAAATATATATTCTTAAAGCAGCAGCTCTGAAGTGTTTATCAAGAATTTGTAACACATTCTTCATCAAACTAATGTAACAGAACTTCATCAAACAAATTTTACTCCTTTCCTTAAGACTTTATAAACAAGGGATGGAGCATTTTTTATAGAGTTAAGCAAAGCCTAGCTAAGAAATTCTGAAGAAAAGACAATTCGTGCTGATTAGTGGGATTTTGTTTAAATTCCAAGTTATCTGGATCTCTTTGCATTTTCTTCCATAGCAATATCTCAGTACTGATGCATCTGAAGGGCATCAAAGACCCACCAGAATTTTATCATTTTGGGATCTCACAGAAGCTCCAAACCACTGATGAGACTTAAATTCCAGCGGATCACCAGGAGCAAAGTCTCTGTTACCTACAAAGAAGAGAAAAAAGAAGCCTAATTTCACAGGAACCTGTACAGTAAAAATGACAAAAAACCCACTAAAGCCATTGGTTTTGATGCATACAGAGAAAACCAGAAACAGCAACATTGGAGAATATCACCCTTTGACAGAAACAGGCTTTTAAAAGGATTCATTAGTATTTTTTTATATCAAGGGCCCAAAGCAGCTATTTTTGCTCACAGACCATTGGTACAAAGCTGATTAGTTGTAAGAGCTCAAAGTTTACAGCATGTTTGACAGCCACACAGTAAATACCTCATAGCTGAGATATTTGACTTCCAAGAAGATTATAGCATTGCTCAAGAACTAGAGCCAAAGCCCCACTAGGACTAATGCTTCTAAAAGAAATACTGCCTTGATTAAATCATGTGAGCTTTGGCTAGAATCAGGAATGAGATCCTTCTAATTCTACCAAGTGGTAACATCTCTATTCTGAGTGTCCCTGCAGTGCACAAAGCAGGCAATTTGAAAGCTTAAAAGATATGGGGAAAGAGAGCAAGTTAGAGTAATTTGCACTGGTGTCTGTTCTGTGATGCTGGCTTATAGAAAAAAGGAGTATTTCTGCAGGTGTGAATGCTGAAAGTCAGAATAATTTGTTGTTTCCTGTGTACTTTCATTGGCAAAATGAGGGAAACATTGCCAGCATGATGAGAAAATCGATATAACCCTTGGAAAAACATAACTTTTCTAAAAGTTCCCTAAATGGCTGGTTTAGAGCCTGAAACTACAGGAATGATGAGACAAAAGGCACATTTCACTGCCAGAGTGCCGGGGGGGATCCCCAAACCCAACCCTGCTATGATTCAGAGACTGTGGCCACTTGAATCAAAACTTCCTTACTTGTTCCACACCTTGTAAAGAATGTTTTGTCTGCAGAGATTGTGTTACTTCCTTTAGGAAAGTCCCATGAAAAAGACAGAAGAGATTTTAATCTGCCAAGTCAGCCAAAACAAGCAAGTATCTGAACTATTTTTGCTCTCAGATTAGAACTGCACAGAAACCAATGCCAAGCACATTGTAACACAGAGAACTATTGTGGTTTTTTCTAATGTCATCAAAGGCATTGACTTTGACTAAAAGCCTCAACTCCCTCTGTTATCTCTCTTCCATCTCTTACTGGACTGGTGCTAAAGGCCTGGAGGGCCTGATGATCAGCACATCTGCACAGACTCATGTACATTGAACCTTTGTACCCTCAACCTTGCACGGGCTAAAATGTAGCTTGGAGACCTGCATGTCACCTTTAAATGGTACAGAAAAACAAAACCAGATCAAGAAGTTTTCCAAATAGGGAACCATCTTTGGCAGCCACAAAAATCCCTGTTGATCACCATTTTTTCTGTTCCTTGCCTTAGTTATGAAAATGCACCCACAGATAGTTTTGCTCAAAGGCATGACTGGAGTAGTTTCAGATGAAGCTGCCACCCAACGGGGCAGCAGTTCCCATTTGCTCCTGTCCATGTGTTCATTCCTGCTGCCCGTGTCTCTCTTGGCACTACTCCCCTGGTGACATGGCCACAACATGGACCACCTAAGAATGAACCCTTCTGAAAAAGTATTCAGTAGGATGAGGTTCCACCAACCCAGCTGGTTGCAAGGGGAGGGGAACAGTGCTAACCTGCTGGGGAGAGGACAGCAACACAAGGCTGGGAATTATATCCTTTTTGGCATCAAAAGGGATTTAAAAGTGGTTAATTCATCTTTTAACCACACCCAGGGTTACGTAGCCTGGAAAGACAGATTTGGCTTCTGCCCTGAACTCGTCCAACTACTCCTGAATACAAAGAAATGTCTCAGTTCTACTTGCCAAACAAAGCTTTAAACAATGTAAAACTTGGGAATGGTTGTAGAGTGGCATTTTATACTTTTCTGTTGGATATTTATACAACACAATGTATGTATGGCAAAAATGAAAGCTGGTATAGCAGTTCCATAGTGTAAAGCAGAATC
This sequence comes from Alethe castanea, assembly GCA_024734035.1. Taxonomy (NCBI): domain Eukaryota; kingdom Metazoa; phylum Chordata; class Aves; order Passeriformes; family Muscicapidae; genus Alethe; species Alethe castanea. Next base: position 6,011,854 of record JANRGV010000104.1, on the reverse strand, counting down.
CTATTGTTCTAGGTACTATAAAGGTGTCTAGGATGCAAGCCTCCCATTTAATTTTAAAACAACAGGCAGGAAGTAGAAGGAAAGGTTGTGTTGCAATAGCAAGTAAGCAGCCATTCTGCATTATCAACAATCTGATTTTATCTCAGCTGTTAAGGAAATTAGCTCCTCCAAGTCTGGGCTGAATTACGAGAATAAAAAATGCAAAAAAAGGAAACCCAAGCACTGGTTAGTGGTGCCACCTGCCCATGGTCTGTGTTGACTGCTCTGGTGAAGAGAGGAGCTAGCAGAACAACCAGCACAGGCTGCCCAAAAAGCTCCACTCTGCCTTTTCCCTGTGCACTCCTCAGCTGCCAAGAGGAATCAGTGTCCAGGACAGCATCTCCTTTAGTGTTTAGGGGACAAAAATACTTTTCTACAGTATTAAAAAGCCCTGATTCAGCTCTAAATTGAGGATAATATTAGAAATCTCCATGCTTTCAGATACAACCAGAAGCTGGCACATAAAAGCCCCAAATCTCCAAACCGGAAAGCAAACGAACATGACCACAAAGATAATGATGTGCCAAATGTAGTTTACGTGCCAGATGTCATGACTTCAGAAGCCAGCATTGTAATTTCTGAAGGCCTGAACAACAAATGAAGAATTCTTACAAAACCCCACCACCCCACTGAAAAATGTGTTCCATTAGGCAATTTGGCAAAGTGGGTTTTATTTATTTATAGCACACTGCTGTTGTGGAAACATATTGCAAACATCTCAGTCAAGTTGCCCTGTGTCAGTGCAGACACAGATAACAAACCAAGATGTGCTGCAAGGCTGAGATGAATTAGATTGAGTTTTTCTTTTATCCAAAGATTATTTAGGTTCTGTAAAGGTAAGTGAGGGGTCTTAAGAATCCTCTCAGTTTGAAAATGGCTGCAACACTGGAAAGTGCATGAGGACAGAAGATCTAGATCAAGTAGAAAGCATGTACATTGGAAACACTGACAGGTGTCTCAGGTAAAAAATTGACACAGGCCAAATCTGACGTTAACTCTCCATTACAGAAGAAAAGTAACCTTTTTTTACCTACTTTTTACCTATTATCTTACCTCACACAAAATTCCTCCCAGGAAAAACAGTGCAAATAGATTATAAGCCTTTCTCTCAGATCCAAAGAGAAACTAATTTTATGAGGAAATCTGGAAAACACCCATTCAACAAAAATCCCCTCACTTTAAACAAGAAACCATTTGAATTTTTCTTCATGACTGGGAAAAACAAACATTAAAACACTTAAATATGATCCCTCACTGAAGCAGTTTTAACCACAGTCATATGTTGACCTATACCATAAAGTAGATGGGTCTGGGAAGGTACAGGACTGACTTTAGCATTTCTGTGTTTTATTACAAAGAGCCTGACTTGATTATTATTTTATCTTCATATCATTTTTGGTGGTAATTATATATATATATATATACACACATACACATACATATAATTTTTAAAAAAACAAAAATAACAAGCCTTCTCCCATACCCATTAGAAAACAGTTCTTACTTTAAATGAACCAAACTGTATTACAGGTAAGATTTAAACATCCAGGGATTTATAAATCCAGACCAATGCTTTGATGTATTATAAACAGCCTTAGTACTATAATGGTTCTTCCTTATTTTATTTCTTATAGCCTTTTCTTGTATTTCTAAAATTTCAGAGGATGCCAGGCATACCTTACACATGTCTTGAAGCCAATGACATACATTTTAATCATAGAATCACAGAATGGTTTGGGTTTGAAGGGACCTTAAAGGTTCTAACCTCTCTACCATGGGCAGGGACACCTTCCACTAGACCAGCTTGCTCAGAGCTCCATCCAACCTTGCCTTGAAAAAGCCTTTAAAAAGGCATTCAAACAAATATTTCTGGTCAGGACAAAGTATATTCTGACAAGATTTATTCAAGAAAGCATTCAGAGTTTTTATACAGTGCTATTTGTCAGTGCTACAGGGACTTGTACTTGATGGGTCATTAATTCCAGGATTATGTCATATGACCATGGGGTATTATTTCCATCTGTAAAGGCAGCTTATGCCCTGCTTTTTCCTTTGCTCCTTCTGACTGTAGCAGGCATCATAAGATGATTTTACATTACTCTTTCAATAGGGAAAAAGGGCTGACATGTCAAGTCAACAGTGCTGTGTCTCACAAGGTACTTTCCAGGTGGAGGGATGGGGTAGTCAGGGCAAGAACAGAATTAAAATTTAAAAAAAAAACCCAAAAAAATAGTTCCATTGCTGGTGGACCAATGGAACACTGTCTCTTTACTACATTCCACAGGATTTGAATTTATAAATGAAAATTAATGTGGAGAGATGCCGGGTAAAAATTGCAGAAAAAGAAAAGAAATCCATCTTCCAAACATAATAAAAGGATCCAAAGTTTTTTCAGCAATGGATTTCTTTAAACTATCACCTTTGGATAGCTGGCACCTTCTTTTCCCATGGTAAATGTTATCAGTTACAGGAACAAAGGAGTTACTAGGAAAGTCCTGCTGTTGAGTAAGTGGATCCAGTTGTAACTTGCAGCCCGACTGTTTTTATGGTAATGAGCAAACTGAACTTAAGCATTTGCCCCATTTTCAGACAGACTTAACAGAGATGATCGTGAGTCAAGAGGCACTGAACTGATGAAACCTGGTTCAGTGTCACCATGCCAAAAACACTTCAGAAGTTGTAAAAGGTAGTTACCCAATTCACAGACCTGTCATTAAAATAAACCTCTTTGTAACTATGCTGATTCAATGTAAATGAAGTTGGATAGGTAAAAGGTTAACTATAGTTCCGAGGTAAAAAGAAACTATGCAGCTAGCCAAACGAAAGTCAAAGCTATAATATATGCAAGAGCCCTGTTTTCACAATAGGAGAACTCTATGCAGTGTAAAGTATCTTTCATCTATCATCACAACCAAAATCTGAATGATTTAAAGCTCAGTTGATGCAGCAGGAGCAAGTGAACACAAGCTTATCTTCATCTGAAACTCCCCATGCTGGGAGGCAGCTGATGCTTTAGCAACCTTGGTTTAGCCCCAGTGTTTTGCAATGACTCAGGGAGATGGGAATACAGACCTTCCCACTTCTCCCTTCCCTCTTCTGAGGTATGAATCCCGCGTTTTTCCCCGGGCAGTGCTGGAACAAAAACATCTTTTCCCTTGCCTAATATAAGTAAGCTGCCTTTTTTTTTTTTTTTTTTTTCTTTCCAGCTCGTCATAGCCCTGGGATCCAGCCACACACACACAGAGCCAGCAGTGTTCATGCAGGACTCTGCCTAATCACAAAAGCACGAGCAGCTCTCTGCTGTCAGCTAAAACAACAAGCAGAGGAGGTTCCGTACATTCTGCCGCTCTCTTCTGCATTCACAGCCCACAGCACGCCTCACTTACCCAGCAAAAGCATAAGGATAACAACCAAACTTCAGGGGCACTGAGCTAATGAGAGATTTAGCCAGATAAAAATCAATCCATTTCATTCCCAATCAATGAATGGTCTTCACAAGATTTATTGCTTTAGTGTTGACTACATCAATGGCCTTTGAGACTGAAATTCCCCTGTGGATTCCATGGTGATACCAATAAAGCAATCAGCCAAAAATAAAGCAGTACTTTGTTAAAGCAAGCTATTTTCAAAGAATACTAACCTAACTCACACTTCCTTATTTTGTAAGTCAAAACGATGGAGTTTTGAACAATTGACTGTTTCGCACAAATTATCAAAATCTCCAGAAGGGAAATGTAAACTCGTGGCACCCACTCCAGCCATAACTTCAGCATCAGCAGATCTCCAAGGTCTGCTTCAAGATCAGCAGATCTAGCTCAAAGCTGCGCAAGGCAGTTAAAATACCCACTTCAAGCTAAATAGGTCACAGATAGATCCAGCCACGCCAAACCGGTGGTTTAGGCTTCCAAACAAAGCCCCCTATTGTCTAAAATCGCCCACTTAGGGGACAGAAAAAAACCAAATCTGCAAACATAAGGAGTAATCAGGAGAGTTCTTTACAAGGGTACTTCCTCTGCAAAAGTCTCCTTCTTCGCTTTTAGCACAAAACAAAATATCCAGTCTCCAAAGAATTGTATCCAAAAGCATTGAAGAACAAACAGTTTCTCTAAAATTACTTTGTTGCATCAAACCAAGGGATGGGGCAAGAGGAGGGACAGTACAACTATCAGTGATAAAACTTTCTCCAGGCAGAGGCCACACTGAATTCTTTTCCCAAAGCACTAAAAACACACCACACTGAGCTGAAAACATTTGAGATGCTCCTCGTTTCTAGTATTGAACAGTTTCTGTAAGTCTCCCCTGTCTTGAATTTTGAGATCTGCTACAGAGACTGAAAGCAGTAGGGAAAGCTTTCCCCCAGAGGAGGAATGACCACTCAGCCATGCATCCCTGGCTTACCACAGGTCTCAGAAAAGCAAAACAATCCATTGTCTGAGCAAGCAAATCTTCCTGGCCTTAACACGAATTCTGCTCAAGAAATCTGCAATTCATTAGCATAGAAGCTCAAATTGGTTTTGTGAGCATATTTTCCTTTGTAACTGTTCATAGAGCTGTCTGCATTTCATCAGATGATTCTAAATGCGGCAGCTCTTGAGGCAGTCTCAGGACTGCACTTTCTGGTGCTGACATAAAGAGCTACAGTTTCAAGCATCTTGTACAGCAGACATGTTTCCCAATTAAAGTTTTCTTTTTAAAAAGCAGCAGGTAATAAAATAATTTGGTTAAACTTTTATGAAAAACCATAGACACGTGAAGAAATGCTATTTCTACCAACCCATTTTCCACCATTCTTGACTGATGATGAACTAGGACCCCAATAAGAAACATAAAATAATATAAATAATTATGAAGCACTTTTTTTCTTTTTTAAACAAGCACATAGGAAACTTTTTATTTATATTAATTTGCCACGTGTTTAACCTGATTAACTTCAACTGGTTACATGGGTCTCTGAAAAATTTTTTGTTTGTTGAAATGAAAACCCAGAATGATCCTCTAAAATTCCAGCAGCAAATAATGGAGGTACTTATCTAGATGTCAGACAATTAGCAAAGTCTATCAACCCTGCCATTCCATGCATGCCTAACTGTAAAACACATAAGTAAGAACAAAAAGATGATGTGTAGATTTTCCTAAAAAGCACATTTGGCTACCCCTCTGCTCACTGGTTTTGCTGTCTGGCTCAGTGAACTTTTGATCCTCCTGTTGCATAGAGAACATATATTTAATTTTATGCACAGAAAATGGACAACTACACAAAAATAAATTTAACTTGTAGATTACCCTTTAACTTTTCAAGAATCTTTTTCCTGAGGAAGATTATGGAAACACTGTTGGCAATATCTGGTACCACCTATAAAAAATTTGCTGTGCCAGTCCGTGAAGGCTGTGGAGATGAAAAAAGGAGAGAGAGACTGATATATCCTTAAAACAAATGGGTTTGGACCTTGGCCTCAGAACTGATCAGAAACAGAAAATGGGCTGCTGTGTTAACTGCATTCCCTTCACAGTTTACCCACAGGAAATATGTTATTCCTGGAAAATGTTGCTGAGCAGCTGGCAGAAAAAGCTAAGTGTTAAGCTTTGTAAGAGAGGAACCATGTCTCTGGTCAGTCTGGTAGAAAGGGCTCAGCCAGGTGTAAAAGCAGTTTTTCCACTACTTGCTTTCCTGGACATTTTCTTCCTCATAAAATTCAGAGTATCCCCCTATTTCTATGGATTTAAACAAAAAATAAACTAGATTTTCAGTCACAAAATTATCAAATGTGGAGAAGAGATAAGAATGAATGAAGATAAATATTTACCTTGAGCTACAAACTGTGATTTTTGTTAATCTGAATGTGCAATGTAAAATATCTTGGACATGAAAGGATTTATTATCATTGCTTCTGCTTATGACATTTTTGAAGAATATGCTATCTTGAGAATAAATTTCCTTTTAGTGCTTGTCCTGAAAAAAAAGGGCCTCCTACACATTCTGAAAGTCAACTGGGACAGAAGGGAAAAATTCCAAGTATTTTGCATAATGATTGAAATTGTGGTAATGCTTTGTCACTTGTAGAAAGAAGACAAGATATAGAAGAAAACCAATACCAGAAATTTTAGTTTTGTGACAGTGGTATGTTCACCACTGAATTAACAAGGTAAACAGGAACAGGGTTAAAAAAATATTTAAATCAGACCTCTTTCTATCTAGATTTGCAGGATAACCTGTTAAAGTAAGAGCAGCACTGCTTAATATGTCAGTTTTGCAATAGGACCAGCAGAGGTGTGCAGATGAAGAAGCTTGCTCTGTTGCTTGGGTCCTTCCTAACCTACTACCTTTATGTGCTCCTAAGAGCAGAAGCCAGCCTGAAAGGCTTCCCTGATGACATTAGAAAGCCTATTTTAAAAAAACATTCAATTTCCAGCCCCATGACACAAGCACATGCAGCACAGCCATGTGCACCCCTGAACTTCAGGGCAGACTCTACCACACTTGTCTGTTACGCCACTGTCACACAGTCAGAACTGTGTTAAATCAAAGCCAACTGATGTCACTGCTAAAAGGCTGAGAAGCCCCACAGCGAAGCATCTTTACATTTGGGAAGTGTTAATGTGCCATATAAACATTTTGCCTTCCAAAGCCACCATGTGTACCAGAATGTCAAAAGCAATTAGTGTAACGTGCACAGAGACACACAGACACACAGGGACAGAATATTCTCCCGAGTATTTTCAGTGAGTAGAACCAGTGTGCTGAGAGATCCAGGACAAGGGGGGATTCCCTCTCACAAATTCTCCCTGCCCATGGCAGAGGGTGGGAACTAGGTCATCTTTAAGGTCTCTTTCAGCCCAAACCATTCTGTGATTCCATGAAATATATTGCAGTTTTAAATGAGAAAATATGCTGTGAAAGACCATTGCTTTTTTAGTCAAAGGTTTAAAAATTATCATGACTGCTTTTGTTTGATTTTGGCTTTTATGTTACAGACTGATGGGAAGGGCACGAGAAAGAGGAAAATACATTTAATTTCAGCATGAGAGCTACATAAATGACACTGCACTCCACTGCAATGGACTCTTACTGCCCAACTCCCTTCCTGACAGAGCTGAGTGGTCACCCACAGGAAGGAATAAACAAAGTAGTAAATTCTGTAGTACAGGAACTATCAGCTTAATAATGACTTATCGCTTTCCTCCAGGGCAGCTGGGGTGAGGGTAAGTGCAAGTAAGCAAGCAATGCTGCAGCAACATCAGGGCTGGAACAACTCTTCCAAAGATTATCTTCCAGCAGCTGGTACCTTCCCTCCTGGGCTATGGAAGAGTCACAGCATTTGCTCACATAAATGACCATGCTGCTATGCAAATATGATGTTAAATCCAAAAGCAAGAGCTAGAAAATAAAAACCAGCCCTGTGCAGCCAGTGAGCTCAGCATGGCCTTTGTACAGATAGGGAAGAGGAATGGACCCACAAAGCTGCAGAAAAACTTAAATAAAAAATGAGGAACGTTTAAGAATAAAGATTTCTAATTAATAGTAGTAGAGCAACATATAGAGGAAAAAAACTCTGTAAAACCCTAGTCTCATATTTATTTGTGATACAAGACAAAGGGACAAACACAACCCTACACAGTCAGAACAAGGCTTGCTCTTTCCTCCATTCCCTTGCCATGTTCCCAGCACAGGAACACAACCTCTGTCCTGCTCTCACTCACTGCTTGGCCTGCTCTGGCATTCCCAGCTGTGCTACCTGGCAGAAGGGAGCAGGAGCAGGAATGGGGTCATGACTCCTGTTAACTATGGGAGTTTGGTGTCGACAGGCAAACAGAGGAAATCCACAAGTACAAGCATTCTCATTATTTTCACAGGTCAGATTTCCCAATGGCTGTAAGCAATTAGAAAATAACTTTGAAGAAACACATCTAAGTAATGATGCAGAACCTGTTTTTTCCAGTAAGTCTGAGAGGGAATAAAAAAAATCTGCTGTGTATCACAGGGCTAAGCAGTACCTCTGGAGATACAAATGGTAGTGCACAAATGAGAAGCAGTGGTGGATGAGCCTGGATTCCTGCAGAGCCTGCATTTAGTTGTCTGCAAAAAGCCCCTTTGCATCAGCACCACAAGTTAGTGGTCAGATCTTCCTCTTCCTGTTTCCCCAAAGTGGGTCACGAGTCCTCCCTAAGCCCTGCTCCCTAAAAAGGCAGGGGCTTGCTTACAGTGCTGGCAGTGACTTTGTCACCAGAACACAGGGAATTGAGCATTGTGTTATGCACAAAGAAAAAGACATTTTCTTTTTTGTCTCAGGGCATTTATTATTTTATCTGAAATACAATGCTCCTTTTCACCAGAATAATTGACAAACGTATTATTCCCCCATTCATTGCCTCAAAGCTGGAGTGAGTTAAAGCATGCCTGTAAGAAATCTTCTTAAGCTGTTATGACCTGCTATTTTTACTGTTAAATTTCCAGCGATTAACATGCCTGCTCCTTAAAGGCAAATGATGAGCAAACCACTGTTTGCCCAGGAGCATGTACCTTAAACACAGACACACAGCAAAGCAGTGTGGCCTCTATCAACTCTACCTGGCACATGGAAAAGCCTTCTAAAAATGTTCTCAGCATAAACTCATAAATCCACTGTAATTCCCATTAGATGTCTCTAGAACCTACATGTGTGGCTTATTTTTCCCCACCAGAAGTTTTTAGGCTATGATGTTAATGATGATTATTAACTAGGGGCATCGAGATTCTTTCTTAAAAGTACCCAAGCAAACAAGAAGTACACTTGTATTCTAGTAAACAATAGCCCAGGGAACAAGAACAAAAAGGAGAGAGTTATATTCAGGTTTTGCTGTCTTGATATGGATGCAGATAAAAATATTAGACTTTGCAGCTTATCACAGGTTTTTACCAGTCTGGAAGATAAGCTCCTATAGAATGATATAAGAGAATGATAAATGAGTGAAGGAGTGATAGTGGCTTGGGGTTTGTGGGTGCCATTACATACCACTTTTTTTTTTTTTTTTTTTTTTTTTTTTTTTTTTTTTTTGGCAATGGAACAGATGACATAGTAGCTTTCACAAAAAGATATGAAGATTCCAGAAATCTAGACACTAACAATGTTTTGTGGCATACCTCAACAATGGAATTAGAAAAAGGGCTTCTCCACTCTACTGCACACAATATAAGAAGGTTGCATGCATCTAGCAACTTTTAGGCTGCCAAGTCAAAATGCTGGCAGAGGCAAGAATGAATTACAACCAATCAGACTTTCAAGGCACAGGTGTTTCCTCTGCCCTACCACATGGGTCTTGCTAATCCCCTCCCATGACATGGGGAGGTTTTTCCACTGCCCTGAAACATGCTGTGGAAAACAAGATTCAGCACTGAGTGGCTGGAGCAGAAAAGCACATGCAGTGCATTCTCATGACCTGCCACAGCCTGTGGAAATCACTGTGTGCACCAGAGCATGAAGAATGACTGAAATATTTCATGTTCATACTGCTGCTGCTGGGCTCTTCTGTGCTTCAGAAAAGGGTAAGCAATACCTACGACCTGAGGCAGCTGAGTGCTGCTTCATAGAAGGCACAAACACTGTGGAGTTATATCTGAGGGGAAAAATTTTAAAAAGATGTTTCTCCACAGTTTTTGGTTCAGATTCCCAGTTTCAGATCAAACTTCTGGGCATTTCTGCCTATACCACCTTTGGTGATATTGAAAACTATCTTTTCTCATATGACACATTCTTGATAGGGAGAAAACCCCTCGGGGTTCATTTAGAATTAGGTTGCCAAATGTTTTAGGCCTGCTGGAAAGTGCAGAGGAGAAATATAAATAGGTTAAAACACAAGAAGGACAATGTCTGCTCACTCAAGCTTTCAGCACATACCAGGGACAGCAGAACTTTAAAAGAGAGGAGAGGAAAAGGAAAGCACAAGCAAGCCTTGATTAGCTGCCAGTCAAAAAACAGCCACATTCACACTGGCCATGAAAAAATCCCACAGGGACCTGAATCCTTTCTGCTTCCCCACAGCAGCATTAGAGCAGACACATTCCCATCTCCCCCACAGTGACCCACACTTTACCTGTGGCATCAAATATTATGGGCTGGCAGTTCCTGTTTGAGTTCCAGTTACATTTGAGCACCTGCCCTCCTTCTATGATGTTGCGCTGGGTAGTGTTTGCTTTCGGAGCTCCCACCAGAAGAAATGTCCTGCAGGAAAAAGAAGAAGCAAAACAAAGTTTTCAACACCTAAAGCAGAGTTGTTAAAACTGTATGACAGTTGAAAAGTTAATAAAGCAAAAGTCTTGCCTACTCTAATCTAAATCCAACTTGAACTACTCTCAGTTACAGAGATATTCATATGAGGTTCTCTTTTCTGCATGGAAAAGCATGCAAAAAAAAAAAAAAAAAAAACATTTACCAAAAGCAGAGAGAAAAAAAGACATGGTAAAATTAAAGTATCCAGGCCTGCTTAGGATTACATTTTAAATGACAGAAACACATTTTATATTCTTCCTTTTTCCTTTCAAAGAGATGTACGTGTACAGCAGAACAGGAAATTGTGTAGTTCTGTACCTTACGAAAGCCATCAGCTGGCATAATTTCTGGCTAATTTTGTGAGTAAGGGTAATTCGAGGAAGCCAGTCAAAAATGGAAACAGTGTATAAACAAAGCAGCAGTGCGCAGGGAGCTCAGCATGTACTGAGCGTGATGAGTCAGCCCTGCCGGAGCAAGTGCTCTTGTAAAAACAGCCTGAGAGTGCCGGCCACTCTCAGCCACAGACCTGCATGCTAATGAATCCTTACCCACCTTCATTGCACAGTCATCATTTTCTTATTAGGACCTGCTGTGCTTTTCTGCATCTCTGCTCCTACAGACACTTGTTGGGAGCACATCGGGCAGGAACTGCCCCGAGACTGTGCCTGCACAGGGGGCAAAATTCACAAGCGGCAAAATTCACAAGTGTCAAAGTAAGAAACAGACTGAACAAGGCTCTTGGCATCTTCCGGCACCTTCCAGGAGCCCCAGCACCTCCGAGACCCACTTGACTCATCAGCACTTGACTGAGAAAGTCAGTTTGAAGCATGAAGTCATGCTTAGAAGACAAAATCAGGTGCTTCCTTTCATCAGAATCAGTCTGCTCCTTTGCTTGCCTTCAGACTGCTTAGGAGGGAAAGCAAGAGCAAGTCTTGTCAGGCATCACAGTTCTCTGGTTTGGAAACTGGGTTTGCTGAATAAGCTGCAGGACTGGTTGGAGAGAATGTCTACAGGCAGGCAAATCCAGGCTTATCAAACTCACTCTGGTTTTCAGAGCCATCTCCAAACTCCCTTCTAGTAAAGAGATAAGTGTAGGTATAAACACGTAGCACTTCATCAAAGCTCAGTTTGCATGAAGACCTACCAGTTTTCAACCTGTGTCAATTTTCAGAACCTTAAAAATGTCCTGGCATGGACCCTGATAGAAAATGCAGGCTAGCTTGCAATCCATTTGTTTTCCTTAGTTGCCATTCATAGACTGTCTAGATATCTAGAGCAGGAATTTGAAACACTTTAATAAACTTAAAATCAACTCTCTGAGCAGAACAGAAATGCTTAAAAATAAACATTATAATGCCAAGTAAAGAAACATATCAATTATTATAATTAAAATCTATTAAACAAATGGTAGCTTACCTCCCATTTTACTGGTGTACCACTGACTTTTGAGAAGTCCCCCAAATGAAATGCTTGTTAAAAAGATTTAATCATTCCCATTTTAATTAGATGTTTTAAATTTTTCTTATGCTAATATTTGTGATTAAGTTCATTAAAAAGATTACAAATAAAGAAATAATTTTGTGGCTTCGCAAAGGTCTTTTCCCCAAATAAAAAAAAAATGCATTTTTATCATCAGAGACCAAGCAAGCAGATTTTGTCACAGCTCATACAATAATATGCAAATTACCCAAATACTAAGAAGTCTCCAATCCACATACTTTGGGAAAGAGAGAATAGAGGGACAATTGCATTTCCATGGGAATGCACCAGCTATGCTTTGATACTGCCAATTTCCTGAATGATGCTCCTGAACTGTCCACCCCATCCCAACACTGGAGCAAGACTGGGAGTGTTCTGGCACCTCTGGTGTGCTTTCAGGAATAGCCTCTTTCCAGGGCTTTCCATGCCCAATATAGAAACTGGGACTTCCATGGAGGTGAATCCTGGACTATCAGGTGCAACTCCTTTGAATCAGAGGGTGCATGAGAGACCTGTTCCAGCTGTTCTGGAGCTGTGCTCCTATGAAAGCTGTGCCCACTGCCAGGCATCACACAGCCCCTGACACACCACCACCACTTCCACTCCTGGAACAGGACCTCCATACTGGACTTCTAAATAGCTTTAGCTTGGCACCCAGCAGGTCAAAATAGACTGTGGAACAGCAGCTTGAGCATTCAGGAACTAATACCGTGCCTTTGGTGTCAGGCTAGACAATCCAGATGGCTTTAGCCCAATGAAACTGACTTAATCTCTGGTGCTCATGTATAAAACAGGTGATAAATAAAAGCTCACCAAAGCAAAAAGAAAGGTGTAGAAACCACCTGACATCCCACATGCCTGGACACTGCATACAAGTGTTTCTGGCTATTTCAGGAGGCAAAATATTAGTGTCCATAGGCATAAACTGAAAATTTAACACCACTAGAGCCTGTTCCTGTAAAAGTTGCATAGCTACTTGGTTCAATTAAGAACTTCAATGTAAAATAAAGTGTTTAGCTTAGCAGGTACAAACAAACTTTTAGTGATGACGAAAGAATGAGGTGAGAATTCCCTTATAAATATACAGAAGTTTTTCATGACAACCACACTGTTTTCTTTTACAGCAGTGCACTTTGTGGTCAATAGTTCTTATAAAACTAATGGAAAGGTTCCAAATAATGATTTAATGGAGAGCTGGGTCATATAATTCCTTATCAGAAAGAAAGAAAGAAAGTTTATTACATGCATTTACCAGTCTCTTGATAACTCTGCAGACACACATGCTGACTTAAAAATAAAGGGCAGGACAAAAATAGAAGCTTTTTTCTTTTAGTACCGAGACTTACAGGATTAAGATAGCAGAGAAAGATGGTGCAACATGTGCAAGTTAAGACAGGATGGATTCTAATATATGTAGGCAATAAAAAAAAAATGCAAACAAGGCTAGATCATGTACTGCAGAAAGGCTTGGTCAATAGTTGTACAATTTGCTTATAAAGTTTTACAAGCTAAAGATTAAGGGAGGAGAAAGAATGTCCCCTCAGCAGGATGAAAGCCAGCAGCTTTTCCAGTCTTACAGCCCTTATTAAAGATGGGAGAGGACTTGGGGGAAAGTGACAAAAGCTGGATGTTACTGTAGCCTGAATTTCAGAACCAGAGCCTGATCCATTCTGGGAACACCGAGTCTGTGCAGTTAGCGACACGAGGATTCAAAGGTCTGAAACACAACAGCGACTACACACTGCCTAATCTTTAACATGAAACGGGAACACGTTCAGGAAGCAGACGCGGAGGGTGCTTACACGGAACTTTTCCTTCTCTAGACTCCTCAGCAGCTTGGCGACTCGCACAGACTCACCACAATTCAAACACAGCACTCCCGCAAAGCGCACTCAAAGAGAGAACAGCAGATCCTCTGAAATGCCACGGGACACAGCTTCAGGAACCCAAATACCGTAACTACATCTTTCTACGCTGTATTTATCACCACCATTATTCTCCTGAGAGCAGGCTGTGCAGAGAACCCCGCAGCGCAAGGTCCATGCCCCACCGGCCGCTGGGGACCGGGTTTGGCTCCCCGGCCAGGGCGCCCCAGCCGGGCAGGGATGCGGAGCGGTCCCTGCTGGGCACCGGCTCCACCCCCGCCCGGGCCTGGGCAAAGAGAGCCCCTCGAGAGCCGTCCCCGCCGGGGATGCTCGCCGTGCTCCGCGCCGGGACAGCGCAGCGGAGCGCCGGGAGCGGCTGGGCGGGCAGCGCGGCCGGGCCGGCAGGAACGCGCACTTACGAGAACGGGTCGGGGGCGAAGAAGTCCACGGCGAAGCCGAAGTAGCTGCCCGCCGGGCCCGAGTAGACGGCCGGGCGCTCCACGTCCAGGTTGAAGGCGCTGCCCGGGGCCAGCGCGGCGCCCAGCAGGAGCAGGAGCAGGAGCAGCATCCGCGGCAGGCGCGCCATGGCCCGGCCCCGCTGCTCCGGGCGCGGCTCTG
>JANRGV010000104.1:5966959-5984827 GCA_024734035.1 Alethe castanea | reverse complement strand
CAACGGGTCCCGCGGAGCACGCTGGGAACGCGCCGCGGGCCGGCCAATCGCCTCCCGACGGGCAGCGCGCGCCGGGTGACGTCACAGAGCGGGCGGGTCAAAGTGACGTCAGTGGGCCGAGCCGCGTGACGTCACGAGAGGGCTCTATGGCGGGAAGGCGGGGAGTGCGTGAGGGAGGGGCACGATTCTTTGCCTTCTATGCTTGTAAAGGCCGTCCTTTCCCTTTCCCTTCTTCCCCTTCTTCCCCTTCTTCCCCTTCTTCCCCTTCTTCCCCTTCTTCCCCTTCCTTCTTCTTTCCCTTCTTCTTTCCCTCTCCCCTCTCCTTTCCTTTCCCCTTTCCTTTCCCCTTTTTCCTTTCCCCTTTTTCCTTTCCCCTTTTTCCTTTCCCCACTTTTCCTTTCCCCTTGGGAGAAAGCGCTGTGGATGTCGCCACAAACGACGCGATCCGAACGGAGCCCTCAGGTTCTGGCAGGATGGGCGTGCGGGTCACGTTTGTTGCAGAACCTAGAAAAAGTTTTTGAACTTTGAGACTCTAGGAAAAATACGCAGGCTTAGTAGATTTCGAGTGTTAACTTCTTCGTCCCAGGAGGGATTAAAGCTAATTTTAATGGTCATGCGATGCGGGGAGGATACATGTTCAAGGAGGAATATGCAGTAGGAATTTGCTGTACCTTCCTAGTGCCTCGGCCACTGGGGAAAGGACAGAACAGCCGGGATTTAGGATTAAAGTTTAGGATGTGTGCTCCAGAAACTCGGATAGACCCCCCTGTGGGCTCTCTCCCTCTATTCCAATAAAATTCATTCTTGCAGGGCTCCGCTGTCTCCTTCATGGGCGCTGGCTTCTTGCAGCGTGATTTTCCACACACTTAGGATCTATTGCATCCTAAAGCACACACAAAACAGACAATTAAGTGTCGGGGGGAAACCAGCGTGTCCCAGGCTCCATCAACTGATAAATAAATCCCAACTCAGCCACTCTCCAGGGAAGGGGTCACAGCCCCAAGCCTGACAGTTCAGGGGGTGTTGGGACAATGCTCACAGGGACAGGGTGGATTCTTGAGGATGTCCTGTGTCAGGCTAAGAGCTGGGACACAATGAACCATATTTATGCCATTTAAGTAAAACACTAAAAGTTTTACTGGAACAGCTGCCCAAGGAGGGCGTGGAATCTCTCTGGACACATTCCAAACCCACCTGGATGTGTCCCTGTGTCACCTGCTGCAGGTGACCCTGTCTTGGCAGGGTTGCTGTACTGGTGATCTCCGGAGGTCTCTTCCAGCCCTGACAGTCCTCTGATTCTGTCGTCCTTGTAGGTCCCTTCCAGCTCAGAACATTCTGGGGTTCACAGTGCTAACCAGCCATCCCAGCCATTTGGCACACATCTCTACTCAAAAAGGATGGAATGCTTTGGTTCTTCAGTTTGGATTCTGTAGTCTGCATAATACTGGCAAACAATTTCAGATTTTGTTTTTAGGCTCAGAGTCACAAAGAAGCACGAGACAATGGAAGGTCTAGGAGGTTACCTGTATAACAGGCATGCTTGTTTACATTGTGATTCCACTGTAAGATGAGCCAGGCCATAATTTTTTCTTCTCTTGTGAACTTTATTTAATTTGTAGCATAATTCACTGCATCTTCCAATTTAAAGGGAAAATTATTCCCATGTTGTTGCCTCCTTTCAGTGTGATCTGAAAAAAATAGAGAACATGAAGATTATCATAAATAAAACACATAATTGAAAGATTAATCACCTGACCCTGAAGAACAGTATTTTATTTCTAGTTTCTAGAAATTTATGCAACTTGGTTCTAATTTGCATCCAACATTAGATTTAGAACGAGCTGAGGCTAGAATTATGAGCTAGCACAAGTCAGTACTGTCTACAATGTTTCATTTTAAAAATACTAAGTAGCCACAGAAATATCAGGCTTAACATGACTTGAGCTTCTTGACTTTTTTCCACCTCCTTTGCTATACCTCAAAAATTAAGATCATTACTCTAGTTCTTAAGAGCATTGATTGCTTTATGAGTAATTGAATAAAGGACAAGTCCTTTAGCTCACTGGACTTTATTAACATTGTGTTTCACTATGGTGTGCATGATCTTCCACGATTAAAATAAGCCCAGTTTAATACATTTTCCTGTTCTTCCCCCCCAAACAAAAAAAACAAGCTGTTTCTGCCAAGCAAGAAATTCAAGTATGAGCCTACAAAAACACAGCCAAAGAACTGCTGCTTGCATCCAAATTTGGACAAGAAGCAGTCTCCAGATTCTTCCTTCTCTGCCACAAACCGACTGTGGAGTTGTAACTCCCTACTCACCTGTGTATTTTGCATTTGAATAATACAGGCAAGGACACTCATTTCATCTTCTTCATCTCCCCAGCTACATGTTTTCACATTTGTGATGAAACACTACTTTTAGGCTCTAGCCCTCTGATAAAAATTCTTGAAATTAGGAATGTTTAGCCCAGAAAAAACAAAAACAAAAACCAACCGACTCAGGGAATCTTATAACTCTCTGCAGCTACATGAGAAGAGGTTGCAGTTGGAGGGGGTTCATCTCTTCTCCCCTCCCCAGAAAAAGTAATAAGACAAGATAAAGCAGACTTGAAATGTGCCAAAGGAGGTTTAGATTGGATATTAGAAAGAATTTCCCCACTGGAATAGGATGTCCAGAAGAGTCACTTTTCCTGGAAAGATATGAGAAGTGTGTAGATACAGCACTTCAGGACATAGCTGGATGATGGACTTAATGATGTTAAGGGTCTTTTCCAACATAAATGATTCTGTGAAACTAAATAAAATTTCAAATCTCTTAGAAAAAGCCTAACAAAGACAACATGAAATCACTTCTTTCAAGAGGCTGTCTCTAAGCCTTAAAAAGGAGGGTGACCTGTTTAAGACATTACACTTTTCCTCAAGCTGCCCCAGTCTCCAGTAGAGGGTTTTATAGGAGAAAACCTGACTTGATTGGAGACATTCTGTCTAATGGTGAGAGCTACCTGAAGAATATTATGGGTAAGTCCATATCCTGTGAATAAGGCAGGGTATTTGTAGTGTTCTTGGGGACTGGAGGAGGTCTTAAATCCCTGCTGGAAATGTTGTGGAAAGTGAGTATTGTGGTATTTTGCATGTTGATTTCTTTATAATATTTTTGGTTGTTGTTCATAGGCACAACCTCCTGAGGAGAGGCTGGACTGGATTTATTCAAGTCCATCATGGTGAGTCCAGGAGGCACCAACACATTTAAATTGCTGTGAGAGTACTGGGTTCACTCTGGTGCTGTCCCTGTGTCTCCTGGGGGTATTTGGGGTCATAGTCTGTTGCTGTGGTAAGAGTGGCTTACTCGGTGTGTTTGGGGTGACTGCTCTTTCAGGGCACTCTGCAGAGCATCTTCGTGGCAGAGGGAGGCATGAGGAGGCTCTTGAGCCATAAACTGGTTTTGGTGGGATTGCCCATCCTGAGGAACTTCTGCAAGCAGCACTGTGGTGGTGGGTGAGTTACTCATACCCTGTGATCAAATCAGAACTTAAACCCCCTAACTCTCTATTTTTTCCATCTGTTTACGCTTAAAATGTTCAAGGTCATTACAGGAACAGCCAGAAGGTGTCACAATTGCCCCAAGGTCCACGTACCCGTCCCAGAAAACAGTGTAATTTGTACACCCAAACTCTGCTGTCATTTACAGAGTGATGACAAGGGTTCACAAGTTGTAAGCCAAGGTGCTGAAAAAACATATGGTTGCCATTTATGTGTATATCAACTTTACAATTAAATTGAGCTTTAAAGAAGGTCTTTCCACATCAGGAGTAAGGGACAAAAAAGAAAGTTGGGAGCTTCTGGTTATATAAATAACACAGAGTGTAACAGAGTAATTTCAAAAACTGCAGGATTTGGGAAGAGGTTTAATGAAGAAGAGCCAAAAGGATGTAAACCTGCACTTTACTCCCTGAGGGTTTTTTCCTAGTGTCATAGTCTTGCAACAGCATTTACTTGTATCTGGGACAGGACTGGGTATTACTAATTCAAAAGTGTATTTGAGGTTAAAATTCCCTAATTTCCCTCAATTCCCTGAACATAAAAGAATAAATAAATAAGGAAGTATTTTATATAGCCATTTACATTATTAATCAGTCTTACAGTTATTTATAGGCAAGTTATTTGGATTCAAGTTGGGAATAAATGGTATCTGAAATAGATATTATCTTCATAGACATGAAAATTATTATTTTAGCTGTAAATGAAGAAAAACAGAACTCAGCTGAAGAGCATCAGTTAAGAAAGGTTAGATTCTTATACATGGAAGGATTGGGGAAATGGTTTGCTAGACCTCAGGATTATTCTAATAATGCTGCAGGCTCATTGAGGAAGTGAGCAGCATTTCCACATATGGAATACAGGCCTCCATGGATATTTGGTGCTCTGTAATCTTTTCAGCACTGCATAAAGTTGGAATGAATATCAAGAGTTTGTAGCTGGTTTAAGAAAGGAAATAATACCTTTTACTGTGATGTACTTTTAATCCTGTCCAATAGCGTGGTTGACTGGTGGTTTAAACAGAAGATGAGAGGTCTAGCAAGAAAGCATGATTTATTTCTTTTTGTGCAAGTTGATCCAGGCAAATGCCTTGTGTCTATTAGACCTGATACTTGTGTATCATATCTGTGTTTATGTACCTATTCTGAACCAGATGTGGAAAGAAATTGTGCATGTTTCCCTTTCTCTTAGTACTTATCTTTCTTAATTCAAACAGAAGTTTTTCACATGCATTTAAACATGAGAATAAGCCGTCAGAGTCTCATTTAAAATGTGTTGTATTTTCAGAGTATTCAGAGCTTATTTGTGAATACGAATTAAGGTGAGCAGTAACCACCCTTCCAAGTAAGCTGCAATGTGCCTCTTCTGTTGACATAGAGCATGAATTTTTGAGCAGTTAGCTTCTTAACTGACATCTTTCTTCTCACTATTGGAAGGATGAAACAAAAGATCTAATGCTGTTCATAATTTGGTTGCTCTGAAGTGCAGTGGGCAGATCGATGGTGATGGCAAATTTATTCAATTGGAGATGTCATTTTACAGTGCTGTAAGATTGAGACAACAATAATCATGAGTTGTTCTATTGAAATTAGCTCTGCAAATGCTTCTAAGGAATGAGAAGCCATTCTTTTTCAATTAGTGTTGAAAAATAGAAGAGAGCTGATAGAGGAGTGTCCACAGAGTAATGAACAGCTTGAGAACAATTTGACAGCAGATGAAATTTATGGGATTTTGGTTGAATCTTTATCTTTAGTCCAATGGCAGCCTGTGTCTGTGTTACTGCTAATAATGGCAATACTATTGCTGGGTTCCACGTTTGGTTGCCAGGAGGCAGCTGTGGTGGGAGTGTTTGGGGTGCCAGGCTGTTTGTGAGCTCACAGTGGGGTGTTCCCCGTTCAGTGTTTGGGGTGCCAGGCTGTTTGTGAGCTCACAGTGGGGTGTTCCCTGCGCAGTGTTTGGGGTGCCAGGCGTTGCTGTGGTCCCAGTGGGTTCCTGGCAGGGTTTGGGGTGGGTGTGCAGTGCTGAGCCCTGGCACTGGCACTGGGCAGAGCAGGCTGAGTGCAGGGGGAGGCCTGAGGAGGCTCTGGAGGCACCAAAGGGTCCTGGCAGGGTGAGCTGAGCCAGGGAAGCCCTTGTGCAAACAGGGCTGTGCTGGTGGGTGAGTTACTCCTGCCCTGGGCCAAACCAGAATGTCAACCACTTCACTTGGAGCCAAACCTGAAAAGAAGCTCTTGTTTCTTTTGAGATGGTGCAGAAATGTTGGGCAATTCCAGTAATCCATCTGTGTTAGAATATCCTCTTTTCTCCATTGTTGGACCAATGTTATTTTAGTTCAATAGCAGGGTATCTATTGAAAACAAGGTTTTAGAAGTAAGTTTCTTGCATGGTTTAATATACTTGAAAATGACATTGCTGGTACTTGAGACATGTTCTGGTACTAGTGACATTTTTTTCCTGAAATGATTTTATTAGAGTTCTTGTAGGTGGAGGTAAGTATTCTTTCAGCTGTAATGTAATCCTCCTTTTATCTAAAGGGTTTATATTTTATAAACTGTTGGTTATCTGGTTTCAGAGTTGGTTTTGAGTAATGTGGTTTAAGTGTCAGTAAAAGAACAAAATCAAATGCTTTTCAAATGATGATGATACAGTGTCAGTGGTGTTTGGTTTAGAAGCTCTCTGTGGCACTGCCCATTATGAACTGGAGAATTACAGAGACAGTAGCATTATTTGAAGGTGTTAAGAAATCATTTAAATAATGCAGTTGAGATGGGATTAAATTCAAATAGTTCAAGTTTAAAAAGCTATTCTCTAAGAGTCTATAGAATTTAAATAGAGAGCTCACAGGAGTGTTGTGTTTGGGGGAAGAGAATGATCTGCCCATGCCAGCCAAGCACCTCTGAGTATGGTCTTTGTGAAACTGGAAATAATGGTGACATTTTAATGACTTAGGGTTCTTGTAGGTGGAGGTAAGTATTCTTTCTGCTGTAATGAAATGCTTCAAAAAGATAGTGTTGAGTCTAGACCAGCTTGACTTGTGTCACAAGGCCATTCTGGGCTAGGATGTACTGCAAGAATTAATAGCATTTGTCATTTTCTATTTAATTTCTGAGCCATAGAATAGGCTAATGTAAAGAGTGTGGAGCAACAAATGGGTAAGGCCTGTACAGAGTTATTTTGTATGTCTGTCTGTGATTGTTGGCAATGATTTGGTTGTGTTCCTTAACCTCCAGGAGAAATGCAAATTCTATAAATGTACTGGGTTAAAATATGCTTAAGTAAATATTGTTAATGTGTTTGATGAACCTTCTTATCCATGCAGTGAGCTCAGGTTTTCTCCCCTGAATTTATCTATTGGAAATTCCTGTGATGCTGTGTCACATGTGCAGTGAAGTCTGAACCTGGATGAGTGTGGGAAGAAGTTATTCCCTAGATGGTTGGAATTTATTTTAGGCAGGTGTAGTTTGGTCAGATCAATACTACTCCTTATTAAACAAAACATTTTGGGGAAGATGATGTCTTAGTGAAGTCTTATTACCCAAAGCCTGTGCTGAATGAGATCGATCTTATGATATTAAAAAAGGTGGTTTTCCCTGGTTTGTAAGTATTCCCTAGAATGGCTTTTTTTCCCTCAGCACTGACATTTTTAGGATGCAAGAGCAGGTAGGTGCCTTTCAAACAATCTTTTCAGTCCCAGCCATATTTTGTGTCCTTTGTGCCCATGGAAAGAGAGGAATGAAGATGGTGTTGCATTCTGGAAAGCTTGGATTCAGGTCCTGGTAAGTGAAGTGCACTATTTTGTTTTTATTTCTATGTGAATCTAATGAAAGCTTTTTGATAGCAAAATATGACACATTCAAAATTGTGTTTGAGGATAAGATTCCCTGGATGTAAAAGGATACCTAAATAAGGAGGTATCTTAAATAGGAGTTTAAACAATCAATCTTATGAATTAAATGGATGCTTTTATCTAAGGTTCATGTCTTATAGACTGTTTGTCATCTTGTTCCAGAGGTTTTTTTGAGTAATGTGGTTTAAGTGTCAGTAGAAGAAAAAAATCAAATGCTTTTCAAATGCCAATGAAGCAGTGTCAGTGGTGCTTGATTTAGGACCTCTCTATGGCACTGCCCTTGTTCAGCTGATGAGTCATAGAGACAGTAGCAGTATTTAATATTATAAAGAAATTATTTAAATAATGTTGTGGACATGAAGGTAAATGCTAATAATTCAAAGTTAAAAAACTCTTCTCTGAGAGTTCATGGAGTTTAAATGGAGAGCTCACAGGAGTGGTGTGTGTGGGGAAGCAGGATGATGTGTCCAAGCCAGCAGAGCACCTCTGGGTAAGCTCATTGTTGAACTGGAAATAATGGTAACATTTCAATGACTTGTACTCTGGGTGAGAAAAATGAATGGTTTGGTAAATGGTAAATATGAAGTCTTTAGGCAGAATAACTGGGCCATTTAGTGAGCTGTGCTTGGGCAATTCTGGTAATCCACCTGTGTTAGAATATCCTCTTTTCTCCATTGTTTGACCAATATTATTTTAGTTCAATTGCCGTGTATCTATAGAAAAGAGTGTTCTAGAAATAAGTTTCTTGCATGGTTTAATGTACTTGAAAATTACATTGCTGGTACTTGTGACATGTTCTGGTAGTAATGACATTTTTTTTCCCTGAAATGATTTTATTAGAGTTCTTGTAGGTGGAGGTAAGTAGTCTTTCAGCTGTGATGAAATCCTCTAAAAGATGGTGTTGAGTCTAGACCAGCTTGACTTGTGTCATGAAGCCATTCTGGGCTAGGAACTGGTGACATCTCAATTAAATGGACAAATTGCTTTGCAAAGATTTTGAAAACAATAGGAAGAGTTATCAAGGAGAGAGAGAGGAAATAATCAAGAAATGGAGGAATTATGCCCTCCTGGAGAGCATATCTCCAAGAATGATGAGGTTGGAGTCTGGGTTTGGGTTTTTTAATTTTGGTTGACAAAATTAAAGAGAACTGAATGCAGTTTATGCTTGCTTTTGCATCCTATGTCTAGATAAAAGATGGAAATTGAGTGTACAAATGCAACTTTGGAAAGGCTGGAAATTTTGAGCTAAATTAGAGTCTGTATTTATATCTAATTTTCAGCTATGAGAACCATAACATTTGTAGTAAAGATGCAGTAAATGGTTTTCCAAGTAAATGTGAATATTTTTAAAGAAATTGTAAGTAACTTATGTGCAAGATATTTGGATTGAATTTGGGAATTAATGGTGTCTGAAAGATGTCTTCAAATAAATGAAGATGATTATTTTAGGTGTAAATGAACAAAATCACAATTCAACTAAAGAGTATCCACTAAGAAAGGTCAGATTCTTATACATGGCAAGTCTGGGGAAATGGTTTTCTGGACCTCAAAATTATTCTAATAAAATTAGATAAAATTAAAGAGAACTGAATGCAGTATATACTTGCTTTTACATCCTATGTCTAGATAAAAGATGAAAATCCAGTGTACAAATGGAACCCTGCTTTGGAAAGGCTGGAAATTTGGTGCTAAATTAGAGTCTGTATTTGTAACTAAGTTGAAAAACATAATATTTATAGTAGTGATGTAGTAAATGGTTTTCCAAATAAAAGCAGATACTATTTAGGGAAATTGTAAGTTACTTATGTTTAAACAACATGGATTAAAATTGGGAATAAATGGTATCTGAAATAGAGCTTATCTTCACAGAAATGGAGATAATTCTCTTGGCTGTAAATGAAAAAAAAACAACTCAAGACTGTCTATTAAGAAGGGTCATATTCTTATGCATGGGAAATCTGGGGAATGGTTTGCTAGACCTCAAAATTATTGCAATAATGCTGTTGATTCACTGAAGAAAATGAGCAGTGTCTCCAGTTACACAGCATAGACCTCCATGGATATTGGGTGCTTTGCAGTCTTTTCAGCATTGCATAGAGTTAGAATGAGTCTCAAGGGTTTGTAGCTGATTTAAAATAAGGAAATAATACCTTTTACTGTGATATAATTTAAAAACCTGTCCAATATTATGTATGTCTGGTTGGTTTAACAATAAGATGTAAAATATCTAAGTTCAAAGACTATTTTATTTGCTTTTTGTGGACTTTGTGCAGGTGTGTGTTAACTCTGGCACTTGTATATCCAGTATGTTTTTATAAATCCATTCTGAACCAGATGGAGAAACACTTTCTCTTAGTGTATTTATACTTCGGTTTCTTAATGCAAACAAAAGGTTTTCAAATACATTTAAACACTGGAATTAGCTGTTAGGCTTTTATTTAAAAAGTGTTTTCTTTTGGAGGATTTAGAGTTTCAGAGTGTGAATTAGGCTGATCAGTGGGCACTCTTTGAAGTGAGCTGTAATCTGGCTCTTCTATTGACATAGAACACAAATTTTCCAGCAGTTAGCTTTTTAACTGACTCTTCCTTCTGCTCAATACTGGAATGATAAAACAGTAGATCTAATACTGGTCTTAATCTGGTTGTTGTGAAGTGCAGTGGACAGATCAGTGGTGACAGTAAATTTATTCAATTGGTGATGTCATTTTACAGTGTTGTAACATTGAGGTAACAGTAATTATGAGTTCTATTGAAATTACCTCTTCAAGTGATCCTAATGAAGGAGGACCCATCCCCTTTTCCCTTAATACTGGAAAAGGAAACAGAGTTGGTTGAAGATTATCTTGGGAGTAATGAAGAGTTTTGGAGAAGGTTGGCAGCAAAAT
Organism: Alethe castanea; assembly: GCA_024734035.1. Classification (NCBI taxonomy): domain Eukaryota; kingdom Metazoa; phylum Chordata; class Aves; order Passeriformes; family Muscicapidae; genus Alethe; species Alethe castanea. Next base: position 5,974,555 of record JANRGV010000104.1, on the reverse strand, counting down.
GAAATCCATGGGGTTTTGGCTGAATCTGTATTTTTGGTGTCACTGACAGCCTGTGTGTGTGGTTCTGCTAATAATGGCAATAATAATGCTGGTACTTGGTTATGTGAAGAAGGCTGTGGTGGGAATGTAGTTTGGTCATATCAATCCTGATTGCATTATTAAGCAAAGCAATGGGGAAAAGGATGTCTTAACTGAGTCTTAGAACCCAAAACACCTGCTGAAATTTTATATACCTTGTGATGTTAAAGTAGGTGTTTTCTGTAGTTTTAGAAGCTCTTTGTAGTACTGCCCTTGACAAGCTGTTGGCTATTAGAGATAGTTGCAGCATTTTCTTTTGCAAAGAAAACATTTTAATGACTCCTATGGACATGGAAGGAAAATTCTTATAATTCAGGGTAAAAATACTATTTTGTGAATCTTCATAAAGTCTAAATACCATATGATTTCTTAATTGACAAAATTGGTGCTCCTCTGGTCCTTTATCCCATATTAAATGTGTGAAGAGCTGGCTAAGAGAGCTCACAGGAATGCTGTGTGTGGGGAAACAGGATGCTGTGCCCAGGCCAGCAGAGCACCTCTGGGTATGCTCATTTTTGAACTGGAAATAATGGTAAAACTTTAATGCCATTTATTGGGGATGAGAAAAATGAATGGTTTGGTAAATGGGAGAGATGAAGCCCTTAGGCAGAACAACTGAGTCATTTGGTGAGCTGTGCTAAGGTGCTAATACAAATAATGTAAATTTTCTCAGTGCAATTTTTTTTTTTTTTATTCCTGGGAACAAGAGTGCTGGTTCTGAGCAGGGGCTTTCTTGGGTTACAAGGTCATGACCACTGCTTCAAAATTTATTGTGAGTATTTGATTTGATTTTTTGACACACAAGTCCTGAGTGATGCTAAACTCATAGGAAAAGTAGAATTTATTTGTAGCAGAGGGGTATTTGGTGCTAATACTGTTGACATCTCACTTAAATGGTCAATTTAGGGTGAAAGGATTTTGAAAACAATAGGAGGAGTATCAAGGGGAGAGCAGAAATAGTCCAGAAATGGTGGAAATGTTCTCTTCTGGTGAGAACACTGACCAGGTTGGAGTCTGGGTTTGGTTTATTTTGGTGTTATTGTTTTTCCTAATTTGTGTGGATAAAATCCAAGGGAAAGCATTATGTACTTGTTTTTACAACATATATATTGATAAAAGATGGAAATCCAGAATATGAATGGAACTGTATTCTGGAAAGTCTGGAAACTTTGAGCTAAACTGCAGCCTGTATTTGTAACTAACATAACCTTTATGGCAGAGATGCAGTAAATGATTTTCTAGGTAATTGTGGATCTTACCGTGAGAGTCCAAGTTACTTATGTGCAAGATATTTGGATTCCAGATAGGGACAGACTCTAATAACCTGCAGTGTAAAGGTCATGGTAATGGATTTTTATTTTCTAGCCCAAAGCTCACATCATGTCTTGTGAGCCTGGCATCCAGACTCTGTGTTGGACAGGTTATCAGACTTCTGAAATGATGTGCCATTTGATAAGTGCAGCCAGAAGCCTCTGATCCATTATCAGTGTAGTTGCTCCGTGTCTTCATTACAAGACTCTCTGTCTCTGGTTCTGTTTTTGCAATAGTTCTGATCATAGCAAGAAACTAGTCAAAAGTTGTGCCTCCTTTAGCTCTGAGCTGTCACAAATCTGAATTCCAGCCATATGGAATTGTTCAGGCAATTGTCTCTAGTTACTTTTGTTCAGCTAAAGTTACTGGCATTTGGGTTTTTTTGCTGCCTTAACCTGCTCCTGTACTAGCAATGCCTTGCAATTAAGTAATGATTCTTTTCTCCCCTTCCCTGTATGTTCTGCCCTCTGGATAAATACTGAATTGGAAAAAATGTGTGTCACATTTTACTGTGACCTTGTATGGTATAGGTGACTCTCTTAAAAGATTTGCTTCTCTGTAGTGCAGCAGGAATGTTTTGTACTGCATATGTAAAATGAAATGGTTCAAAATTTTCTTCTGGTCAACTTTGTGGATGATTTCTGCCAGTAAATCGTGCAGAGAAGGATTTTATTTTGTATGCAAACTCCAAGCTTTATTGTCCTGAGAAAAAGGTGATTCTACCTGTATTAGAGATCAGGCTGGCTTAAGTACTATACTGCAGTCTATGGTTTCTTACAATATTCCTGTCAGTCCTGTATTTTTACTGTATTAGAAATTATTGTCTGTGTAGTGAACTGGAAACATTTGTTTAATTTTTTGTTTTAGAATTCCTCAGATCTTTGGTGCTATTCCTTGAAGTTTGATCTTGTTTTTTGTAACAGCAATTCTACACCTTGGTGTAATTACCAATGAAAAAGCTGGCAGAGTTAAGCTTGGTTTTATTCTATTTGTTGGTAGAGGGCACTTGATTTCCTCCATCTTCCAGTGGGCTTTGTACCTACCATAAAAACAAGGTGCTGTGGGTATGGGCGAGCAGGACTCCTGAAATGGCAGCAAACAAACACCTTTTCTGTGAGTGGGAGGGAAGCTGCATGCTAGTGCAAGATGACACTGCAGTTATTGGGTACTTTGTGCTGCCAGTAAAGGAGTTCCAGTGGCAGGAAAATGTGTAATTCCAGTTTTCATAGACATATGGCTGCACTTGAAGTGCTTCTTGTAGAGTCTTTTTATAGGGAAGTACGCATATTTCTTTTCCTTTCTCCTTGTGTATTTTTTATTTCTTTTAACATTAAAAGAAGGTTTTCATATGCTTATGAACAGTGGGATAAGACACCAGGCTGCCATTTAAAATGTTTTAGAGCATTTTTCAGAATGGGTTTATTTGGGAGTGTGAGTTAGAGAAGCCAGTTCTCCAGTCACCTCTTTTATAAGAGAGCTGTCTCTCTGTTCACTTAGCACTATAAGAAATCTATTTTCTGGCACTAAGCTTTTTAACTGACTTTTCTTTCTTCTCAGTATTAGAACAATAACATCTAACACTGGTTTCAATTCAGATAGTTGTAAAGTGCAATGGGCACATCAGTGGTGACATCAAATTTATTCCAAAGGAGAGGCTGCTTTAGATAGTGTTATATAATATGAGATTGTGAAAATAATAAAATTAGTAGTTCTATTAAGATTTGCTCTGAAGATGCTCCAAATGTATGAGGGGCTATCCCTTTATCCCTTAATACGGAAAAAGAAAGAAAAGTTGGTAGAGGGGTTTCCAGAGAGTAATAAAGAGATTGAGAACAAGCTGGCAGCAGAATGAAATTCATAGGTTTTGGATGAGTCTTCACTTTTGCTACCAGGGACTTTCTTTAATTTCAAGATGAGCCGTGGAAAATTCAGACTGACAGTTCAAAAGACTATTGCTGCAGGAAAATGACTGAGCATTCTTGGAAAAACTTTGATCCTAAAAACCAGAATTTGCAATAATACCTAAACCTGAAATGTTTAATCTTCTTTGTTTTAGTTTATATTAATTGCTGTCATAAATCCTAGTGTGCTCAGCAGAGACTACTTGAATGTGTTATCTGGAAAATCCATAATACCTTCCTGAATAGGCCAACTGTAGAGCAAATGTCTCCTGCTTTTGGTGGCATTTAGGGAATATAGAAGAAGTTCTGACCAAGGCCAGGCGAAATTATGATTTCAAGAAAATATAAACCAAAGGGGTTTTTTTTGTGCCAAGTCTGTTCTTTGTATGCTTGTCTTGGAGCAGAATACTACAGCCAGCATCCAAACTGTGCAGAGCCCCAGAAATGGGTATTGCTTGTAGTACTTGGATCTTCTCAGAGCCATTCAGGAAATACTGATAGATAAGTTGTTTTTTGCATGCCACTTCTCCCTGTCCATGATGCTTCCAGATGTGTGGCTTGGGGTCAGGTCTGAACCAGAAGCTGAGGAGGTGCTGTTGGTGTAATATTAACTGTGGTAGGGTGAGTCTACCTCTGTTTCTGGCTTTTTGATGGTCTCCAAATGTCAGGCTTTGTCCAGTCCTACAAGCCCATGAGTTCTTAAAAGTCCAATCAGATCAACAAATTCCTGTCTATATGCAGAGCTGTCATTTAGGGAAATATGCTGCTGCTAAGCCAGATCCAGGGAAGTTGTATACCTGCATACTGGCAAAAAGGATCTACTGGTGTTATCTAAACATTAATTTTGGGGCTGTGAAGTTCTACAGAGTTATGTTCTTTAAACCAGCATAAAACAATTTTTCATGTTAAGCAGCGTACTTTTATTTCCATGGGTTGCAGTAAATGATGGCAATGTGTTATTATCAGAGTGATAATAATACAAATTAATTTTAAAAGACACCTTGTCATTAGTGTTATGCTGCAGGGTTGAGCAGGTTATGCTAAATATTTGTTTGCTTAGATGCAGGATAGAATGATCCTGGTCTATTATAAATATACTTGTAAATATTATATATAACATAAACTCTCTCAATTGCCCAGTTCCATCAAATGTCTAATTTTCTACTGCAGCTGGAAATTTCTTCTGTAATTACAGCAGGTTCAAATTGTTCATGCAGCCATTTACATGAAATTTCATGTATGGAGTACAGTTGTGAAGTGCACATCACTAAAAAAAGCTTCAGTCTGACACCTCTTAATGAAAGCAATACAGAGCTGGTGGGGAGCTCACTGTGGGGCTGTTTGGGAATTTTCTTTGGCTCCAGGTTGTCTTTGTGCTGCAAGATTGTACAGTCAGGAATGCTGTCAGGGTCATTCTGTTCAGAGGTGTGTGTTGTCCATCACTCAGTAGCAGTCAAAGTCATCTGCTTTGGACTCTTGGCCAACATCAGCCATTATCTTCTCTCTGATACCACTGTGGTCATCATGAGTTGGAGAATTCCACTTCATGAACCTTAGGAATCTGAAATTTGGCATCCTCCTTTGTTTACTTAGATTTAATTCTGGTCATGGAATTTCCAGCCTTCTTCCATGATATTAGTTCTCTGCTGAAGAAGAATTTCAAAGGCTGGTGGCAAAAAGCTAATATAGGTTAGGGTATGTTGTTTCTAGAAATATATTTTTTCTTCTCCTTGTCATTTATTTTATGTAGGGAAAGAATGCCTCTCTCAGCTGGGTCATTTAGAAGTCACATTAAATATTCTTATGTAAGAGGGAGAAATTAAGTATTTTCAGTCAGTTCTGTCAGTGTGTTGTTCTATTCCATTACTGAAAGGAAAATGCTTCACAGTTCACAAACGCACCTAGATGCTGCTATGGGAAATTAACCTTGTAAATCAGCGAGCATTCTCTGAAGCCACCTGATCCTAGATTTCCTTAGTTTTGTTACAAATTGCATGGCATTAGATCATCTGTAGAAAAATGTGTTGGGAGTGTGGTCCTGCAGCACCACTGAGTGTTTGCTGTGCACCTTGGGCACGTGTTGTGTGTAGGAATGAGCAGGTGCTGCACACACCCGCTGGCCTCGCTCAGCTCTGCCCTCCACAAACAGGTCACAAACCCACTCTATGAATCCAAAAAATAAAAATAAATGCCACTGTATCTTCCTTATATAGGTCATGTGGAGATCATGCTACTTTCTTAGAGGGGTTGTAATCAGCTTTTGATGAAAAGAGAAAATAATGCCTGTTTTTAGTTATTGCTTTTAGTTTTGTTTGCATTATCTTGCATACTAAGAATTAAATTGTCTACTTCAGAGAGTCATTTTTTCATTTGTTATTGCTGTGCTTGTTCTGCGCATGTAAATTCTTGATGGATGTTATTTAAATTTGGATTTGAAAACTGAAAAATGCCGATGAAACTTTTGAAAGATTTTTATTAACTTACGCTGATGTGCAAGTGAAAGATTGCATTTCTTAGCATAAATACTTTGTGCCTAGGCATGAATGTTTTCATGCCTGCTTGGCAGGGCTTGATATGCATGAAATAATTTGAAATGGTTTAAGTTGTTGTATTCCCATATAGCTTTTAGGACAAATTTGTGCTCTATTTTTGCCCAGCCACTTACAATATAAAGCTTGGTTTCCTAGGTTTTGTTATTAAGGTTAAACAAAGAATTAATAAGGGATCATTATCTTAGGAAATGTGATTGTTTTTGCTGTGTTTGAATCTTGCTAAAAAACATGAGATGGAGCTGCTTGTAAAGAACAGAGTGAGAATTCCAGAATAATTCTGAACTGGGCAGGTCCCCCATGCCAAATCAGCAAGGTGAGGTGTGCATGGTCTTGGCTGTAAGCATATCAATAGTACTGTTGATTAAATTAGTAAGCTCACTCAAATGTTAACTTGATCGCTTTGGACTGAAGTATTTCTTAGGAGGAACATCAGCTCAGTGGAAAAACTTCCTTAATTTTCTCATGCTTTGGGGTGGGAAGTTGCTTTATTTGTTTCGTAATACAGTGTGCACTGCAAAGTAAAGCAACAGCTGTACTGTGCTTGTGTCTCTACAGTTTATAATTTAACATTTATAAGGAAATAATTTTATTTCTATATTAACTTGCAGACATACCGAGTAATGTAACAATATCTGTTTCATTTATCAGTCTAACCAGAAAGTATTAAGACTGTCATACTGATGTATAGCATCTAATCAAAGGAAGAACACCCAGTTTCAGATTAAGATCATTAACACTTCAATGTTTTCTGTGACAATAAATCTTCAATGCATCCTAAATTCTTTGATATTCCAGTGCAACAATAATCCCCTAGTGGATTTATTAGGATAATTTTATTATCCCTTTCTTCTCAAATATGGTTTGAAAAGCAAATTATAATTATGAATGTTAGCACTACAATTAAAACAGAAGTTCTGAAATATAACACTGTTTTGATGTTATAAATTGTTTCACCTTAAGATCAAAACAGAAGAAAGTCAAAGCAATATCTAAGGGCTAGGGCCTTCTTATTTTAATGAATAATTTCCAACCCCTAGGTTGCAGATACACTTCATATTTTTTCATATAAGCATGTATGAACTCTTCTGTTGTTAGATCGTTGTACTCGAAACCTTTAATTTGGCACAAAGTATTTTAGCTTTTGATGTTTCTCTTGTAAGGGCACACTCCATCCTTGGTATTTAGGATTTTGCAGTTCTAATTTCAACCCTAAAGTCAGAAACTGTGCAATGTAGAGTAAGTTAGATTCAGTATAAATGGAACTACTGTGCAAAGATGTGAAAACACTGCTCTGCTCCTCCTTCAAAAATAAACATTATCAAGAGGTTTCCTGCTTGGCCATACTCCTTACCATATTCTGGGCCAGAAATCCTATAAGGACTATTCAGGGAAGTTGATGAGATGAGATGAGATGAGATGAGATGAGATGAGATGAGATGAGATGAGACAAGATGCTCCTGATAGCTTATGGTTTGCTGGATCGCAAAATACATCCTGAGGTGAAACATTCACATACAGTAACCAGCTCTCACTACTTACATTGGTGAAGCCCTCAGTTCAAGTTTGCAGAGAAAAAGTTTTCCTAGTAAAGTCATTTTGCTGTGAATTGAAAACAAAAAAATTACTACAGTTCCTATAAAATTATTAATAATTTTAATTTAATTAATAAAATTTTTGTAGTCTAGAGCAATTTATGATATTCTTAAATACTTTTTCAAGTTCTTTCTCATTTTATTTCTCATGAAAGTTTGAGT
>JANRGV010000104.1:5936007-5966859 GCA_024734035.1 Alethe castanea | reverse complement strand
TCTCATGAAAGTTTGAGTTCTACGAGGAGAATATCTTATGGTTTTCCTACAAAACAAATCTCCAAGCCATGAATTTGAATTCAGAAAAAATCTGAAGCTATAAATTTTGTACTGGAAACAATGTTTTATACATATCCTGTACATAACCATAGTCTTTGTATCATTTTCATAAGAGTGTGTGGAGCTTATTCAAGTAAAATACTGAGGAGTGAAAGAAAAATGCTTAAAAGTGTTGGTGTATTTTGAGCTGAGTGGATGTGCAGCAGGATCTTTACAGAGGAAAGATGGTTCCAAGTTGTCTTACCTTCCAACTATCCTTGTTTCTTTTCACATGTTGTTTTAGGTCAGACAGATGTTTTATGAAATTAATCTTTGGTTGGTGAAGTCAGCATGACTCTGAAGCAGCTGAAGGGGGAAGTACTAACTTTGGCTGCTTGTGCAGAGCTGAAGGTTGTCCAGGGGGTGTTCTCAACATGATGCCATTGTAGTCAGCTACTATGAATCTACAAGTCCCTTGGCACCACACATTCAAGTATTTTTACTCATATATCAATGTACAGATGGTCAAGTCGTTGGGAGGTGTTACAGAGGGAATTAAAAGAAGGCTTTTTATTAGCCCATATGTAATTTTTTACACATTAAAGCTATTAATGTGCTATATCATGATACCACTGAAACCTTTATAGACTGTTTATTCCCTGCTCTTCTTTCCCTGAAATCTCTTAATGAATTTTTACAGTAACAGAATCAATAATTAGCAGTAGGTGTGTCCTTTGTTTTGTCTTGGGCTACTCTTAGGTGCACAGATGTTGATGAAGCAGCTGGTAAAACAGGATGCAATCTACAGAGGTCACATTCAATTTTTTGAAGTTTTGAGTTGATCTTTTTTGTCTTATGACTCTGTCTTTCTTTCCAGAATCAAGCTGAAGGTGCAATATGGATTTAAAAGGAAAGAGAATGTGCCTTTAAAATGAGTTAATGGTAAAAGTGTATCTTTAATGTCCCATTCTCCCCATGTTAATGACACTTTCTAGTAATGGCTAGAAAGACTTGATGATGAACTGCTTAAACATGTATATGCGGAGCAAAATACAGTGTGCTGTGCACTCAAGGAGAGATCAAATCTTTTTTTTATGTGGTTCAGGTTGCCATTTTGCATCTGAAAGAATGGAACCCGTTCTTGTGAAGGCTTAGCACAGGTTTAAGGCTTTGAGCTGTGTGTTTCTGTGCTCAGGTAGCCATTCTCTGTCACTGCAGTCCTCATTTCAAACTTGATCTAGGTGACATCAGGTTTTTATTTTTGGCAGGGGGAGAAATAGCAATGGAAGAGCAAAAGGGACAACTTGACTTTGATTCTAAGACCAGAGATACAGTAAAGATAGGAGTGAGGAAAGCAAACATGCTTTTCTTCTTGTGCTGTTGGTTACAGAAAAAAATCTGTCTTGATTTTTTTTTCTTTTTGTTTTATCTTCCTGGCTTTCAGTAAATGGATTAGATAAACCTTAGTCTCAATGTCGTGCCTTGCTAAAATATTTGGGATAACTCTGGGATAATCAGGTTTAAAATGTGTTCAGAGAACAATGGAAGACATTAGGAAATAAATAAACTAGAAGTGGAAATGAAAAAAGTTAATTCTGTGACATAGGGATAATGACAGCAGACAAGTTATAACATTAACTAAAAAAGCTTCTGTATTTTAGACTTATTTCATTGAGTACTTGGAATTTGATCACTGGCTGAAGAATACACTGGTTTCTCTTATGGATAGGTGCTATGCAGTATCAGACTGTATGTGATGAATGATGGTCAGAGGTGGAAGGAGGACTAGGGTAAAGGATAATCAATGACAAGAATGAAAAAAAGGACAAAACCAACAAGCATAACTATTGAAAGGGTATGGTGCTATAAGCTTTGATCTAAGACATTATTTTGCTAAGTTCTATTAATATTTATTTTGTTAAGTATAAATTAAACACCATTCATAGGAAGCATTCTTATTATGGTAAAGTATCTATTTTTCATTCATTAATAAGATTAGTTCTGTTTATTCTCCTTTATTCTAATGCTGCTCTTTGATTTCTGGCTTTTTTGTGCTTCAAACAATTTCAGTTGAAGGGCAACAAAGGATTTTTTTAACTTTTCTAAAGAGCAGCATAGTGTCCAGCAATTAATCATTATTATTATTATTTTTAGACCTGTCTAAAGTATAAGACTCCAAATAGATTAACCATAGCAAGAATACTCTTGATTAAGAATAAGCTCTTGAAGGGGAGCTATCAAACAATTTTCTCTGCATTCATTGCCTAAAATAACCCTCCTGCCTTGTAATATACAAAGTGTGAACTGTGTTGACTGGATAGCAAAAAGTTCTGCATCACCCACCTTTCTTTGATGTTTTCCAGGACACCCGAATGTCATGAGTGTTTTGCTGGTATTTTAGAAGTTGATGATGCAGTTCTGATTTATAATCATGGCTCAGGAATTATTTTGGAAATTTTGTCATTGACTTTAGTGAATACTGAGTCTGGCCTGTAGTGTATTATTCAAATTGTATATAAACTTCTGTAGATAATGATTTTGGGTTAATTCTTTAAATGCTGTATAACTTAGAAAATTATACTTGGAATCATGCTTAAGATAACTTTTTACTTGGCTATTATGTGAATAGAATAATTATGCATTTGATGTTTAAGATTGATACTTGGAGTGGAATACCTCTGTTCTGGTGGAAACTCCATTGCAATTGTAAAGCATCTGGGGGAGATGGGAAGCATCTAACAGCTGTTTGCAAACTTGGTGGCATCTTCTGTACATTGTGACTTCTTTGCTCTTATGTGTGGCTTGTAGCTTTGGTGATAAGGTGGTGGAAATAGTGAGGCAGATGAGGGATTTTTCTCTAATTGCCTCCAAGGTTCAGCAAGTAAATTTTGAAGCATATCACTTGTTCATATGTAGCCTTTTACTTTCAAAAAATATTGTTATGAAAACATACCAGACATCTTGATACTTATAGAATGGTTAAGAAATATTTTTGACTTTGCTGTTCACTCAGCAATATATAATAGAGGTTTACAGTGATGAATTTAAAAAAAATTGATTAATTACACCAATAACGGAGGTTTCTGCAACGTGATTTTATTGGAGGCATCATAATATAAGAAATGATGTATCATGGAATAGGGCTGTCAGAATAGCAGGCTGTATTTGTGAGCAGTAATCCTTCTAGGCAACAAAAATCCTGGAGGGAATTTCAGAGTGGTGAGTGAGTTATTTAACTGACAAGGAGCTTGCAAGGTACCACAAGAAAGAAAACACATTTACTACCAATCAGTCAGTTGGTACATCAAAGCAGTAATTAATCTAAAACTGGCAGAGGAACACATGAGTGTGAGGAATACATTTACCTATGGCTCATGTGTTTCTTTCAAATTTGCACAAGTAAGAAATCTGGTCTGTTTTCTCAGTGTACGTTTTAGGGGCTTTTCTGTATATGTAAAAAAAGTGATCCAGAAATTCAATGTGTGAAGTGAGATTTGCTGACTGTTTTCTTAGCTTGCTCAATTTAAAGTATTTTAATATAAAGGAAGATATCTTAAGAGCTTCCTGGAAAAGTATGAGAAAATTCTGTAATCGTTGTTTCACATAAGGTTTTATCAACCGTGTCAGGTAGCTGCTGTTGCTATAAATAGAAGTTACCTGCTGCATTTTTGAATGCAAATTAGGGGCAAACTCATGAAAATGGAGATTACCTGTATTGTAATGATTTTTTTATTTCTTTGAAAAATTCTTGCAATTCACAGTTGATGTTACCCAGAATAACAATCCTTTTACACTGTTTAAAATATCAAAAGAAGGCCTGCAAATTAGTTTTGTCTGGGCAGTGATAAGCATTCATGGAATAAATAAATGGGTTATGGTTAAACACAGTGGAAAGTTTTAGATATATCTGTCTATTTATCTGTCTATAGAACTCTGGTTTTCAGGTAATTTTCTTTGTAATTTTCTGTTTAACTGATGGCATAGAGTGTAAAGTGTTTTTCTGGAAAATTGACATAATAAAGAGATACGAGCCTTGTAGAACTACAATGTAATTTACTGTTTGGACATAAATAATTCTGTATTATAGACTATGTGTAGATACAAAGTTGTTTGCTGTTTTATTTAGGAGCAACCATGACTAATTTCTATTATTTCTTAAAATGGAGGGAGAAGGGTCTGCATAATTTGGGACTAATTTCAGGCGTTGTAACACTAAGGGTTTAAAGGAATAAGTGTAATTTGCTGTAATTCCTTGTAGTTTATATGAACTATATAAACTGTGGACTAGTTTATTTGGCGTTGGAGCTTTTCAAGCTTGTAAATTAAGGAGTCAGATGTGCTTAGACTCATGTGCAAGGTCACTGGGGACTGTGAGTGGCAGTGACTCAGAGCATGGCATGCCTTGAGTCAGCAGTGACCCAGTGCCTCCAGCTGGAAGGCAGGATGCTTCTGATGGAGCTGGATTTTAGGTGGGGGCAGAGCTTTGGTCCTGTCTGTTTGCAGTCACTAAAAGCTCCCAGGCATGCCCTACTGCAGGAGGGGTGTTTGTCCTACTGAAACTGCAACACTGGGCAGCAGTAACTACAAGTTGGTTACCTTGGATATCCCTGGGAGTTCTGAATATATAATATCTCAGTTTTGTTGCTCTAGCCAGAGCAAGGTACCTGCTGCAGCTGCTGAAACACCATGTGCACTATTCTCTTTTGCAGTCCTTACCTTGTACCTGTGAAGCTGAGAAAGTTCACATAATTATGTAAGGTGAAATGTCATCCACCTGAACCTCTTAGATTCCCTAAGACATATGTGTGCACTGTGAGGGATTAGAGTAGGCAAAATTCTTATTAATACTAAAACTTTGTAGTCGTGATGGATGACTTGTTAAAGTCACTATCCAGATTATGGAGTAGATGCAGGACTCAGAATGCCTCCTGTACCTTATTTCTGCTTGTCAGTGGTGTAGAATGGGTCAGAAGAATATATGTACTTACCAACTTCAAGTGTACTGGAAATTATAAAATACTTTGCACACAAAAATATTTTCCAGATACTTGAATACATCTGGCATTTGACTGGTAAACATTGATTTTACAACTTATGTGCAAATCATGCTAGTATTACTATCTTTTTAGTGAGCTGAGAGAAATTATGGTTCAGATCCAAATGGTTGTTTAGCTTTGCTAGTCACCAAGCTGGCTGAATAAGTACAGTGCAATTGAGCCCAAATCTTTTTTCCTAGGTAGATCTCATTGAACTCACTTGGATTTCTCTCTCTCCTGTGAAATATATTAATAGACTGGCTCCAAAACGTAGACTGCAGTTTATTAAATATCAAGGTTTGCTATTTATCCTGTACACCAGAGGTGGTGTAGCACTGTATGAAATTTTAGTTGAGTCCTAGCTCTTAATCTGCTTGTATTCTCTCAAGCCTTTCCACTGCTCATAAGAGTACAACTTTCAAAACTTGCTCTGCTGATGTTCAGCTGGGATCCTTGCACTGGCAGTAACTGCACTGACTGGAATCATGCTGGGGTGCAAAGGGGTGTTGGACTGAGTATGTGTGTGCATTTATATGAAATGATACATATATATTATATATTCACTCTTGAAAAGCAAAATAGTTGGACTGAGAAATGTAGTGAGTTGTTGAAATGACAGTAGAAACAAACAAACAAAAAAATCTTACCTGTTATTTGTTTCACGAGAAAACAGAAGGTAGAGTGCTTAACAAAGGAGAAATATGGGTTGTCAAGTGCCAATCTACTTAGTTTCCTTTTTGCAAAAACATATAAAAGATTTTGGATTTGATGTACATTGGGAACAGGAGTGGTGGCTCTTAGCAACAGTCGACTCTTGTCTTGCTCTCCTTTCCAGTGAAGTGCATTTTCTGAAACTCAGTGTGGTGGCATACAGGTATTGGGGCTTTAGGTGCTTAATACTGCTCTTTGTTGCCAAGTATCATTGTACTGTGATTCTGTATCTGACTGTAAGAGCAGTTTTTACTTTTTGACTTCTTTTTGCTAAGGTTGATATTTAAAACATGAAGTTTCTGAAGCCAAACGTGTAAGAAAAATGCAGTGCATGTATTCAATAATGAGAATCTTCTGACACCATCAGGGGACAACTGTTTTTCTCTCTTTTGTTTTTTTTTAAACTGAGTTTAGGTATCAACTATATTTTTAATATTAGACTGTAAATTCTGCTTTTAGTAATTCACTGCCACTTTCGTATTCAACATGTCTATGAATTCAGTCTTGTTATGTTTTTAGAGTGGATAAGTTAAGTTTAGCAAGCAGAGAAAAACTAATGAGGAAGCATTCACCCAATACAGAAATTGTGCCTAGTATGAAGTGAACAAGTATAGGCCCTATTCTTTATCTACTTTATAATTTTAAATAAGGCAAAAAAATTAAACCAAAGTATGTTAATATGACTCAAAGTTGATCTAATTAACTATTCTGAAGATAAATTATAAGTTTTGGTTCCGTGGCATTCAAACTGGCATCAAGCAAACTAATACCAATGCCAAAACCTCTGGAGAGAGTGTGAAAAGCCCTAAAGTTTTGTGTGGAGAGTTATAAGGAAAAGGGAGTTTACAAACCTGAGTTTAATGTTGGCAGCTGCTCTAATTCTGTAGACTCTATCTGTTTCCCCAGTGCAGTGTTTTGGTGGATACCTGTTTATCATCTAAATAATCTTGGACTTCCTCTTAATTGTTCTGCCTTTTTTTCTCTGTGTAAGAAACAATCCTGGGCCAAGCATTGTTTGCCTGGCTCTGGTTTTCATAGCTTTGCTCTAGCACATTTGTGTGATGTCCACTGTGCCCAGAAGACCAGAGAAAATGTCTTCTTTTAGGCACTATTTCCTGAAGTAAATGGCTGTCATATATTGGTTGGGCAGTCCTGGATTTCATGAGACAGAATAACCCACTTGGATTGCCTAGTAGCTTGGAAGACAATAAAAGTGATTAATGAATCTCCAGTAACTCTAAATTGAGTTACCTAGATCTACTGAGATGAGAACAAGTCAGAGGGTTCAAGAACAGACTGTAAGAAAAGCTCTTGATGTACATGTGGAATGAGGAGACATGGGAGGGAGGCAGCTCTTGGGAACAGAACTGTTCCTGTTATCCTCTATATGCTGTTGAAGTACTGCCTTCCTTTACTTAGGGGAGAACCCAAGCAAACACCTTTTGGATGGATGTGATTGTATTTTCATGGATGATTTAGAGATCACTGCACATTTCCAGTGATCTTGTTCAGAAATGATTTAAAATGTGCAGTAGTGTAGACAGAAAGTCAAGTTAGAGCTTCTGTGACAGTGCTTTCATTATCTGTCAGCATCCTCTGAGTGTCATGAGCTAAACCTTAAATTTTATTTGAACTGCCTGATATCTGCCAAGGGGCAGGATATCAATTCTAGAGAGAAATCTCATCTTCTGTGACTACATACCCTCTTAGATATAAGAACTGTTTGGTATCCAGAGGTGAATTGCATTGGACCTTTACGTGGCACAGGAATCATTCATCCATCCATCTCCCCATCCTTTTCTGGAAAAGGATTCCGAGCAGAGGCCCCTTTAGACTCTGCAGTGGAAACTGTTTGGGAAAACTTGCTTTAATAATAAAGACTTTTGCAGAGGAAGGTTATTTTATGGAAATGGTCAAGTGTTCACTGCTGTGGTTGTTCTGAATTTTGGACACCAGGTTACAAAAAGAGAAAAACTACTGTATCAGTATACAGGAAGTGAATTAAAAAGTAGATTAAAGGAAAAGTTCAGAAGTCAAAGCTGGAGAGAGGTTCAGAGTAACCCAAATTGCCATCCAAGATTTTGGGGAGGAGGGTCTTAATCTTCCTGAAATATTACTCTGCATGTACTCCCTAACTAATACATTGAATCTGTAATGCAAAACCAGACAAATCTTTTACACAGAAGGACTTTGAGGACAAGTGTGACACCCAGAGGAAAGAAAAGGCTTTATCGAAAGTGTGTATCTTAGAATCACTGCTAAAGTAGAAGCACTGTTTTGATAGTGAGAAATTTACATTGAAAAATGTTTCAGTGAAATTTAAAATATTGTGTGCTCCTGAGAAGTGTCACTACAGTAAATCCCCTTTGTGGAATAGTCAATTGAAATTTGGTGCTGTGCAATAGACAGTACTAGTCTATTGCACAGTTCTAGTACTTAAATTCTTTAGGGAACAATCCTCATAAGCGGCAACAATTTTGGTGATGGCCAAGAAATGTATCATCTGTGTGATCCAGATAGTGAAAAAGGAAAGGAAGAAATGCTGTGAAATAGGCACATTCTTTGTACACACCTGAAAAGAGACTTGTATGTGATATACAGGCAGATATCTACTTCAAATTATATTTAGTGAATTAACATCAGTGTTAATCTACAGATCTTTATCTACAGAGGTGTGGTCAGGCTTCATGTATTTTCCTGTCCATTTGCTTCAGTTTAGCAGTGAGAGATCAAAACCCATCCTTCTTTGTGCCCCTGATGATAATTTTTTCATATATGTATGATCAGACATATATTGTATCATCATTTTTTCATATAGAAAACAGACAGACCTGAGAAATAGTTAGCATTCCAGCTCAGGGGCTCCTGCTGAATGTGCTGATACACCCATGGCATGGGATGGAGACTGCCCACTTGGTTTGAGAATTTGCTTCCAAGCACCTAATTTTTATAAGATGGTGTTATTGTCTCTCTTTATGTGTGCCTTTATGGTTATAGCAGCACACAGTTTAGTCTGAATAATATTTATAGGATTTATTGTTTCCTGCTTTCTCTGACTCTGTGGTGCACAAGTGGACCTAAATGTCTTAATAATGAATTATTACTGGGTAATTAATCAGCTTCCCCTGCTTTAGACAGTTGCCTCCCAGAACTTATCATAATTCACCTCCATCAGCCAATACATACAGACATTAATTACCTTATAATATTGTCAAGAAGATGTCAGATGGTACTGAAAGGGTGTGATTGCCTCTCTTTGATCTAAGCAGAATTTATTAGTGTTTTGCCCCTATTCTTGTTCTACACAGTTATCTTGCCAGTGCCATGAACTGGACTGAGGACACATCATCAGGGTGCAATCTGGAGCAGGTCTGTCCAAGTGAAAAATAATTTCAGATTAGCAATGGGAAATGAGTAATTCCCCAGCAGGCAAGTCACAAAACCAGGTACTGACAGTTGGGGCAGTGGAAATTCTCCTTTCAGTGGCCTTATTTGAAACATCAACATGAAAATATAATGCATGCTTAGAAGGTGCAAATAATGTCTACTTTCATTTCACTCAGTGAAATGTGTTCAGCTTCGTCTTGTAGCATTGGAGATATTTTTGTATTTCAAAATGTATATGACTATTTGCCCAGTATTTGGAAAAGTTACTCAGATTTAGTGCAAATGTTTCTCTTTCAGACCCAAAAAACTGTTATTTGTTAATTTTATTAGTGTATCGAAGTTTACTGACACTGCAAAAAGTGATCCTGTTTCTTCAATTAATAACACCACAGTAATTGCCTTTTTATTAATTTTTATTTGGATGCATCCCTGTCCCTATGGAATGCGGTGTTTGAAGATGCAGTGAGGTAGAGCACTGAAGGAAAAGGCTGGACTAAATATTCATTGAAATACATAGGGCTCTTCCCCTTGACTTCAAAGGAAAAAATAGTCTAATTAAACACAATTGAGGGAAAGAGGAAAAAAATGAGAACCTTTGATTTGAACACACTTTGGAGCAGAGATGTGAAAATGAGCTCTGTGAGATGGGAAAGAGGAAATAACAATATTGTTAGAGTAGATAGCTGGTACTGCAGTATAGGCAGATCTAACAAGTGTAGGAAGATAAGGAAATACACTAGAAAGAACAGTATTTGAAGGTTTTATCAAGTTTGACCTCCTGGTGGTCGAAGCAAGTTATCAAGGTCTTGTGGGAGCTTTTTCAGGTGAAGGGAGCACCAGTCATGAACACAGTGAAGTTCTCTGACTAATTCTAAACATGGTAAAGAATTAACCCCTTCACCATTAGGCCTGGATTTGTATCTGGGGAGAATCTCTATGGAAAAGGATTGTGGAGTGTGGCTGTGCTGAAGGAATAATGTCCAAGGCACCTGAAAAGCTGTGTTGGCTGATGTTGCCTGTCCTCCCTTCTCCCAGTATTTTCAGTCAGTGTGTCAGAGCCTTTCTTGGCACGTGAGACATTCTTGGAACTGCTGGAATGGTTCCTTGGGACTCCCTGTTTATTGGCAAAAAAGTAGGAGCTTTTGTAAGTTGCCATGATCTACAAATCCTTGATATTCTCCAGGTCATTCCTATGCATCTTTTGAGGAGGGAGGACAAATCTCATTTCCTTCAGTTTCAAGGAGTGTGTATTGTGTGTTGTATATTCCCTTAGGGTGTTTGCCACCTTTACTGAGGGTGAACTTGCAGGATATGTTGCTATAAGGATTTGTTGCAAACTCATTCACAAGAAGCCTTGTGTGTACCTATTACAGTTTTACATGAGTTAGAGATTTGATAAAGGTGAAAGGTTCAATTCAACAGAATTTTTTAAGTTGAAAATTATTTTTGAGTGTAACTGACGGGCCTCTGCATACTACAGATAAAAATACTTGTGAGAACCTGTCACTTTTTCATTTATCATTGTGCACTGCTTCAGTTTACTAGGAAAAAGACCCCACAACATGTATTTAGAGATGAACCTGCTTTTCTGTAAAACAACAGTGAATATTGTACTTCTGAAAGAAAAATAGTTTTGCCTTTTCTTTAATGGCATGTTTTTAGTTATCAGATTAACAACATTTTTGGACGGATATTCAAGTAAGTATTATGTGTAAAATATTTAAATAAATGTACACTTACTTTTAGCAATCCTTTAAGAACTAGAGACTGATTTAAAGTAGGATCACTTTCCTTCTGGCTGAATCACCTTTAGTTATTCCTCCAAACAAGGTGCAGCTGTCCCATATTACACTGGGAGGGGCAGCTCTGGGCCCTGGTGCTTCCCCAGGAGTTTTTGGCAGCTGACTCTTGATGAGGTAATTTAATAATTGTGCTGCTACCTTTGGGATCCCCAAAAGGTCAGTCTTCCACGTACCTAGATGTTGTAAGGCTGTGTTTCATCTTCATATGTTCTTCTACTTTGTCAGTGATTCATCTTTGTAAAGGTAAAGGAGGGGTTTTAACACTTGTTACTAAGTTAATTAAATGGGGAACATAGAGATGTAACTATACAAAGTGTTTCTGTTAGATACTTTGGAGGCTTTTATTTTACTTGTGTGATGTTTACTATTTGAGGGAAACTTTCAACTCCTGATGAGCCTTGAGTTCTATTTATTTCTTGGTCAGACTGTGCTTGCCCTGTCTTTCTACTTGTTCTCCCTTTAATGTTAGCCCCTAAAGGGCTAAAGTGTTTTATTATGTAAATTATAAATATTTTGTTTATACATAATATAAATTAATATTAATATTTAGAGTCTGTAGGTAAGTAAAATTTGATATGGCTTTCATCATTTTAATGAAACAAAATATTGTAGCTGATATATCAAACCTAGTAGTTTTGAAGTAAGGGCCTGGGAATGGTTCTGTAGGAAGAAATGGATCATAAAACAGGGCAAAAAAAGTGTGAGCTGGCTACTGAAGATTGACAGTAGAGATTTTTTTTTGTCTTGATTCTTGCAGTAGTGATTCTATGTATATTTTAGTGCTTTTCAGTTTAGATTGCTATATGAGTGTGAAGTTTGTCTTGCTTTCTCTTTGTTAGGCAGCTTTATGCCCATGATACTCAGTAAATGTTGAGCTTTTATATGCTGATTTATGCTGTTAGTTGGGGATTATTTGTGGGGATTTTTCCTGTTTGAGGTCTCAATCATTAGCAAGCAAATGTCTGCATTGTGCATAAATATCCAAAGTGGGACAAGGCCTTTGATATTGCCTGTGTTTCTGTTATAAAGCAGCTATAAGTGATACAATACTGTTTACTTTCTTAATGGCTTTTTTTTTTTTTTTTTAATGGGTTACTGTTGGGCAGGTGTTTGGCTGAGGAATTCTTGATGTGTTTTGTGAGAGTGTGGGAAGTAAAGCAGTAACTGGTGAAAAAAGCTCCAGGACTCATTTTTCATTTGTAATGATAATTTCTGTATATTGTTTACTTAAACGGGTTCACGTTTACGGACAAGGTTTTTCTTCTTTTGGTTAAGAGCTTTTTATCATACATAAAAGGATTTCTTAATCTAAAACCATAAAAAGGACTCTTTTCTTGAAACTTGGTTTACATAGAACTAAACAGTCTCATTGGAAAAAACCTTCTTTCAAACTAAAGTCCTCCTACATCTAGAAATGCCAAAGTCCTCTGAACCCCACATTTGTAGAGGGACTTACTTAAGAAATGTGCTTAAATAAATTAAAAATTTTAAAAATATATATTTGATAATTCATATTTTAAAACATCATCTAAATATTACATAATTGCTTAAAGTGATGTAATAATTTTAATAACTTCAAAAAAACTTTGCTTTCGAACTCCTGTAAGAATTTGCTGATGTGCAATATAAAGGTAATAGCTACAACCTATTGTTCATAAAGAATAAGCAAATCAGTCATTTCACAGAGGATATGCTAACGTTTGTTGGATTAAAATCCACCACTGTTTGAAGGAGGATGGGTGGTGGATTGTGGCTTTGGAGTCAGTTGTGCCTGTTTGTTTCATATTTTAAAGTAAGGTGCATTTTGGTCTTTCTTCAAAAGCATTATCTCAATTCTTTAGATGGATACTACACCAGAATAATACACTAATGTAGTTCTAGGGAGGAACTCACACTTTAATGCGTCACATTGGCTTAGAAAAGGTCTCTGTTGTCAGGATGGAATTTGGCACTTAGGCAGAAGTGTAGTTACTTAGAAACAGTGGTGTCTGGCTCGTTCTCTCCTTGCTTTCCATGCCACTTCTGAAAACTGTCAGAGGTAAGGGAATTCTATTATGCCTTTTCCTTTTTCTCCTAATGAGTAGAAACCTGGCTGTTAAATTGCTACGAGTGTGGTAACTCCTCCCACCAGTGCTAAAGAATCACAAAGGTGACTCAAAATGCAACATTTAACTGTGGCCTGGTTTGTGGCTGTGAATAGGGTGTCCTTTTAGAAGGTGGGCTGTTAGGTAAAGCAGAGAAGAGAACACACCTTGCAACTGAATGCCTGTTAGCTGGATTTTTGTTTATCTGGCTGACTGGAAAATGCCAGTGTCTTAGCCATAACTAATAGAGTAGGGCTTGCATGTAAATTAGAGAAGGCAGAGTGCAAAACTAAAGTGAATGAGTTGACTTTCCTGTTGCATTTGTTTCGGGGGTGGGTGGCTCATTTCTTGAGGATTTTGTTTTTAAAAGTTGGGTTTGATTTGGTTGATATTCCTTTCAGAATCTAGATTTTCTCTTTTGGCTTGCATTTTCCATGTTGACTTTAATTATCATAACGTTAAAAAGTCAGTATGCCTTTGTGGAAATAAGTTTTCCAAGGTAGTTTTTTAAAAGTGCCTGGGTCCAGAGAGGGGAGAAATAGAAGAAAATAAGTAGATACTGTTGCAGTTTGTCCATTAAAGGCTTTTTTAAATGTATTTTTTACTGCATTGATTGCTGACTTTAATCAGAGTCTTCTCTCCAGTCTTAGGCAACTTGGAGACGGCAAATTCAACATTACCTTGTGTTGTTGGCATGGTCTCTTTCCAGGAAGGGTAAATGGTACATCAGAATCCACTTTGTTTTTCCAGAAGAATCAGTACTTTATGGTATTGGAAAACTTAGTCATTCCTGTACCAACCTATTAATTTTTTGGGCAAAATTAATCCATAACAACAGACTGTTCCAACTGATTTCTTATGCAAATACTGCAGTAGATGTTCAGATAGGTTGATTAGCTCAGCCTCCCCCTTTGTCATCCTTGGGGGCAGTCACGGCTGGATTATTTCTTTGGGCCTGTGAGCTCACAAGGAAATGTCCTTCAGCTCTTACCCTGACTTAGATCAGCATGAATAACATTATGGCATAATAGTCAATTTTTTTAATGTTAATGAATTTGTAGACCTGTACTGCTGCTGCATAAATTCATTAGGGACCTTTATGGAATGCCTAGCAGAGTTGTGGAAAATGAGTTTTGCAGGTATGGATTGGTAGAATTGCAGTTTGCCCTGCAATGTGTTTTAGTCTATTTTGTGAATTTTTCCCCACTCCTCACCTGACTGTAATATGTATAAGTGCCTAACTGAGCAGTTATTTACCTGTGGCAAGTCTGTTGTACATAAACCCAGGAAATTGTACACCTCCTGGCTCTATTTACCTTGATCTTATTCCATAAAATATTCATGCTGATAATCTGTGCAGCTCAGAGACACTGAAAGATGATGTGCAAAAAGAGGGAATACTTGCTCTGAACTCTATGGAGGCCCTCAGGAGTCATTCTGATTCATGTCTAGGGATTTCACAAGGATTTGACATGCTTGATCTTTAGCTTGTAATTAATTGTCAGAGCTGCTATCAGCTTTAGAAATGGGTTTCTACTAACTGGCCAAAAATAGCAGTGTTGGTCTTTGAAAATGCTGCCTTTTATGTGTGAAATCAATTGCACCAAGAGCATGTTCTTTTCACAAGTAACAAAAAGGATCCTGTTGTGTAATGTCATCCCATTTGTTAGAAAATGTTAGCACCTCTCATTTCACAAGGCTTTTTTTGTATATGCATTAAATTTAGTCACGTGTGAAAAGAAATCTGCAACTGGATACTCCTGGTAAAGTTACTAGATATGCATGATTTCTCTGTATTTTAACACTTATTTTAATGCAATATATTAAGCTGGTTAGATGAGGAAAGATCTCTATGGCTATTGAAATTCCTCTTACCACCTCATCTCTCCTACTGTCAGTGTATGCCTGATAGTTAATAACAGCTTAAAACTGGTATAGTTTCAGGCTATTTTTCCCCATTTCCCTCTTCATTGCAATAAAAAGAATAGGTTCTATTAGGTGAATCTTTTTTCCTGCAAGTAAATTGGTGTTTAGTGAAGAGAAAATTTATGGCAATGGTGGAAATTCAGTGGAGCTTCCTGCACCTGCTTCATTGCTCATCATCCCCTTTATCCATGGGGAAGGAATGTTGGTGGCAGTGCCTCTCTATAGGATTTCTGCTGCATGTGCTTTTGTTCCTAGCCTGACTCAGGCAGGGCCATCTGGTGGTCCCACCCCATGGAATGGCCCATAGGAAGGAAACCTGGGAGGCTGCCAATTTCTTGCTTAGCTCAAGGAATCTGAGGGACTAAAACCAAGAGAATATGTTCTGTCTCTTATGTGATAGATATGAGCAATGTGTTATCACAAAAATGAGACATGAGCCTTGTTAGGCCAAGCAGATGTTTTAGTCCTGGCTCTCATACTCTGAACGTGAGAACTAGATACATGCTGCTGGTGTAGTGCTTAATCTCAGAGGAGGGATGGTAATTTGACAGCTTGCTTTAACCCTCTTCAATAATGTTGACTCTTCTGTCATCTGTTTGCTGAGAATGTGGCTTATCACATTTTGTAGTAAAAATAAGGATTTCTTTTCCTGGTTAGTTTTTCTTTTTTTTCTGGCTTGGGTTAGAAGACAGAAACACTTGAATGTGGCATTAATGTGTTTGATTTCTAAGCTTTATTTGGAAACTTTGAAAAGGTGAAAATAGATAAGCGTTATTCAAGGAAGAAAATATTACTTTTTTATCTATTGAACTGTTACCTTCTTTCTGAAAAAATCTGTGTTTTTATAGATACCAGACTGTACTTTTTCCTTTAGCAGTAACAAGTCCTGCTGCCTGTCTCAAGAGAAGCCAAAAAAGGCAAGATAAGAACTGTTCAGATAAGACAGGTGACATTTCTGTCAGTTCTCAATAGCTGGTGAACCAGATGAGGAGCTGCACAAAATTGAAAACAAACAAGCAGTGTTGCTCTGTCCCTGTCCTCCAAGTCCAAAAAATCCTCTCAATGCCCTTAAGCTGCTGTCTTTGTGAAGGAAATATTTTCTCTTGAGAGGAAGTTTAGAAAATGTTTTGTTGTACTGGTTATGTTAATTAAAGTGATCTTTGTTTCACAAGACAGGAATTCAGAGGACTGTCCTGCTCTGCATAATTACCTGTCACAACAAAGAGAATCTATTAAGATGGAAAACTGAGATTGGTGTAATATTCTGTCTTATCTGATCTGCAAGATATATCAGCAGTGTATTTCATAGAACTTGATTGTATCTAAGATTTCAAGGGGCTGCTGGTGTCATGTGAGAATACTTCTTTATGGACAATAATCAGTCTTTTCCTCTTTATATTGGTGAGCCAACAATGCTACTTTTTTTTGCTTCCTGTAGCAAACCAAGTGTGAAATGTGCATGTAAGAGTAGTGCCTAAGCCTCTCTGGCAGCCTCATACAGCAGCCTGCTTTTCATAGTGCTTGGTAAAATGACAGCATTTTGCTGCCAGTCTGTCAGGAATTCATGTAAGGCGGGTTGGTTTGAACCTCATGGATGGGCCCTGATCTGAGTTATCTTTGATGATGTACATGGATCTTTGTTATTACAAGAAGTACAAATCATGCATTCAAGAATTTGGGACATCTGGGATGATTTATCTTGCTCCTGGAGAAAAAGGTCAACTGCTTCCGACTGTAGTTCTGACCCCCATTAAAATACATCAATTGAGATCTAACATAGCTATAAGGTACATAAATACATAACTATGGATGGATATTTAAGTACTCCCAGTGTAAATATAAATATACAGATACACACACTCTACACTATGTATGCATACTACAGTTTCAGAGAAAATGTATAGCAGGCAAAGGAGTTTCTGATACAGTGAAATCAATTATTAAGATCTTAGTTCCTCATAAAAAAAGTACTGAGAAGCAGAAGAACTTATATGAAAGACTTAAACTAGGATTTCAAATAAATTTGTATGGATAGTCAGTATGAACTCAATTCTGAAACACAAGTCTCTATAAAGATCTGTTGAACTTTCTTCATATATATCAATTTTTTTCCCAGGTATCTTTTTTTAAATTAGGGCTTGTCATTGTGCAGTTTCAGGAAGGTAAATATTTAGTGCAATTTAGCAGTCTTAAGGAAAATAGTTGTTTAAATAGAAGGGATTTTTTCCATTCCTTTTAGAGGAAAAAATTGTCTTGTGTCAATGGTGTGGACTCTAATCCTCCTGCTTCATTATTCAACTATTTTGGCTCTTCTGAATTTTCAGCATCATGTGTATGTGAAATCATTTTCTTAAATTAGGTGATAAATATTATTTTAACTTTTGCTCAGTTGTACTTTCAAATGTATCATTCAGCTTCAGTTGGCTTGGCTGGGTCTGTATACAAGTGCAGGAACTGAACTTTTATTATTGGCAAGTTCTTGTTCAGTTTTCCCCTTTCTACTGTTTGTGGCCTCTGAGTTTGCCTTGCCTGCTGTCTTCACAAACCAGTTTTTCTGCAGGATTGCTTTAAATCATCCAGCACTAAAACCTGAGTATTACAAATGTATGCACTAAGGAATGTCTTGCTGGTTATGGCCACCAAAGTAGGTTCCACATATTAGAAATCGAACAGTATAGCTACAGTTCTCAAATCTTGCCAGTGTCTTTGAGTTCAGTTTTTCAAAGTCACAATGAGTTACTGACTAGCTGGCATTTGATAAATGTGACCCTTTATCCCCACAGGCCACTATAGGCTTTGTTTTGATAAATATGTGTCCAAACATCCCCATTAGTTATTCTTCCAGACATTAAATGTGACACAGGATACTGTGCCTATTATCTCCTAGCTAGACTTGTTTGGTTTTTTTCCTTTGAGAGCAACTTTGACCATTTTATTCACTGACCTGGTAAATGCTTCATCATTGTATTAAGGTCCTTTTATTTGTGTTTTGTGGTTTTTTAAAATTTAAAATCAATGGTTTACATGTTTTTTACTACTTTAGAAGAAAGCTTAATTAGTGAAATAGCTCTGAGTTCCAGTTTTCTGATTTTTGAGTGGTCTGTGCTAAGTCTTGAGCAGAAACTTGCTGAAGAGCTGCAGGATGGAAGGAGGGCAGAACTGACACAAAGTAAAGCTCTCTTGGGAAATCTTACTGTAGTTAAGAAAGTGCAGCAGGATTGGAGCCATGCTGCTTAGTCCATTTGTTTGTGTTTGGATCTCAGGGTACATGAGACTGGACCTGTCATGAGAACCAGGAATTGGGAGCCAAGGTTTAGAGATAAGTCTGTAAGAGAAGCAAACTTTGGGTTTCTGGTGACTTTAAAGGTACCTGGTTCAGTGTTAGTCCTGTCTTGTAACAAATCAAACTATTGATCAGTTGGCTAACAACACGTTGCTGCTTTGAAGAACTTCTCCAAACTTTAGGGAATAGTGGGACTGTCATTAAGAAAAAGATGCAATGTGCTATTCCAAGCACTTTATCTTGGTTTTAAATGCTGAGTTCATGGGGTTTTTTTGGCAAAGAGTAGGAGAGTTTCATGTAAGTCTTGAAACTACTGGTGGTTGATAGGCTTTTGTTTGTTTAATCAGGGCAGTACACATTATAGAACTGATAGCAAAGGGGTCAGGGCTGGGAATTTTTTTTTACTGGAGCTCAGCATGCTGCTGTACTGTTGGGAGAAAGTGGAGATTGCTTTGCCTGCTCCATCTGGGAACATCTGCTTGGCTATATAGCAGACAGACCTCTTGTGAATCAGGGGAGAATTGCCTTTGGAATAAAGCCTCTTGGTGGCAGGTTTTTTTAATCTGCTACACTGACATAATTGCTCCATCTTGTCCTCTTAATGCAACTGTGTGTGCCAAATCTGCCTGAAGGGATCTGTGCCTGGGAGAGAAGGAAATGGTGATGCCTCTGAAAGGTGCTTACCGTGTTTTGTGAGACTAAATAAACTTTTGGTGGCTTTGTGGGGCTGAAGCTGGCACTCTTGGGTTATGTAGTCTTGTTATATAAATGTAATGCACACTTTGAATTTATTGTTAGAGAAAAGAATGGAAATCTTGGCTATAACTTGCAGAGGCAAATGCTGAAGGCTGTATGTATAATTGTTGGTTAATGTTTCAGAGTCTGTTGCTCCTAAAGTTGATGGCAGAGATACCAGAACCCTCCTGGCTGGCTTCAGGGATGGAGAGATGAATGCAATGTTTTCTTGTGGCCTGACACTCACCAGACAAATTGTGGTGATGAATGTACTGAATTATGTGAAATAGCATTTACAGAACTTGCAAAGAAGAGCTTAAGTTGTTCAAGCTTCCTGCCCTGAAGTGTTTGTCATTTAGTCTCTCTTCTCTGAAGAGTTCTTAAATGCTTCTTTTCCTGTGTGGGGAAAGATGTTGAAGAAAAGAGATATGAAGAGGGCAAACTGAACAGCCAATATTGCCAATGGCAAGTAACATCTTCAAAGTTTACTTGCAGCTTGTAAATTAAAAATGCCAACTCTTCCTTGTGCTGAAGTCAAGCAAGCAGCCACCAAATATAAACCTGGTGACTGTAAGGAGAGATGGCAAACATTCTGACTTTGTCTTGAATTAATATACCACTTTGAATGGTCCAGGAATGGTTGTACACAAGTCCTGAAGACACTCTGCAGTTGCTTAAAGTATTTCCAGTGTTTTTCTTTACCACAACTCCAAGTTGGTTGGAACTGGTATTCTATCTGCCTCTGGAAAAAATGTAGTGGATTCTAGCATAAATTAAATCTATGGAAATTATGAGTGAGGAAATTGAGGCTTGAAAACACTCAGATTCAATTGTGATTGAAATTCAGTCACAATTTGAGCAGTTAGTGACACACTGGAACGTTCATATCTAAGTAGCATCTGATCCTGTAGTGCATGAAACATGTCAGGTAACATGTTAGGGAAGACTTGAGTGGAATCCAAGTATTAGATGTGTTTGGCAGTGGCATTATTCTGAGGGAATTTTAGATTCTCTTAGCCACCAACCCTAGCACAGTTCCTGTAGGCAGTGGTCTTGTTTCAAATACATCAGAATTTCATTTGCCCTACTGAATATAGAGCAATGTGGTATGAAGAGAAGTGGTTGTGTATTCTTCCTGTGTTTTTGGAAGTTAAGCACTGTGCTGGGAAAGAGCCACCAGAAGAACTATTAGACAAACACTGAAAATAATCCATGAGATGAGGTGTGGGTTTTTGGTGTAGCTACCTTAAGGTTGTTTCCCTGTTGAGGCAAAGAAATATTTTCAGATAGTGTAGAAAGTGAGATTCTCTTGCTACTGAACTGCTCTGTGCCTGCAATAGCCTTCAGGGCACAGTGCCATCTTTGTAGCCTGTGATTGATAATCCAAGTTTCTTGTTTCCAAGTGATTGCTGAGGAAAGTGTGCCTGAATTCCTTTGAATATTCATGGTGACCAGTAGTTAAACAGGAGATTGTGCACTGAAAAACAGCTGAAGAAAGTAAATTGTACGATGATGGTGGGTGTGTGTTGTGGATATTGTGGAGTACAGTAAGTCACTGGCAAGAAGACCAGGTTCTGTGACGCATGGGCCCAAACTTAGCTTTTATTTCTAAATTCTAGCTTGTGCTAGTGTTGTTTAGCTGTCACATGGCCTTCCCTGGAGGGTGTTTGACACAGATTATAACTTCATGGAGCTTCAGCTGAGAACCAAGTGGGGAGGTGGACAACTGCTTCTCTAGAGGTTTTATATAATTTTCAGTGCTGATTATTAGAAAGATGTAATTCTATGTGTTGTCTTTTATTTAGACTAAAGGCAGGATAAATAGAGATAAATCTGCAAGCAAGTTAAAGCAAGTTGCTGAGGAGCAGTATTGCTTTAAGCAGGTTCAGGTGGGGCAGGAATCATGTTCTTGTTATATTTTGGAAGAAGGGCAAAGATGATGCTGGTAACTGAGGGCAAATCAGCTGTGTGATGTACTGTGAAGTGTAGAGAAAATAAAACTGAAATGTAGCAAGTAGTTTTCAATTTACAGTTCCACAAAATGACAAGAGATGGTTGTAGGTCCATCAGTCATGTGGCTGTTATGGCATTAATGATTTTTCAATTGCATTGCTCTACAACTTCAGTCAATGAGACAAAAACTAAGCTGGAGCAGGTAGTGAACATCCCATAAAGGTGCTCTGTGCTTTACAAACATGTGCTTTAGAGAGCAAATATGGAAAATTTCTTAGAAATGATACAAAGATTATATGTCTCTCTATTCTGCCCTTCCTCCTCATTTTTTCCAGGCTGCTTTCATGTGTCCATGCCTAAATATAAATTGTCATGTGCATGTGTGTTATACAGGTGATATGGTCTTGGGTTCCTGATGGTAAATGGAATTAGTGGGTATCTTATTCAAAATTTTTGTATAAATGTACACAGTCCCACAGCTTTTTATGCTCTCTGTACTTACAAGAAAGATCATGAGTTGATGCAGGTGTAAATTGCACATGAATATAGAAATGGACTTTAAAGATTGCTTTATGCATGATATGCTTGAGAAGTCTCTTGGACTGAGTGAAAATTTGACATTTAACTCCTAGTACAGGGTTTTAACTCATAATTTGCCTGAGAATTGAATTTGGATGCCTGAGAAATTGGTGTTGCAGCATCACCTCTCAAGGCAGTATGAACAAGGAGAGCAGACTGCGCTGTGTCTCCATCTGAAGAAGTTCAAGTTCAATGCTAGTCTATTAAACTTGGGTTTGCTTCACAGTCACCCAAACTGGTGGCTCCAGCCTGAATGTGTCCTGTTCAGACTACTTGGCTGACTTCAGTGGTACTCTCAGCTGTGCTATCAAGAGCAATTAACAACTTCCTGGAGTTTTTTTTAGTCTTGTGCTTTTTTTTTTCCCCCCCAGGACCATCCTTGCTAGATTTTACACGTGTAATACAATTGCTTGTAAATCCGTGTTATCCGTAGGGTGAAAGAGGTTTAAATACCACTATCTTAACTTCTTCTGTATTTTGCATTGTTTGTTTAGTTTTTAAAGAAATATATCTCTGTTCTAGGAACAAAAGCTCTAACTCTCCTTTATATACAAACTTGTACAAAAAGCAAATGCTTTTCTGAAAGTGTTTGGTTCATGTGTTCCTGTATCCTGATATGAGTGAGGATCTGAAGTATGATTTGTGTTGGCACTATCTGTAGGTGTGAAGGAATTAGGGGTTTGTTGGCTCTTTTCCAGTTCAAGAGAGACCCAGTCCTACTCTGTCATCCCCGTGAAAGAAAATAATCAAAGACTGAAACTTTCTGGAAATGTGGTACACAAGGTTTTGTGGTTTGGTTTTTTGTTAAACTTACCACTGCTTTCAAGAGAGTTTGGAAACATGTATATGTGGATGTGTCAGCTGGAAAACTTGCTATTAAGGAAACTGAAAATAACTTAAATACAAATATGGAGCTTGGAACTTGCATGTTAATGGAAGTGCTATAAAAAGCATTAAATAGTGGGAGTATTTCGAAGACACAAAGGCATTGGGAGTTAGGAGCAGTGGAAAATGTCCCTGTGGCTTGTGAGAGCCTCATGAATGGACAGGATTGTTTAGGGGGATGACTGAACATTGAGTGATGGGGAGGTATTGTATCTTGTGTGTTTTGTTTTAATAGCCATGAGAACACTATCAGTACTAAGGAAATATTCAAGTTGGAATAGCTGTTCCAGCTGAAAACACTACTGAAATAGTTTCAGAAATGAATAGTCAGAACAGATGATTTTTAACCTTTCAAATCCCATTTGTTGTATGATACCTCTTTGGAAGTGTTTTAAAATTGCTCTTAAGTACACAAAAGGAAAAAAAAAAACTGTCCAAACAAGCAAACTCCATGTACTTTTATGAAAAAAATCCCCCTATAAATAGAAGCCTCCCATCAAAGGGGTGAGATTGGTAGGATGAAGAATTCCCCCATGTAGAATAGCATTTCCAGTAACAAGAACTAATTGCTTGGAGCACCAAACAAATAATTAGTTTGTAAACAGAATCTAGAAATGCAGATCATTATGTGCTGTATCTTTGAAGCTGAGTAGTATTTTCTTCTGATCATTAAAAGCATATACACAAACTATTTATACAGATGGTACTAATGACTTAACCTAAACTTGTAATCAGTCAGACTTTTCTTTGGCAGTGTATCTGGTTTGAGGATAAATGAGTACAGGTGGTTTCAGAGTTAGAGCTGAAGAAGCAGAGCATTAGTAATTGTTCAGCTGCTCTTGATTGAGCCACAGTCAGGAACAAAAGACCCCTGTGACTAATTGCAGAAATATAGTTTAATAATTTAGAATCACTAAATTAATTCTAATTCTGACTGGTAGATAAACTGTGCTTAATTGTTTATGGTAACAGAGAATTGGTTCTGTTGTCTGTGATTGGGTAGCCTTAAAATATAAACCAGAAGCTTTGTAAAACTTAGATTTTTTTTTTTTTTTTTTTTTTTTTTTTTTTTTTTTTTTTTTTTGTTGACTGTGATCTCTGTAAACCTTGTATTTATGGGTCAACTTCCATGAGAAGTCTTCTTAAATGATTATAAGTTTGTCCAGGCTATATGAAGGATAATGTTAGACTTAAGAAATTAATACAAATAGTATTTCAAGTGAATTTAGTATTTTTAATGTGTGTACAAAACCACATCACATGTCTTTTAGGTGTGATAACATTTATTCAGAGTGCATTTTATCTGGTGACTGAGGTTTCTCTTTTTAATGATGGATCTCATTAGTGCACAATGAGCAATTTTAGAACAAGGTCACCTTTGTAGCAAAGTTTAAATTTTTCCACGATTTGTCCTTTCTGTCCTGTTCCTCCATTTTTGTGTGCACTGGGTTGAGTCCTGTGTCTGTTGCTGCACCAGCTGTCCAGAATGTAAGAAGTGTCAAGTTCTACATGAGTATTAAATCTTTTGGGCCGCCTACTCTCCCTTCTAATTGCTGATTTGTATCTTTGGATTTCTAGTCCCTGGTTTTCTCTTTTTTGAGAGCATTCCATCTCCATCCTAGGTCCAGGAAGAAATTAAAACATGTTAAATGTCAGAGAATTGAAAAGCAAAGGACAAAAATGGTCCTGGGCACATCTATCTCCTGCAACAGGAGGTCATGATATAGTTGCTCCTCTGTTTTGAATGAGTCTAGAAATGGGGTGGATAGCAATTCCCTGTATTCCAAAATAATGTCTTAGTGTTGTTCTGATAGGGTGAATATTGGTGTACCAAAGGGTTATGTGTTGGAGTTCTTGCTGATTTTTCTCTGACTGTTTCTGTGACTGGAAGCATAAGTAGGTGGTGTGTTTGCCAAATAATTTCCTTCAGTTTGCCCTGGTCTCTTAAACAAGTGAAACAGAAAACAATTCCATAACACAGCTGATAGAACTGTGAGTCAAATCAGGGTGTTTATGTGGTGAACAGGCTCTGCTTAACTTCAGAACAAATACTGAAGTATCTCTGCCTTGCTGTTTTTGTGTCTGAGGAAGGGTTCATAGGTTGTAGTTTTCAAGTAGAGAAATGTGTTTTTAAGAAGTCTAGACAATGTCTGAGTAGACTGAAGCCTGACAGAATCCATGATCTCCTTGGTGACTGACAGTAAGAGCGACAATTAACTCCAGCTTTGTCTGTGCTTTTGTGAAATTGATACCTTCTCACTAAAGACTGAGAATGAGATCATCATTGTATTTTCTTAGGCTTTCAAATAGTAACTGCTAAAGGTCAGTACTCTGCTGGATTGTGTTTGAATCACTCATGTTCTAATGCTTTACATCCAATTACCAATCTTCTTAAAAACCTTTTCCATGCAGTCCTGAATTACTCTGTTTTTATGAGCACTGCTATTAAATGTTTACACTGCTTACAGAGAGCACCACTGCAAAAAGATTAATTTTTCTTCTCTGTACCCTGGTTCATGTAGTCATATTTAGAGTCCTGGAAGACTTGGCTTTTGCCTAATCAATAACTACTTCTAATTTTCTAAGTGCCTAAAAATCTGACAGCACCCACTGTGACTTGTGCATGAACTCTTTGAGAGGGTTGGTATGCAATAATAAATGTTTCTAGGGTTCCTTAGTAATTAAAATTTGGTGGAAAACCCCACCCAAACCAGCAAATAGTAGCAGTAGAGTGTTGGTTGATTTTTATTTTTTAATGTTTCAAAAATTAATCCTCCCTTGTTCTGTGGCTAAAGATCTCTGAAAAATTTTTCAGTGATGTAGAACACCAAGAGCAATTAAATCAAAGTAAGATTCAGAAATTAAGGAAAGGAATGGTTTTAACTGACAAGAATTATTCTCTTGTGCTCCTGATTACAGGATATTTTCCAGAGGATATTAAAATGTAATGTACTCTCTTCAGCATAGTGGCAACTCAATTTCAAATCAACAGTGATGGACGGGGGAATACTAAAAGGTGTTTTAGTGTTAGTTTCCAAGTGATGGTAGATTGGAGCACTGGATTAGTTGCCACGAGTAGGAATTGAATTAGAGGGTGTAACAAGTTGCTTTTTGGCTGGCTGAGGCCTTTTTCCTGTTTGCCTTGTGCCTGATGTGCCACCTCTGTTCCAGTTTTTAATGTGGCTGCTTTAAATATGGTACTGGCAAGACCACTGCAGGATTCAAATGTAGTGATTTGACAAGTGCTTTTGCCTTTTAGCTGTCCCTTGTCATACTGCTCATGTTTTTGGAAGACATGACCTTTTTTTTTTTTAGTAAACTGTTTCATGTTCTTATTTCTCTGGTTCTTATGTGTCTCTTGCTATGACTAGATTTGGTTTGCTGTTTGAATTTGGGATTTAGAGAAGTTAAGGGGGTGTTTTTAAAACTATTACTTTTTATAGATTTCTAATTCTGTGGGATGTTCTGCATGCTTGCACTACTTTACTGTTTCAAAATTTCACTTTAGTTATAAGCTTTGATGGAAGTCTCTTCCTTTTTTTACTGATCAATAAGCCATGAGCTGATGCAAAATGCTTCTTCAGCTGTATTTCTAGCTCTCAAATGGTACAATGGTGCTTTGAATGTAAATTGAATTTTACTGTGGGAAAAGCTAGTGGATTGACAGCTATCCTTCATTAAGACTATAGTTTAAATAGGATCGTTTTTAGAGAGAATTCTTTATCACTTTCTAAAGCTGGCCTTGCACAATTATGCTGCTGTACTCAATTAGACAATAAGAGAAAAATTTGGGACAGCTTTTTATACTGCTTGACTGGCATAAAAGTTGTGCTGATGCCTCTGCTAGAGGATTTCAGACCACAGAAAGGAAAAGCTTTTAACTTGTCAGCTTTCTGGGATAATTTGTCTATCTTGATAGCATTGTAAAAAAGGAGGATGGGGTACTTTTGATAAAAACCAGTATTGAGGGAGTACTGATGCCTGACTTGGCATAGGCACCTTGTACCTTTATCCAGTGGGAATCTTTCTTCTCCCCACACTTTACCTGGTGTCTAGGCCAGGTGGTTATTGAGAAGGGCTCATATGCATTACAATGAAAAGGTTGGTTTTCCCCCATTCCAGTGTGTTTTGAATCCTAGTGGCAGCACTCATTCTAAGTACGTGCTCCATGCAAGACCTGCTATTGTGCATGGAGGTTTTGATTCTGATTAGCTTTCCATGGCTTAAACATAGCTGTTTAAGGTGAGCAGCCTTTTGACTAACATTTATCTTCTGTCACGTTTTATTCTGAGATTTTTTTTGCCCTGTAAACTCCATTTTTGTCAAATAATTTCATTGCCCTGTGAGTGTCAGGTACCAGCATGAAGCTATTGTCATCTTTTGAATTGATGCTGTTGCCAGAGTGTAACTTGAAGTAGAAAATGTATCAATTGAAACTTCTAAGGTCTGAACTTGAAACAGAAAATAGTTATTTGGAAAGAAGAAATTTTCTTACATCAGCTAGCAAATATTCCCTTGCCTTAGAGGGATCAGGATATTGTGCTGATTTTTAGGGAAATGGTCTGCTCTTAACTATTGTTAGCTATATTAACTACTGTCTGCTTTAAGTGCTCAAGTCTGAGCAGATACCTAAACTGGGTAATCTCCAGAACTGCTCTGTGATTCTGTGGCTGCCAGATACAGAGACTATCTGCTTACAGTTCTATATGGATTTATTATTCACAGCTTAATAAGCCAATGAATGCTTTTCTCAGAGATCTCAAACCTGCAGTATGCATGTCAGGCAAAACTTCCACTATCTGGAAGGCCTTTGTGCAGGAATAAAGCTGGAGTTTGTGGCAGTCATCTTGCCAGTAAGCTAGTCCCTAGTCCTGCTAAATGAAATACATCCCTAGACCCCATATTTCAGTGGCCTGGCAAACTAAAGTGAATAGGAGGGGGACAGCAGATATTCAGAAGGGGGTTGACATCACCTAGTACTGTTGATGGCTTGAAATTTAAACTGCTCTAAATTCTTTGGTCATCCTATTCCAGCAGCCGTTGCTTCTGGGTCTCTGCTAGGCAGTTGGAGTCTTCAGTGTCTCTTGGAATACTGGTACAGTGCTGTGGCTTCCTTTCACCCCAAACCAAATCAGGAGCATCCAAGAAGTCAAACTGCATCTTGCCAGAAGATGTCAGCCTTGTGTATGTAATGTGTGCAAGAGAAGTGGCAGTAAATCTCCCACAGATTTGTTGTCTCTCTGCTAACCCCACGGAGCTGCTCTGTGAAAGGCAACACTTGGATGAAGCTTGGTCTTGAGGCTGCCAGGCACTGGGAAATTACTACAGGCATTGGCCTAGATGTTGCTGCCTTTTTGTGCTGCTTGAAACAGAGAATGCAAACTCCCTGGCAAGGTACTTTGATAAACAGCCTTGTATGCTCCTAACAGTGGGTTAATAGTCTGATACAAAATCTCTTTCGTGTGTCCTGATCTGTTGTGTGCCACCTGTGACCTTTTAATAGTCATAATTCAAGGGAAAGCAAATTATTCCTCCTTAGCACTTCCAGATGCTTGCTGATTTCTCATAAAGCTTAGACAGAAATATGCACCAAGCAACTTTAATTTTTCAATATTAAATTTGTTGCTTCCAGTAAAATTCTACTTGGAGGGGAGGGTAAGATTTTGTTTGGAGTCCCTGTCAGACTGAGTGAGAAAGCAACTGGCATTTGTGTCAGAAGGGGAATCTCGAAAAAGTTACAGATGTTGAACCTTGTAGAGTTTGATCACTCAAATAGCATTATTTTATGATACTCTGTCTGAAAATGTTAATTTTTGGTGATCCAGTGAATATAGGATTTCTTGATATAACCTTGATCTGGGGGATGAAACAACCTCTCTTCTTCCTGAAAAATATGCCTGCCTATACACCCTGCTTTTTATGCATGTCATAGTAAATTGAAGGTCATTTTATAGCAGTGTGGTTCATCTCTTTGATCTTCACATTTTCTGGTAATGGCGATTCAGAGGGGTGGCTGTCACTGCATGGCAGGCTGAACAAAATGGATGTGTACCATGTGATATGGCAAAAATGTGGCTACAAAAGCATCTATTGACCTCCAAGTTGAGCAGGTTCTGTATTTTATGACCTATGCAATCATTAGCTTCGAAAATGCATTATGGTATGGAGAAGCACTTCAGAATATTAACCACTAGGACCGAGGCTATCCTGTGTTCTCTATTGCTGTCTTGATGTACATGAGTGACTGTGGTGAGCATTAGCTTTTGGGGAAGGAGAAAACTGTGTGTTGAGGAAAATTGAGCATCTTAAAAACTCATGGGCTGTTAGTTGCCTTTTTTTTTTTTTTTGACCTTAAAAGCTGTCTTGTCAAAATCTCACAAAATTTAGATTTATTTTCTTTAGTTGTGTATGTAACAAACTAAACTCTAGAATGACTGATGTTTTCATGACTTTGAGGGAGAAAGGGGGAGAGAGAGGGCAATAATCTCTCAGGAGGCACAAAGGAGTCTGTGTACTAATGAAAAACGAAGTATAACACAGGCTAACCTCCCTACAGGAAAATGGCAGACCCTTACTTGGGATTTGCTAATATATAAATTTTAAAGCAGGAAGCTATAATAAGGAGAGAGAGAAGGTAGATTGCATGGCTTCTCTGCTCTGCAGTTCAAATTACAAGCTCTTGCAGTTCATTTTAAGCACTCTAGAAGATTTAGGAGTAACAAGGGGTAATTAGAAGAGGACAAGACTTAAATGATTCTGTTTCTTTTTTACCTGATTTCTCTGAGTCTCTTTTGGACACATGACAATAGCTCAGAGTTGCCAGCTGTGAAATCTAGGCTGAGACTGAATTATAAAAGTGTTGTGTTTGTACTGTCAGAACCTTCTTAGAGCATCTCTACCATGTGATTGGATAACAACATTTGTGCCGGGCACCCTCATGGCCAAGTTACTGAGGGAAAAATGAAACACAAACAAAGTGGATGTGGCTCTCAGGCACTCTACAGGCATTTTCTCAGCATAATTATAACATTTTCATTCAAGGCATGTCACTTGAGGAGGGTGACCTCAACTAAAGTTTCTCCAGAACTTTATTTTCAACACAAACTTTCATCCAAGAGCAGAGGAACTTTGGAGAGGTGGGAAGCTGATCACTCCTGATTTTTATACTCTTTGCTAGTAGCTTTTGCTTCCCAACATAACCAGATCCAATTGAGGTTGCTGTCATTTGCTGCCTCCATGCCAGAGGTTTATATTGTATCCAATTTTGTTAAAATTACCCTTGTGCTCTCTGTGTCAATGATTAAGCTCTCCCTCAAGTTTGCTGTATTACTCCTTTATTTCTTGTTAAATGACACAAGGACTACCAAGTAGGTCTGTGTGACACAAGGTCAGTCAGTGCCTTGTTACAACAGTTGTTTTAAGTAAGTGAAGCAATGATTGTGTAGGTTCTGTTCAAGTTCTGCTGCTGCTTGAAATGGGATGTTATGCTGCCTCTAGATGTTACTCCTCCTCTACTTAAATTGTTCTGTATAAGATCGGTCACAGATTTCATGTCATTTCTGGGAGACTATTGGTGTTTCTGCAAAACAAATATTTTTTCTCCAAAGCACACCAATTGTACCAGGGTCATGGCTCCATGTTGCCCATAAAGAGCTGTAGGGATGCTGTGTGGCTTAAAGGTTTTGTGTTGCTTTGTGTGATTTTCTTGCTTTCCAGCATAAGTGGTGTAAGAAATGGACTGTCCTTTTATTTAATCACAATGCATGTGGTGTATTTTGGTCCACTGTATTGGCTGAATTCTCTGTGGGGTAAACTTGAATTAAGTTGGTATTAAGAAGGCATATAGACTTGACATAATGGATTAGACCTTTGGTCTTCTCTGTTAGATGACAATGTCTCCAGCCATAGCTGAGACCTCACAGGGTAATGATGTCAGACAGGTTCTTTTAAAGTCTTTTGCAATCCCAATGCATGCTTTACTACCATTGGTATGGAAAATGTAATATGCCAGTTCAGAATTTAAAAGAGACAACACCACCTTAAGAAATAGATGAGCGAGAAATACTTGTTTGAGATTTTAAAAGCCTTTTATTTTTTAGTATTGGTGAAGTACTTGAACAAAACTGTAGCTTATGTAGAGCTGTAAAATAAGTACTATACATTTCTGGCAACTATTGCAGATATTTTTGCTATCTTGTGATTGTATTTGGAATTTACTGTAGTCATTCATTTAGTCAATTATTATTCAGTTATTTTGAGTATTATTTTGCACTGGTAATGTCGTACTTTCTTCAGTAAACTTGTCTAATTTGCCTTAATTACATTGTCTATTGAAACATTCTGCTTTGAGTTTTGTAGAGGAGCAGGACAGAATAGTGCTAATGGGAAAATATTGATTTTCAGGGCAGTTTTCAAAAGTTTTTTTTTTTTTA
>JANRGV010000104.1:5901829-5935907 GCA_024734035.1 Alethe castanea | reverse complement strand
AAAAGTTTTTTTTTTTTTAAATTGGTATATGTACAGTAATCAGTCGGGTTGGAAAGATTTAGCCTATAAGGGCCAGACTACTCTGAATGTGTTCTTAGTCTTGGATTAAATGTAAATATGTGCACAGAATGAATGCAGATACAGAACCATAGAATTTATAATTAAGTAGAAGGTGAGAGATGATGGTGAACTCTGAATAGTGTTTATTTGTCCTGGGAATGTAAGCATAATTTTGGAGCAAAATGAATGAAGATTAATGAATTTTACCATTTTGTTTCCTTCTGTAGTAATTGAATACATTGCACTTTCATAGGATAAATGCAGTCATTGAGTGTAAATTTGGGTTTATCCAATGAAGGCCACTTTAAGAAATAACTTTATTAGGCAGTTTTAAGCAGTTTGCTGTATGGGTGTACTTATATAAATCCCCAAGTTAGAAAAATACAGTTATTCTAGTTCTCATAAATTGGAACTGAAGTAGCTTCCATTGGGCACAGATAATTACTGTATACTCTCAACAGAAATGTGCAGGGGTGAGCAGCTATGTGTATTGAGAAAATCACAAAAATTGTTGACTAATGTAACAGTAGGAGGCACTTGAAAGTAGAATTGTGATTTTTGGCAAATAAATTTGCAGAAAAGTGATTTCCATTAGAGACAAGTAGAAAAAAAATGATACTCAGTTGGATCTTGAGTGACTTGTGGTAATTTTCCTTTGTTTGAACACCATGGTCTTGCTTAGTGAATGTGCTTCATCAGTTGGCTGGACAGCAAGCCATTCCTTCAGAAATGGCATTGTATTTGAAACATGAGGGGAAAAACCATTGGAAGTGATGCTGCTTGAATAGATGCTCAACTATCCTTGTTTGCAGCAACCTTTCATCACATTTCACTGAAAGGAGTGAAACTGGAAAGATGGGTTGCTGCCACTGAAATCAAGATGCCAGTTTCCATTCAGTCAACAGTAGCAATCCTATTTGCTTTCTTTTTACTTTGTCCTTGCTGTCATCAAGAGTGAAAGGCCCAGGGAAAAACGCTCTTTTCTTTTTCTTGGAGATTTAAGTTTGATGTGCGAATAAGTTCAAGCTTGAACTTTTAAACTTACCTTTAAACTTCTGTGCTTTTTGTAGATTGTTCTTAACAGCAAATGTTAAGCAAAAATATCACCACGTGTTGTATGAAACAAGACTTGAATAATAATAAAGAGGGATCAGACAGTTGGTGTAATTTGTAATAGCTCTGCTGAACCCAGAGAGAATAAACTGTTTTCTCTAGATAGATACAAGAAAATAAAAATGTGTTGAAGTCATTATAGAAAAACTAGATAAGTAATCACTAATGAATACATTTTATATTTCCTGTTTGACTTGTTCGAAGGATAACTTTGTATTTTCTTTTTCCTTGAATTAATTTTTTATCTTCAAGTTGTTGACTTAGCTTTTATGAATACCTTGCAATGTAGAGTTTACTGTGAGCAGTTGGCTGGGACTCCATTCCTTATGCATTACACAGGCTGAGTTGATTGAAAATGTGGCAGAGCTATCCTTGATTATGTAATTTTCACTGGAAACCTGAGAATTGCTGTCTGCAGAGTGGGAGGACTGAGTAGGGAGAAGATGCTTCAATCAAGTCACCAAGGAGCACCATCTCAAACATGGCTTGTTATGATGCTCAGAGGAGTAGCCCTTATGATATTGAGTATGTAGGGTTACCTGTTTACCACAGCTCTTCTACTGGAGAGGATTGCAATGTGCCTGATTGCCACCTGGCTGTGAAAAATAGAAATCTTCAACTAACAGAGCAGTTCTTACTGCTTTGATTCCTGAATGCTGCTTCAGTGCAGTGTGAGTCATGAGGCAGCAACTCCTCGCTCTGTTGTCTCTTGTTTCTCTAGGAGATAGGGTGTGTACCTTGTGATCTGTCATTGTGGGCATTTCCTGCCTGTAATGTAACAGAAAATGCTATCCCTGCTTCTTCCCCTTCCCCCATAATTATTAAATTTTGCCATGTCTTACATAATCTCACAGGAGAATGGCCAAAGTTACCTGGCCTTAAAGCTGGAGTTTGAATGTAATCTCTTGTTTGGGCTGTCCTTGCTTGGATACTTTTATTTTTGTTGACTTTTCGCCACCCCCCTTAATTTTTGCATGGAAACAGAATGAGACCTTAAAACTGGCCAACATGTCTTAATCATGTCTGGCTACCCCATGATCATCAGTGTAACCACTAACTAGAGGCATTTCAGCTTGTGAGCAGATTTATGCAAACTTCTTTAGAAGGAAAATCCTTGTGAGGTGGAAATCTTCCCAGGATAAATTATGCCACAGCTAATGGAACAGACAGCTGAGAAAAGTCAGTGAGTCTCAAACAAATGGCAGAGATCTAAAGCTCTGAAATAGTCTGGAAGGCCTTGAACCACACAGACTTTTTGCTGGAGAAAGCAAGATGTGGCAACTACTCTGACAATTTGTGTATTGCTATTTCTCTAACTCTGAAATGATGTAAGATAGGAGAGAAAAGTAGTTCCTTTCAATTATATTAAAAGGTTGCTACACTGGACAGTTATTTTCTGTCTTGGAAATCTTGGTGGAATGGATTATGTAATCACTGTTTTGTATCGGTCATCAACTAGGATATTTTAAAGTTTGTTTGTCTTTGTGCTATAGAATAAGTAACTCAATGTAAAAACTAGTGATGAGGAACAGTTGCTCAGTTATGGTAACATACACTTTTTCATTTCAATCCCTGTTTGTCTTTGATGGCAGTAATCCTCAGTATTGTTTCCAATAATCCTCTTTCCAATGTAGGAGTATTGCTTTCAGTCTGAGTGCAATTCTTGCTATCATATTTGATCAGGGATAGGCCTTCTGTTATTTTCCATGACCAACCACATTCTGCCCATAAGATGTACTTACAATGTGCACTTTGTGTGTCTGCCAGAAAAAAACAGCCAAACATTTGTTAAGCTTTTGTGCTTTATGGTTACTCAGTTGTACTTCATAGTTTTAATGGAATGACCAAGCAGATTGTGGGTAAAGATACATTTGGGTTGAGGTTGTTACACAATTACATGAATAAAATGTGATATATCCTTATTTCTAATATATCAAAAGCTTAGAGCTTTTTTAGTAGAAATTTAATTAAATCCATAAGACACTCCTGGCTGAATTAACAAAGTCAAAGTTATGCATCACCACTACTGCTGTCCATTTACGTCTTATAATAAATGTAAAAAGAAAGTGGTCACTATTATTCAGAATGCTATGAATGAAAATGTGGCAATAACTTGGCTGGTGTTAAGTGTTTATAGTTCTAAAATAGTGGAAATAAATTTAAATCCTATTACAGGTTTAATTGCCAGGAAAATATGGGGTAAAGTAAAGCTTAGAAAGTTGTTGTAAGTTGAGCTTTGTTGGGTCGTTTTAGGTTCTGAATGCCTTTTAAAGAAAGTTAAATCACAGATAGTTATGGCTTCTTGTAGCTGAAGTGCTTTCAATAAGAAAAAAAGTTTTTTTTTTTTTTTTTTTTTTGCTTATTTAGAACTATGTAGGTTAAGAGACTTCTGTTGCTAATGGAAAATGTGAATTCCTGATTTTTGCTGGCTTGCCCACATGCTCTTGCAATGGTGTGCAAATGTAGCATTTAGTGGGTGTAAAAAGTAGTGGCTCTGTTCTGTTCTGTGAGCTCAGAGCTCTGAGACCACTTGTAGCTACACACCCTTAAATCCTGTTTGCTGACTCTCAAATTCAAATCTCAAATCTGTGTGGACTGGCTAAACTCATGAATAACGCAGTAAATGAGCATTCAGGCTTAAATACTGTCTGCTTTTCTCTAGCTCTAGGGGCAGATTAGGCAGCGCTAAAAGTAATTTCTCTGGTTTCAGTCCTTCCACTCTTCTAAAAGTCACTCTCTGTTCAAGTTGGCCACTTTGTTAATGATTATATTGGAATTAAGGCTGTCTTGTGGCAGTAATGAATTACAGTATCTTCAGAGCATGGAATAAGCTTATTTTCATCTTCATAAGTGTTTCAGAAAACACTTTGACCAAAGTAAACTTATTGCCATCAGTGAGATGAGAGATAATGGTAGGCCTGCAAAAGTAAACAGTGCTCAAATTTTGTACTTTTTAGTAGGTGCTTTCTGCAATTCGCTTCTCCCAACTGGCCAAGGATTAGAAGAGAGTTCCTGACCTTATGCAGTTTTGCAATTCATGGATGTCCAGCATGATTTAGGATTTTGGAATTAAATGGTGTGAGTTTGCTAAGTTGTAATTGAGCTGTTAGATTTCATCCACTAAACATAGTCTAGTCAAACAACTGACCCGTATTTTGGTGGGTTATTTGGTGTTCTGAAAAACAACCTGCCTTGTGAAATGGAAAATTGAGGTCAAGCCTTTTATGTGCCTCATTCAAAGGAGCTTTTCACTCAAAATCACTTGAATTGAGCCATGTCTTGGTACTGTGAGGGGGGTTTGTCTAGAGCTAAGATGAGGTTTATCATCTTTGAAACTTATCTGAAATATGTTTACTGTTAAATTCTCAATGAATACCCTAATCTGAAAGTATATGTGGTGGTGGTATTTACTGTAAAATTTCTACTACTTTTTCAAAAGGTCTGCCTGAACTCCTCTATCTGGTTTTGACAGAGTTTGCCTTTTTGTCTGATGAGATCCTTCGCAGCATTTGGTTAGGTATTGTCTCTGCCCCATTCCAATACAAGCTTGCAAAAATAAGTCTGTTTGCCATACCACCTCTTAGGAGGTCAGAGAGAGCTTTTAGGGGTGTACTGATATTTCTTCTCCCTTGTACTACAATATTGAGAGCAGTTTTGCATGTTTTGCTTCATTACAAAGAGATACTCCTTTGGGTAGGCAAGGGGTTACTTACAATGTGTAAAACCTGCCTTCACTTCCAGGTGTAACTATGGTAAGGCAAGACCAGTGAAAAGCA
The DNA here is from genome assembly GCA_024734035.1 of Alethe castanea. Classification (NCBI taxonomy): domain Eukaryota; kingdom Metazoa; phylum Chordata; class Aves; order Passeriformes; family Muscicapidae; genus Alethe; species Alethe castanea. The sequence goes on along the minus strand of JANRGV010000104.1, from coordinate 5,930,958 downwards.
GCCCTGTTCAGTTCATGTTGTGGAGTGTTAGTGCTGACAGTGTGCCTCATGCAGATACTCACTGGCTGATGGGTTTGGGTGCCAAAGCACTGCATCTCTCATCCTTAAACTGTTGATGGTGTGACTGAACTGCTCCCTGCTCTGGCTGTGCAGTTTGCTTTCTTGATAAATATCCCCTGCTCAGGAAAATGGGTACTTGTGATGGAGCTGCTGCTGAAAAAAGAACTTCAATTGCTTGTTTTTTCAAGTAAGATTTCTTTAAAACTTCAAGAAGACAGTCTGTTTAATTTTTATCTCTTTGTAGAGAGTAATGTTTAGTGGAGAGAAATATTTCAGCCAGATGCCCAAGAGGTAGTGGTAGTTTAGGCTGTAAATTCATGCACATCACACCAAACCATGTGCTTTGTGTTGGTAGTGTTGATACCATTACTGGTTTCTAAAAAAAATATTTGTATTTCTGCATAAAGAAATACCTTCTATGGAAGTTGACTCAGCTGTTCTGTTTTGCTTCCTTTTGGATTCACTGTGTGTTTTAGAAGCTCTTAGGAAGGGATATGGTGCAAACTGGCCATGCTCATAAATAAATTTTTCAATATACTTCAGGTGTAGAAGCTGGAGAATCATTTCCCTCTTTGGAGTGTTCATCTGATTTGGTATCAGGAGATAAAAATATTCTGATGAGTGTGTTGCTTGTATTAAAATGAAGTGTGTAGCCCTGTAATGGAAAGATTGCTGTTAATACATCTGAAGATCAGCCTTCAATATTTCTGGGTGAGATAAAGCAATTTTATAGTGATTTATGCACCTTGAGAAAAAGTAGATGTTGAAAAAGTACTGCTAATATTATGTTACCTAGCAATCAGCAGTAATGAGGTAGAATACCAATTTGTGGTGCATTTTGTGGTCACAATTTTTGCAAATGAGCCTTCAGTAGTAGAGCTAGGACCATTTCTGTCAGTGCTTGGACATGGAATTTGTGAAGTTTTATCTTTGGTGGTTTTTTTTTTTTACTGTTTTCTTACTGCCTCTGGCAACTTTTGTTGTGATTCTATGGTACTCTAAAAGAGAGAACAGTTATCCCTATCTTTTCAAATGAACAAAGGGGCTTTTAGTTCATTTTTGAAGGGTTACAGTAAAATGAATGTAATACAATTTTTCAGGTTTTGTTTGTATGCATGATTCACTAAAAAAGGTCTTGGTAATTAATTGCTATTTCTGATCCACAGGCTGTTTTTCTTGAGGCAGACAGTAGATCAATACATGCTTTAGATGTGTACAAATCAGTATATTAATGACACTCAATTGTGCATTTACTCTCACTGGAGCAGTGACTGTTCCTACAGAAATGGCCAGGAGAAATACCCAGCATAGAGCAAGCAAGAGCAAATGTCACTGGTCAGAAAGGGGGAATGCTTGAGAAACTGCTTAAAGCATTGTCTCCTGTGCCTTAAAGTGTGGGAGCTGCCTTCCTGTCCCTTCCCAAGTTCCTTGGCTGTTTCAGGTGTTATTGAAATCACTGATTTGGATTTCGTGGTGAGTGATGGATTTAAACCTCCTGCAAACTAAACTTAAATGTCAGTCTCAGGTAATGCAAAGAACAAAGCAAGTAAATTGTAGGGACAGCCTAAGACTGCTGATGTCCACCAACAGAACTAGCCAGAGGAAAAGTGTTCATTACTAAAAGATAAGTAATTCTAAAAGTGTCTAATTCTAAAGACAGCCTTTGAGATAGGACAATTACTAGGATGCACAACAAAAACAACACTTGAAATAATTGTCTAATGTAGCAATTGCACTTAGGGTAAAATGCAATTTTCTCTCATTCTGAGAGTATACTGAATTTAGGAGGAACAATGAAATAAAATGTGGAAAATTGTAAGTTATTCACCTTAGCAAAGACAGTTTTTTTTACACCCAACAGAGGGATTTGCAATGCAGCATGAAATCCATGAGGGATTTTGTTACCAAGTACTTCCTCCTCTTAAAATGGATGCAGATATTGGGCAATATGGATATTTAAAATACTGGCTGGGTAAATCAACACACTCTACACAGAGCAGTTGCCTCATAGGAAGGGTCAATGAGAATCCACTGCCCTTTGTTCCTCATGGTTTCTGTGCTGATGTGATCAGCTTGTCTAGTTTTCTGTAAAATGCTTGGGATCTTAGACATGGATCTAGTGGGTTTGGATTACAGAAATAACTTTTTCCTTAAAGCCATGGCACAATTGATTTTAAACTTGACTATTATCCTACATTAACATGTTTGTAAGGAAGTTGTATAGAGTACACTGAGCTGCCAGAAATGACATCCAATTCCAGAACTCCATTTATGCCCAATGTCATGCATGTTCAGATGTATAAATATAGACAGTGTACAGCAGATAATTTTCCATCTTGCTTTCCTATGGTATGTAAAGTATTATAGTTTCTGGTTGTAACTGAGACACTTGAAAGCATGCATGTAATTGCTGGAAATGAACAGCAGCTTTAAGGATTAAGCTACTTGGATACCTGCTGGCTGGCAAATTTATTAACATTCTGTAACCATTTTGAGTCCACTCCTCTTTATGGGAGTTGGGAGGAAGTGTAAAATTCAGGTATATATTTTTTAAAGACAAATAATTGATTAATAGAGAAGTTCAGTCAGGAACTTGAGAAAAGTGGTTACTTATGGTTAAATTAGTCTAATGCAGAGTGTAAATCTTCACATGCAGTGTTTCCTCAGTAAATGCCTTCTACAAACATCAAACCAGGAGTGTTTCAGCTGGAGTATGAAACAATTATGTGCTGGTAAATTAGTGTCTCATCTTCAAAAAAAGAGCAGTTGGCTTTTGTCATGTATTTGTTGGTAACACTTGAACACTGTGTAATTGTGAAGTTTTGACACCATTTGGAAATCAATCAGTAGTGGACCTCGGGGTAGGACAGACTGCAGGAGTTGTAAGACAGATTAGCTCAACTCAAAATAATTTCTTTTAGTTTTTTTTAAATTATGTAACATGATTAAAATTTTCTAGTACTTTGCACTAGGTCACCTGGAGATACCTTGCTTACAGCCATGATCACAGAAATAAATTGTGATTTAACTGAAGGGGGAGCAGCTTTTAGTGTAGCTTAATGGTACCTGCAGTTCTTGGGTTTGGTAAAAAGACACAGGTATAAACAAGCCCCTTTCAAGTAACTGCAAATTGCACTGCATAATTCTGTGTCTGTGAGTCTCTATACTATCCTACCACTTCTAATGTTAGGCTTGAAATAGCAAATACTTGTGAAACGGATGTAGAAATGTCATCTTATCACTGAATTTGTTTTAAGTCTTTGACCTTTGGCACTGATAATGTATCATAGGGGAAAGTGTTTTCCAGGAGGCAAAGCTGGTGTGGCTGTGCATGGAGGTGTGTGCACACAGCCTGGTGTGGACCCTGGTTTATTTTTCAGGTGTCCTCTTAGGTTGGCTGTTTCATTCTCCTTCAAGTGCAGGGCTGAATTCCCCCTTAAACTCTTTCTCCCTCCTTTGTGGTGTTACTTTTTCCAGCCACTGCAGTCTCCTTGTTTAGATTTAACAGCCTGTAACTAGCCCAGGCACAGAAATCAGAGTTTTTTGGGGCAGCATGATTTCCATGATGAAAAGGCATAATAATTCCCCCTCAGTTTATCTGCGCTTAGTGCTGTTTGATCCTGAGACTCAACCAGGAGTGTATGACATAGCTGTGTTATCCTGCTTACTTTGCTTGATTAGAGACTGATCTGATTTTCCCCATGCTGTAATTAATTTTTGCACAGAAGTGTGCTTAGGTTTATGGCTTAAAGAATAAGTGATGGTGACCTGTGTTACTGTCTACATTTTTTAATCCTTTTCCATGTCTAGATGGACTAAACAAATACATAGTTGTTGCATCTGCCCTGCTGTGATGATTACTGCAGTGAAGACACAATTTTTTTGTTTTTATAAGCTGCTGTTTTATTTTGCAATAAGTTATTGAATTACTCCTCCAGAAGGCTACTAGAGTAAGAGGTTTATGGCTTTTATTGTCCTTCTGTTATATCAACAGTTGATGTACAAGGAGGTACAAAGTATTGAAAATTTGGGTTCTAATGTGAAAATGGCATCAAACCCAGCCTTTCCTGAATACTACAATTATTAAAAAAAAAAAACCAAACCAAAAAACCAAGCAAAAACCCAAAGCAAAATCCCCCAAGTCACAAGTAGATATAGAAGAAAGAAGTGAAGGCCAGTGAATGCAGCATGATGAGTATGACAAAGTCTCCTGGGCAGTAGGGTGTGTACGAGAGCCAAATCTGTGCCATTGATTTATACTCTGAGTTTTTTGGATTAACTTGGAAAGAAAGAAGGCATTGTTGTTGGGAAATGTAAATTGCTGTATTTCATTTCTCTCCAAGGGAAAACTTGTCTCTTAGGAATTTCCCACTCAGTATCTACAGCTGATTCTATCACTTCTGAGTAAAGTTACTTTCCAAATTGTCTTCATATGAAATATTTTTTTATAAAGTTGACTTTTTGCTATAATAATTGAAAATATAATGCTGTTTTGTCTGGTCAAAGTCAATGATAGTTATGCTTGTACTAGAAATTGTTTCATTTCCAAGGAAAACTTGTTACAGGAGAATTTGAGAGTGAAATGGTTCTTTAAAGCTACTTGTCACAGGAGGAATTGGCTAGAGATTAACCTGTTGGAATAAGAATTCTTGTTTTTTTCAACTTCCATTTAGACATCAATTTTATTATTCCTTTTTTTGGCATGAGTTCATTTTCTTGTGTGCTTGCAGATAATAGTAACGTCTGACTTCTCTCAAGACACTTAACCTGCTGTGTTAGAAGCAAAGATAAAGCTCTCCTGTTTCTACAAATATTGTATGTCTGATGAAGAAGGAACAGTGGATATGCTATATTGGGGAGATGTATTTTTGTCATGCTGTTTCGTTGTTTGACTCATGCCTCTGTCGCAATGTAGCTGTGAAAGAAAAATATATTGGTCCTTAAAAAAGTTGGCTTTTAATATGCTGAAGTAAAAGTGAATTCTTGTGCTATGTCATACCTGTTTATCAGAGATAATTTGATTGGCACAAATACTTGAGCACTCCTTGGGTGGCTCCTCTGACTGCCAGTGGGTTTCTGTACCTTGTCATATAAACAAGGTAAAGCCGTGAATACCCTGGTACATCTGGAATGCTGCTGAAACTTACCATGCTTCAGTCACAGCATTTGAGTTGAAAAGAGTTATTTCTTTCCTAAAATGCCCCATTCCATTTCATAAGTGCCATAAAGCATGAGTGAGGAGAAGTCTGATAAAAAAATATAGTACTTAAAACTCTAGAAAGACCAAATTCCCTTGAAAGTTGAGTTCTTATTTGTAGTTTTGTGGTACCAAAATCAGCATTTACATTCTTAAAAAAAAATCCCTTTTTTGATTTATTTTTCTGTGTTTAGAAATTATCCTGATTATGCCACTCTAGTCAACACAGCACAGTATTTTGTGAGTTAGGTGCTTTTGCTATTAAAATTTTGTTTTAAATGTGTTGTATTTAATAAAATAAAGTACCTGGCTTTCAGCAGGAATTTCAATAGCAAATAATATAGATAAAGAATATTTCTTAAAATGTCTCTGAAAGTACATGTTCATAATTCTGTTGGGGGACCTTTCATTCTTTGCAATCCATTGTAACTAAGCAGTGTTGCAATTATTTCAAAAACTAAATTTTTAAAATGCTGCTGTAATTATTGATTATTAAAGTGCCAGCGCTGCTTGGCTTTCTGCGTTTGCCTTTCCTAGCGAAGCTTTCCATGTTGAAACTAGAGGTAGCTAGTTTACAGATAAAATGAAGCATCCTCTCTGAAACTGCTGCGCTGCGGGGATGCCAGGATAAGATGCAGTTTGGAAAGAACCCTTTGAGTGCTAACAGGAGCAGATAAAGTGTGACTCATGTGCTGGGGCTCAGGGGCGAGGCGGCGATTCTCCCAGCCGTGGCAGCGCTGGCAGCAGGGCTGCAGCACATTCCTGGTGCTCGTTCCCTGCAGGGCCATGTTTATGTTGGAGGCGGTGCACAAGCTGCTGTGCGGGCATCAAATTATTCTATTGGTTTGAGGATTAATGAGGTTAAATTAGCTCAGTCGTTTGCTGCACATTTTGTCGAAGTTCAAGCTGTTCAGACTGTTGCAGTTAATATAAGCGGCCCAGAATGTTGCCGGTTAAATGTGAGTTACTCACCAGGGATGCAGAGCTCATTATTGGCAGGAATAGGACAACTTTACTTGTGATAAAGTTAAACTTGTTGGAAATGCTCTTCCCTGTGTTGAGAGGCAAAAGTGGGGGGAGCATCATTGTTCAGCAGCATGGCAAGATACCTTGATGATACATTTCGGGGTGATGTATTGCTCTCTTTATACCTGTTGTACAGATGGAAGTATTGGTGATAAAATAAACTCCTTTGGGCCTTTGATTTGCATGAAAGCAATGTATAGTTCACTAATGAAAAAAATATTCAGAGTGAAGAGCTAGGAATTAACATCTCTGCTTGAAAACTAAACCCACTGGGCAAAAGAGTTGCTGTGAGGACCCTGGCTCTTTGTTGGCTTCTGATTTAAGGGGAAACAGTTGTGTACAGATTGATTCATCTTAGAGGTTTTCTCTGAAGATCTCATAGGTCTGTCACTTACAAAATGATGCTTGTAGGAGCTGTGTTTAAATGTACTTCAGAAATGGTAGAAAAGTTTGGAAACCCCCTGCCAAAGCACAAGTTTAGGACAGGTTAGGGAAGAAAACCACACATAAAACTTTTGATCTAAAATAGGCTCTTGGGTTTTTATTTTGGGTTTCTAACATTCCAGCTTTCAATGGGTTTTTGTACCTTGTCACACAAGGAGGGATAATGCTGTGGGTACCATGATCTGTGTGGAATGCCACTGAAAGGAAGAAGCAAGTAGGCTTGGCTCATGGAATTAATGCTTTGAAGGCAGCCTGCTCTTTACCTACCTGGTTTTCAATGCTTTCCATTTTGAAGGAGGATTGCCCTATCACTGATGAGAAGTCTTGTAAATGTTTGGGGTAGTTTTGGAAAGTGTGGAATCATTTTCCTTGTTGAGGAAAATTTCTAGTGGGCTGTGGGTCTTGGAGCATGACTAAAGGTGTACCTGTTGGGGATCATGGGGAAAAATCAGGTCTAACTTAGTTAAGCATGACAAATAGTTACTAACTAGTGTTCTAAGACAAAGAATTGTTTTCTCCTAAAGTCATCAGATGCTTTTAAATGATGTTTTTAAATTGAAAAAAGGTTTTGAGATAAATAGGATTACCCTTGTAGATCCAGAGTCTGAATATGTGTGGTTTGTAAGAAACCAAATGCAACATATCAATGACTTTCTTTTGGTGGGTGAAGGGGACAAACTGCTTTGGTGGCATCAAAGCAGTGTACAGCAGTGCTCTTGAGAACTATAGACAGAATTGGATTTTGCTAAAACGTGGCCTCATCCTGAATGCAGACATGCCCCTCCCTGGGTCACAGAAGCAGTGAGTTTGAGCAGGGCCTGGACAGCAGGACAAGGCAGGTATTTCTGTGGTCATGGCTGTAAGCAAGGTGACCTAATGTAAAGTACTAGAAAACTTTAATCATGTTACAGAATACAAAAAAAAAATTATTTTGAGTTGAGCTAATCTGTAAAGGTGTTTAACCAACACTATAATGTATTTTTCACAGACTAGTAAGCTAAGTAAATTTCTAATAAGTAGAAACAACAAAGCTGTTTGGGCTCTTGCATGCAGCCAAATCTAATGAATTTTACTTGAATTTCTCAGTCTATAATTCTATACCTTTCAGCAGGGCAAGTAATTTCAAGTGAGGAAGATTTGGCTCATTTAGGCATGAGGCAAATATGGATATGAGAAATGAATATATATTCACAAATATAGAGTAATACCTTACAGCAGTCAAGACTGCTACAAAGTGAATTTGAAGAGCCAGACCATGTGTTGTAAGGTACTTAAAAGTGCTTGGTAGTGACTGAAAGTCTAGAGTAACTGTTAGTTGTCTTTTCTGGGCATGGTATTTCTTTTTTACCCTATTCCCATCAGTTAGGATAGCTTGAGGGATTTCTCTTTCTTTGTGTTATGCAAGTTGCAGAATCCCTCACCCTCAGGTTTCACTGCATTTTGACTCTGTAACATTTGCTACATTTTTCCTGAGTGCTTCAGAATCTCTTTCCTTGCTTGTTTTTGTGCTGAAGGCAGCCTGCTGAAATATCTGTCAGAAGAGCTGGTCCCTGTTTGGGAACACCTGGAAGAGACAGTCTTTTTGTCTTCATCTTCTCTACTTTCTGTTCAGAAATACTACTTTAGAGCTATCCTGATAATACTTCTTAAGAAAAGTGCATTATATAACACATGGCATAAGTGATGAGAACATAGGCTATGGAGCTGGTTAAATATTAAGGAGAGATTTTTTGAATAGCCCATATTGGGCAATTCTTTCCATTTCTGGATCCTTGGCTTCTGTAAAATGGCAGTGCTATACTTGAGTGCAATTATTTTGGGGATGACAAATATACTCTTTGATTCTCTCTTTAACTCAGGAAGCCAGAATAATATTGTATTTCAGATTTTGTAAACTTTCCTAGGCATTATTTTGGTTGGCACTGGGTGCTTGCTATGTTTTTTTAATAACAATTTTCCATCTTTTTTCGAAGTTCAAATAATCTTCATTGGTTTCTTTTTAATTTTTTTTCATTGTAGTTTATTTGCTTTCCCATTTATGTGCATATTAAAAAACACTCAGGAGTTCCTGGGGAGCTCAGTGGTCCATGAGGACAGTTGATGCAGTCAGTGACAACAGGACCAGAAGATTTGCAGGTCAGACAGTTTGGATTAAATGAGTTCAGGAAGCAACCTTGAATATAAATTGTCCTCCTCATGAAAATGATGTTTGTGAGCCTAACAGTTCTGAGAGGCAAAGTCTGCTGAAGTCTTTCTCAGGTATTGTCTGTTTGACACTTCTTACTTGATGCTCATGGGAAGATGCTGTTAGTTATTTCTAACTCTTCAAATTGGTTGGGAGGAAGGATCACCCTTAACCAAGTCTTTGTGATTGCCTCTCTTACCTATTTTACCTCATCAATCCAGAGTGCTTCTGGACCAGAGAGCAGATATCTCATAGAATGGATGTACTAAAGGAGCTGACTGGGGGCTTTCTGATGAAACAGGATTTATCTGGGGTGGGGAAATGCCATTTCATCAAAATGGAAGCTTGTTTTACATTCTCTATTTCAGTGAAACTCCAAACAGAGCAACCCTGCCACTGTCCCAATTCCATCATGTCAAATGTAGAGGGAGGAGTGAAAGGGGAAGAGATCAAATCTTGCATGTCATACTTCTAGTTAATGCTCTGGCTGATTAAACCAGACTCTTGCATATTGCCTGGGTATGCATGAGAAGCAGCCTAAAAAATCTTGGCTATTTTGGGAGTAGTGGCCTTTCTGTGACTCTTGTAACAGCTTCTGATCTTCATGGGTTTCTTCCCATATAAATGAGGACAAGATAAAATCTTGGGCAAAAACTTATGGAATGTTAGAGCAGCTCTGTCAAAAGCTCCGTAATGCTTGAGAGCTTTGGTTGCAGGTTTCAAAAGTTGCTTAGCACTTATATTTTAATTTATAAAGATTTTAAAGGAAATGTTTTCTGAATAAAACTTAGCATGTTCTTAATTTTTGCGAAATTCTGTTGCACAATTCCCCCTCTCTAAAATTCTTGCTTTTTTTCTACTCCAGCTTGAGGGAGATGGCCATTTTTTTATCTGAGTGGGGTATATGGAAAAAATTGTTGCACTTGTGCCAATGATCACATGAATATGCAATTTTCATAAATAGTTGGACATAGGGAGTAATGCGACTACTGTCTTCCTGGTTTTTGAAGCCTGACCAGAAATTGTCTTCTGCATGTGCTCCAAGCCAAGCAGATGTCATTTAAATGCAGTTAATTAGTGCAATATCAAGCTGGAGGTGACATCTCAGCAGTGCTTTCCAGCTCAGGATCAGGGTTGTGCTTTCCACATTCCTGTGGCTCCTGGCTGCTTTTAGGTCTGGACAATGTTCATGTTTTGCCTGTTACACTAATGTCATCCTGGGATTTTTGACCCAAAATATGTGATGTTTGCAAGGCTGGAATGGTGGTTGTTACTCTGCTAAAAAATGCAACATGTGTAAAGATTGCAGGGGTTGTTGAAATTTGAAATGTAAGAAAAGTGGTCTTGGGGGAAATTTGCATCGCTCTTCAATACAGCAGATCAAAATAACTGCTAAGTCTTGTGTTCTTTTTGTTTGCCTGTTGGTATGAAAATTGAACTTGCTTTAGAGACTCTGCACTTCTAATTATGGTGTCATCAATCTGTAGTGCCTGGCTGGGTACGTCAATATCTTGAAGGAGATTTTGGAACTAATTGTAGCTTGCTGGGAAAAGGCCTAGAGTAAAGAAAAAGATGTGTTAACACTGAGTCCTTTACCATGTGCTGTTTATCCTCTCTCAAAGCCTGTTTGTCTGTCTGCAAGCCAGAACTTAGAATTGCACAAGGTGCTATACTTGGTTTATCAGTTGGATATCCACTTGGAACTATGGCTTATAGCAAGCATACAAAATAAGTTGATTATTTTGAAGTATTTTGACTAGGGAAATAGCCATAACTGGTCAGAACGATCTACCTGTCACCACTGAAATTAGGCATGTCCATGTAACAGAATGGCTGAGTTTTCCATCCAAAATGAGTTTAGCTTCAAGAGGGATCCATATGGAGCATTGGGGGAGGAAGGGCACATCCACCTAACCAGCCAGATGAGCTGAATCAACCCTGGAGATCAGTGGGGTGACAGATATCACAGCCAGATCACTCTCACATCCAATTTGTGATAGTGCCCTTTGTTTCTGTAATACAGAAAAGCAAGGAGATGTCATTTGTGGCTCTCATTGTTTCAGCACATAAAAATCATCCTGTTTCCATCTTGTATTGCACAAAATTTTATGCTTGCCTGCTGGGAAAGGCCATCTAAGTTTTAGGTGGAAATTTCTTGGAATTTTTGCAGGTCGTGCCCTGTGTGTAGTGTCACTCATACTGGAAGATGCAGAATAAGTTTTGATAGTGTTATGCATGCACAATATGTTTCTGCTGATTGTCAGTGATGGTGCTGTGGAAATTTTTATACTCTTGACTGTGCTTGTAGTAGAGAACTTGCTCTCTACTGAACAGAGAAGGTTGAGGCCTTCATATCTTAGACCTATAAGGAGAGGGATGAGGTGGAAAAGCTGTCAAACCTATCACATGTATATTTAGAAATCATGAACTCTGATTTCATTAATTTTCCTCTTGGAATATGTCAGCTACGCCTAATGACAAGTGGATTTTCTGGAGGTGCTGCCATGTGGTGACAGGCAGCTTCTCTGAGTTATGTCTTGGGCATAAAGGGTCCTCATGCATGGCAGACATGGGAGAGAGAAAGCAGCAAGAGCCTGGCAATGTGGTAGGGAAAGGCAGATCTGACACAAACCAAATAGGAGTTTAGCAGTGCAGTAGCACTAAATAGGAGCAGAGAGTGAAAGATGGACAGTAGTTAGGGGACCAGAAAAGTAATGGTTTCCTACCATGAGATGCAAGGTGCTTGTGGTTGTAGGTGGGCACTAATGCAGGATTTTGTAGAATGGTGTTTGCTTTCAAAGGAAAAGGCTTAATACATTTAGGAAAAGGAGGGCAAGACAAGCCCTACTTGTACTTTAAACTAATCCAATATTTCTCTGACATCAAACATACGTCAAGGGAAAAAGTAATTTTAGCCAGAAATGGAAATTAGAAGTTTTCAGACATCAGTACAGTGGAAGATCTACAAATAGTCCCTGCATGTAGGAGGGTGTGAACATTGTGTTTAGGTGCAAGCTCCCTCTTTGACTTAAAGGTTGCTAATGTGACTGACTTGTCAAGTAGATCTTGCTCTAGTTTGAGGGAACTGTTTTTTGCCCTTTGCATTTGAATTTTTCATTGGGCAAAAAGTGATCTGTGGCAAAGTCATTGTAGTAAAAGTTGTCTATTGTCAACTTTTGTGTCCCGGAGAACACTTGCTTGTTAAACACTGTTGTGCTATTTTCATACCTTGATACACTAAGTGAGAACAGACAGGTGTTACTGCATTTGGTATTCTTTGTATTAGAGCTTAATTTGAAATGTTTGCTGCTTTGGAAAAGAGAAAGTGAAGGAAATTGACTGCAGATTTTGGGGTAACTCATGAGCTTTATATTGAAAATAAAGAACTGTACATCTGGTAAATCAGCAGAAAAAAACCTGGTATTTTGTAACACTGAACAAAATCCTGTATCTTATCCAGGTGGCAGTTCTTCACTGGGTTGGCTTAAATACGGCTCTCTTTAATGAGCTTTGAGTTTTGTTAGTTGACTTTTAATTTTCCTCTGTGTGCTTTTCCTTTTCCATTCCATGGTGAGTTGGATTGACATAGTTCTGTCTTTACCTGCAGTTGTTTGTGTGTGTAATGCTTAGACACTCATTTAAAAAAAAACCCTCATGGAGTGCTGGATGGTTATGAAGGAGTTCTCCTCCCTATGAAAAACTTGTGTCTTAACATGGAAATGTCAAATTTAGATACTATCGTAGAAGTGAAAAACTTTTCATACTAGAAGTAATATTAGAACTAAAACAATGTATAGGGGAACTCTTCTTACTTTACAGTCTTTGCAGTGTTCTCTTAATCTTGTTTATTTTCTCTGTTAACGTGCAGAGGTTTGTATGTAAAGATTTTTTCATAATGCAGGGTCTCTATACCACTGCTTTTGGGGGAGGAGAGAGAAGGTGCTTTATTTGAATGTCTCAAAGTATTTCAAGTCTTCCAACTGTTGGCTGTGTCTACAAAAGCACTACTTTTCCCACCTCTGCTGAGTTGCAGCAACCATTTTTAAAATGGTTGAAGGCCTATTTATTTGGGAGCACAGGACACTGCAGCAATACTGCAGAAAAGCTGGGAAAACTTGTGATAATTTAAGTTTCACGAGTTTGTCTTGTGACAGTTTGCAGCGCCAGTATTTTCCTGGATTTGAGGTTGTATGGACTGCTCTTAGGTTTTCAGGATTGTCGTGATAGTCTTCAAATCATTGTGCTCACCTGCTACTTCAAGAGACAGCAAACTTGGACATCTAGTGCTTTGACCAAACTATGGATGAATGCTTTAAAGGAGTGTCTTTAAAAACCTTGTATTTTCCAGGCCTGTGGAGACTTAGCTGCCAGATGTAACTGTCTTATATTCCTTCAGTGTCCTGTAGGAAATAGTACTTTTTCTTACAGACTTCAGCTTGTAACAAGATTTAATATCAATGTTTTCAATAGATGCAAAATAATTTTCTGGCTCTGGTGATACGTTCTTTTTCAGAGGTTTTGTCTTGTCCTTCTGCCTAACCGTGTTCTGAAGAAATGAATTGTTAATAGGAACTGAGAAGTTGTATTTTTGGATCTTATTTTGAGAAGGCATCTCCAGGGATAAAGTTAAAGTGCATTACACTGGTTTGTTTCCATATCTGGCTTAGTAATTGGACAAATACAAAGACAAAACATAGAGATAGATAATTTTTTTCTTTTTGTATTGCTACAAATTTAATTATTTTTAGGAACCAGATTCTGCTGTAAGTTTAGTTTTTCTAAACTAGACTCCTGTCTATTCTTTCTAATACGAGTTTTTCACTTTTTTGGGGGCAGCTGTTTCTTAATGTTTAATTGTAGTGTTCCTCTTACTTGGCAATATTTTGCTCAGGGGTGATTTGCAGACTAAAGTAGCTTGCTCATGAAAGTTAATTTTTTATCAGGTCTGTACAGCCATGTGCTTGTGTGTGGGGGTGAGAAAAGGGCAGGGAAAGGGAAGAAGGCAAGGATTATGTGAGTCTCCATATATGTGCAGGAGGTCACCTAAACTGCAGAGAGATGAAACAAACCAAATAAGGGATCTGCCCGAAATGGGGAATTAAATATATTTGTGACAAATGTGAACATCTATCTCTCATTTTTGTTTACTCAGGAACTAGACTCCTCGAGACTCGTGAAATCTATTGACAAACATCATGGCTGCATTTTAAGAGACAAAAAGGTGTAAAAGGCAGGACAAAAAAAAAGGGGAGGGGGGATAGGGGCAAGAGAATTAATCTCACCTGAAGAGGATGGATGAATTTCTAGAGCCCATTTTGAAAAAGTATTCAACAGCAAATAGCAAATAGATGAGGTTTTTTTCCCAAAGTGATTGGTGCCAGATGTAGCCTGTCCTTTAACTTGATGAAATAATAGTTTAGGTGTAGGAAATTCATTATCTACACTTAATAAATGTGTCTGTGTGGAACTCTGGGGTAAACTGCACAATAAGGTGTTAAAATGGTGGTCAGTAAACTGGGCAGGGAATGACTTAAGGGGAGAGCAAGAAGCTGTGCTTAGAAGGAAAGAATTGGTCTGTTAATACAGATCCTCAGGGTTTGTCTTGAGACTGTTCATCAGGATGAATGAAATGCTGTGGCACAGGATTAAGAGGTTTTGGCAGGATGGAGGAGTGGGTAATTATTGGAAGAACTGGATGGTCTCAACAGCCTGCACTGTAAGAATGGCACAATCCAGTAACACGGAGGGAAGCTCGTGTGCTAATGAGAACTGCTGTGGGGAGAAGATCTTAAAAAAAAAAAACACCACTGAACAACCAGCTGTGAAGATCTTGGGTCACAACAGGCTGGCCATAAGCAAGGATTGTGTTGAGGCTATGGAAAAGGTTTGGTTTCAGTGGAAAGCAAAACTAAGCTGTTTTAAGATGGAGAGCTGACAACACTGCAGGCTGTAAGTCATGTAGAATTGGCAGGAAAATGCCAGGTGTGACTTACTCCTGTTGATTTTCTCACTAACTGAAACTGTACTGTTTGCATCAATTTTATACTTCTAGAGGGTTCTGGAAAAGATGTCCAATTCTACTGTGTTTAAAAACTTGTTAGTTTCCGTTCAAGAAAATAATATTTGTAGTTCTGAGAAGAAGTAGCTTTCTTTTATTGTGGATCATAAATTTTAGTGTCACAAACATTACATACAAGAAAATGGATCAAAGTTGAGAAACAGCATGGAGTCTTATTCTGAAGCAGGGATGTCATAATGAAGTAAGATTATCTGCAATATATTACCTAGAACATCATGGTGGCATAAATCCACTCAGTGGAGGCATTTACCATGACTTATTTCACTTGTAGATAGTTCCATTTCAATATGGTATGTGGAAGACTTTCTGAAGTGAGTGTTTTCCCATAGTTGTGGAATCTAGTGTGGGAGTTTTTCCAAGAAAAGTGGGTTATTAATGTAGATAAGGAATCTCTGGCAGCCATTTAACAAAGATGCCTTGAAGGCTTCTCTGAAGTGTGTCAGAAGTTAGGCTACCTGCTTTTTCTTATTTGCATTTGCATTTGTCTGGAGTTTCCATTTGTGGTAGTGAAAACCTTGGTCTGGCACCTGTATCACCTGTTTTCACAACTGTTATAGAAGAGACAAGAACTTTTAATTTTACTCTGGTCTTGGTATGTATAAAATGGACTAGGAGGCTGCACTTGTTTTATACAGCTGCATTCCTTTTCCTGTACACTTTTCATTTTGAAATCTGGATAGTTCAAACTCATTTTCTCCTGTTTCATTGTATTTGCTTCATTGGCATGTATTAAAGAAAATATTAACACAAGCAATTTTTAACTAAAAGAAAAAAAAATAGAAAAAGTATTGTGAAATGAGATGATATATAAAGAAAAATTATCCTCTTCCTATATTTGTCATTGCTTTGGATAGAAGACTGAAAGTATGACAGATAATTCCAGTACTTCATCACTCTTTCCCTAAAAAGAGTGAGATTTTTTTTTCCTAACATCCAGCCTAAATCGAGTTAGGCATTTGAAAGATCCTCTGAAATCTGTTTCTTGCATTTTGAATGTGTGGAGCTGGAGCAATGGATGTTTCCTCACCTTGCCTTCACCCCCGAGACAAGATTGCTTTTATAGGAGTGAACAACATCATGTTTGTGCCTGTGGGAGAAGCAGATTTGTGGGCTGGACATCACTTTTTGGGTTTACCTTTCAGGCAACATCTTGAATATGTTTTATCTCTTAAATAACTCTTCCTGAAAACATGAAATGGAGGAGGGTCATGGTACAGTTCAGATCTGTTTAAAAGTGGCTTGAACAAAGTTCTCACAGTAGGGTTTTTTTCTTCTTTTTTTTTTTTTTTTTTTTTTTTTTTAAGTGTAGCATTGACTCATTTGGTGGTGTTAAAGTGCACTTTCTACTTATCCCTAGAGGAAAGTTAGTATTCTTTTAAGTGAAACTATTTTAAAAGCAGAACACAAGCCTAAAATAAGCCAGTGTTCTCTAGAGCTCTCAGAAGGTGTAGATTTATTTACTGTAGTTAAATCATAATTAGTTCTCAGGGGATAGTGTATCTTTTAAACTGCTTTATTGCCACCATATTGGTTTTCTAAATAATCAGAAACTGCTGCACTTATATTTTGTAGTATGAACAAAAATTCGCTGTAAGTAGAAACAAATGTTTAGAATTGCTGGTTGTCACTTGCTGAAGATAGAGACACCAAAAAAATGAGCACTTGAGGAAAAAGTGAAGAAATACAAAACCTGTGTTATCAGAACTTAAATGAACTATGGCTCTGACTTATTTCAGCCCAATAGACAAAATAATGTTCTACATTATTGTTTTTCAGCCAATTATTTTTTAATATTCTAATGGGTTGGAATCAGGACTGAATGTGAACTGAAGAAATGGTGGTGCAACGTTAACATAAAATATTACCTGATATTTAAGCCTTGATTTTCATGAATGTAGCTTAGTGTTGCAGCTGATAAGCATGTGGGGTTTTTGGTTTTTTCCCTAATTGGCAGGTTAATGTTCGAGTTGCCTGAGGAGATGGGTTTAATAGCAGTGGCTGCTCGACAAACACAAGGGAAAGGTGAGTAAATTTCCTTATTTTACTAATAAATGTGTATTAAATTCACAAAATAAGACATTTTAAGATGCATTATGAGCATTTTTGGTACTATAGCCCATAGAATAAGCCTGTCCTCTTCTCCTGCTGCTCAAACTGTGGATTCAAACTGAAAACCCAAAAGTTAATAAGAGACCAAAGTAAACATTTTCAGGATGTTTGGTGGCTTTTGCAGAAATGATTTAGTGGTCTCCTGGTCCCTGCCAAAAAAAGTTTCGCCAGTCACGAAAACTGCCATCACTACACTCAGTGTAACACAAGTCAGAGCTCCAAATGAAAACTGAGACTGGCTTAACTGGAACAAGGCTGGGGCTTGACTTGCTCTGAGATTGAGCCTGCAGGACCTGCCTGAGCAGATCAGTGTAAGCAAGTCGTGTTTCTTGCCCAGAAAAAATGCTGGCACTTTTTTAAAAGCCACATTTATTCTACTGGAAGAGCAGAGTGTGTGGCCCAAGAAGCTTTTCCGAGCACAAATCCATGAAAAGATGATTCCCTGGTTTTTGGTGCAGGATGGTTTGGAGTTTGGATGCATTTGTGGGTGCACACAGAGCATCTTCACAAATGCTCCTCCACTTGAACAAAGCAAGATCTTTTGAAATGTGCCTTTAGCAGAGGAAAATCCTGGAGGCAGAGGATTGAGGACATGCTGGGGAATTGAGTAGCAGCTTGTACTTGAGAACCTCAGAACAGAATTATAGAATGGCCTGAGTTGAAAGGGACCTTAAAGATCTTTTTGTTCCACACCCTCCACACAACCAGGTTGCTCAGAGCCCCACCCAACCTGCCCTTGAACACTTACAGGGATGGGAATATTAAAAAATCACAGTTTTTTTGAAGAAAAAGCTTTGCTCTTTAATCTTTTTCCTTTCAAAATTAGTTTGAAAGCTCCGTTAGAGGACTTTTGGTACATTCTTGGATGGATACCTTTGAATCTTTCTCTTGAGTTGTTATCTGCATTCACAAAGTGATCTTTTTTATAAACAGGCTTTTCTTGAGTTGAAGTTACCCTTTTTCCTCTCCCTGCCCAGGTCGTGGTGGAAATGTTTGGCTCAGTCCCCTGGGCTGTGCCCTGTGCACTCTGCACCTCTCCATCCCTCTGCATTCCAACCTAGGCCAGAGAATTCCTTTTATCCAGCACCTGGTGTCCTTGGCAGTGGTGGAGGCAGTCAGATCCATACCAGGATATGAGGTATGTCCTTCTAATTCATCCCAAAAATCCTGCTTCCATTTCCATTGAATTCAGATTTTAGCTGTGTCTTTTTTGTGTAGAATTGCTGAATGCATAATCCAGTTTTTCAGCGCTAAGAAGAGCCTAAACTTAACCTTGATTATTGATATGTTTGAAGAAATCCAATATCCAGAGGATGAATATGCTTTTACTGAGCTGACCAAATGCACTACACTCATTTCACTCTTAATCTTATGAAACTTAAGCCTCAATCCTCAGCAGTAAAGAAAAAGTCAATTTTGTTTGCCCGACAATGCAGTTGATTTGTTTTGATTTTAAAGGAGAATAAGGAGGAGGGAAAAATGAATAAAACTGACAAATCCTTTTCTGCTTTTTTTTGTTGGTGCTGTTTCAGTGGTCACTTTATCCCTTTTAAAGGATTTTTCCAAGCCTTGTTTAAGGTTGAAAACCGATTTCTAAAGCAAGAACTGAGGAGAATTGCTCTCGAGAGGGAATCAAGTGTCCTGTCATCAGTATTAAAATGAAGAACCAGTCTTCTTTATCACCTCATATATCTCCTTTTTAATGTTACCATTTCCTAATATTTGCTAACTATAAAACTTTGGTATTTTACAGAAGTAGTTAACTAAAGCATATGTTTCCTATATTACAGAAAATCAATGACTTATACACATTTACACATGAACTTTATTATAGTGGCACCCAGTAGCTTTGCTGGAGTTTAGGGTCTGTCAGCCTTTCTATTAAAACCTTCTAAATTCAGTGCTTCATAACCTGACTGGAAAAACAGAATGCTTCAGGCTAAAATTTGCAATATAAAATATTTGGCTGGAGTGGATAATTTGACCACTTAAAAACGAAGGGACAAGAGTTAGTTTTATAAAATCTGGGGATGGCTGGGGAAGGAGCTGGTTTATGAATGGAGGTGGTTTTGCTTCTGTGTGCCTGCCCTGATGTAGGGTGGCATTTTTAATTTTATCCCATTCAAGAGGAAAAAGGTGACTGAGGTACCAAGTATAGATGTAAAGTGTACTGAACTGAGAATTTGGACTGTAAAGAGCTTTCTGTGACCAGGACAAATGTGCTGAACCTGAGGGGACATCAGGCCTTGGCAGGGGGGAAAAGCAGAGTTTAGGGTCTAGACTCCAATAAGTTACTGCAAGAAAATTCAGAAATTAATAAAAAACTCATGCCAGCTGCAGCACCAGGAACAATGGGATATTCCAGAGTCATGGAATCATGGAGTGGTTTGGGCTGGAAGGGATCTGAAAGATCAATCCCACCCCTGCCAGGGCAGGGACACCTCCCACTGTCCCAGGCTGCTCCAGCCCCAGTGTCCAACCTGGAACTGAACATTCCAGGGATCCAGGGGCAGCCACAGCTGCTCTGGGAATTCCATCCCCACCCTCCCAGGGAACAATTCCTAATTCCCAATATCCCACCCAGCCCTGCCCTCTGGCAGTGGGAGCCATTCCCTGTGTCCTGTCCCTCCATCCCTTGGGAATTGTCTCTCCCCATCCTTCTTCTAGCATCTCTTCCCTAAACAATCCCTTGGACATTGTGGAAAGAACAGGAAAAATGGAAAAGCACAAGGATTTTGTGGCCTGGGCAGGACAGCACCACAAGCTGAGGACTCTGTGCTTCTACACATTCCTTTTGTTTGGAGTGTGCCATGGGATGGGAAGGAATGGGATGTTGGATTTGCTGCCTGGGAGGGAAAAGCAAACCAAAGAGCAGCTTTCCTTTAGTGTGCCTGGTTTTAGGAAAGTTGTTTTTCCTCCTCTTGCCAATTCCTGGCCTTTCAGATACTCTTTATGTAGCACATAAATGAAAACACCTGAGTTTATGTGGCTGCTGAAGGAATTTACCTCGTTTGCATATCCTGAGACAAACACAGAAGGTTTTCTATCGGAAATCATCATTCCAGGGGAGGTCAGGCTGCAGATTTCTCTCAGCTATCACAGATATGACAGGCCATGAGTTAGGGCCAAGCACAGCACAAAGGAGCAACTTGTTACCTGCAGCACTACTGGAGATATTTAATTTCTGTCCCAACCACCAGAAGTCCTCATGTAGTTTGCCTTGCAGGTTATTTGGGTTTGATTCCCATACTAAGGAAAATTAAGCAGTATTTTTCCCTTTTTATATTTTATATTTGTTTTCTGTGAGGTGCATCTGGATCTAAGCACGCCACACATCTCAGGGAAATTATCCTGGGAATATTCCTCCAGGATCAGGGAGATCTCCACGTGGTTTTGGGTCACAGCAGGACCATGAGGGATCTCAAGGCATCTCACAAGTCATCAGCAACCGAGATGGAAATGGAGCTTGGGTCTCCTGTGTCCCTAATCCCAGCACCACCTTCCTCATCCCTGGTTTTGCCTGGGCTGGGAATCTCCCACTCATGATGAGCACGACCTGAGATTGTCCCCTCCAATTCCTCATCCCAGTCAGGACATGCACACATTGCCCACCCTCCTGAGGAGTGCTCCAGCCCACTCTGGTGTCTTTGCAAAGAGGCTCCCGAGGTCAGGCACGAGGTTTTGCAGCTGATCCCGGGCAGAGCAGGACCTCAAAGGAAAAATGTGATTTACACCACCAGCCCTGGGAAATGGACCCCCGATTTAATGCAGGTCAAAACACTCTGGGGCTCAGCAGCAGCTATTTTTAGACGTCATTAAGGTGTTATTTTTAAACATTAGCTATTAAAAGCTTTCTAATTTAAGCAGGCAGCGTTAATTAGCCCCGCTTGCTCCCCGTCATGTTTTCCATGTGCAGCTGCCCCTGGTGCTCAGTAACACTTTCACTGCTGGGCACCCTCCTCACTGCCAAGTGCTGAAAGCAGCAGGAACTCAACACCTTTATCTCCAGGAGCATCAGCAGCCTGCTGGAAATGTCTCACTTTACAGCTCAGCTCAGGAGCACTCAGTGGGATCAGGTGAATGGTGGCGTGGATGTTCCTTGTGGGCTGAGCCAGTCAAATATTAAATCAAAAATCAGCTGCTTTTTTTTTTTTTTTTCCCTGTGTGGGTTGTGTTTGTCGATATTTCTTTAGAAAGTGAGCAAATTTTGCTTTGTCATTTGGGAGTCACCCTTTTCTAGCAGGGAACAAGGGACAGGATGAGAAGGAAAGGCCTCAAGTTGTGCCAGGGGAGGCTCAGGTTGGATATTGGGAAAAATTTCTCCATGGAAAGGGTGGTCAGGAATCAAAAGGGGCTGCCCAGGGAGGTTTGCAGTGCCCATCCCTGCAGGTGTCACCTGGGTGTGGCACTCAGGGTGACAAGGTGGGGATGGGGCACAGCTGGGGCTGCCTGGGCTGGGAGGGCTTTCCCAACCTCAGGAATTCAGTGTTTGGGATGAGCTGCTCAAACATTGCCTGCAATTCAGCCTGGGAGAAACGCGGGAACCAAAAAAAAAGCAAAGAAATAAAATAAAAGATGTGGGAGGGCTGTGATTGCCCAGGCAGCTGTGGGGTGCAAGTTTATCAGGAGCAGAAGTGAGAGGGGAAGGGTGCCCTGAGCCCATGGAAATCGTGGGGAGACGTCCCGCTGACTCTGGGCAGCTTAGCCTGGATCCAGCACATGGCCTTGCCCTTCCCCTGCCCCCTCCTCGTGTGCAGGCCAGCCCAGATCCTGTTTCAGGGTTTGTGCTGGCGCATTTTTTCTCCCTTAGATCTTTGGGAGAGCTCTGGCCCCTCCGTGTGGGACAGCGACAGCCCCGGGGCTGAGCCTGGGGAAGGAGGGTCAGCAGAGGGGCTGTGCTGCCCTGGAAAGCCACCAGCAATCCTGGGAATGAGAGCAGAGCTGAGGATGCAGACCCCCAGCACACACATGACATTTCCTTTTGGTCTTTAACCAAGCAATGGTTGAAATGTTGGGAAGAAGTTTCTGGAAGCACCTGTTCTTTTTTTATATTTATGCATATAAAAATGTTAAAGTTAATTTTGTCTCTAGCTTCTCCTCATTGGTTTTCCAAGACACTACGTAGACCTTGCTGTTTTTCCAAGCCACAAGACTAAATTCTAAGAAGAATTATTGTACCAGAATTAAAAGCAACAATGAAAGGATAATTACATTTTAAGACAATTTTAAACTGAAGAGGAATTTAAAGCAGATCAATAATGAAGATCACATTTAGTCTTAAGGGATGAACTTGTTCCCAGTTTGTATAAAATTTTCAGTACAAAATAAGCTTTATTATTCTTTGAAATATAAATAATTATCTTTGCAGCCAGAAATATGTATTCCGAGATTTTCAAAAGAGTTGGAATAATGATCTACTACAATTGTCTTGCAGCTTATCATGATTACTTGCTTTGCCATGTTAAACCTCTCTTATCCATCATCATTGGCAGGAACTATGTAAAAACATAAATGGTTAATTCTAGGATTCTGATAGAACACTGTTTCACTGATTCAACAATGCACATGGTGCACCACGGGAAAACACTGACCAAGATTTGCAATGAGCCAGTTTGGGGATCACAATCCTCTTCTGTGCCATGGCTGAAGGGGCAAAGGCACCTTAAAGCCCCAAACTCACAAAACCTCACAACAAAGGTGAAGTTAAATTAGGTTGGAAAGCATTTTAAGCTCTATTAAATAACATAAACAACACGAGAGTGGGGAGCAGGAGGAGTGAGCCCTGGTGAGACACGGATAATAAACAAAGCATGACTGCTCTCAGTAGATATTGGCAGAGCAGGCACATGAACGAGCTCATTTGTTTGGGCTGATGCAAGGAAATCCAGCTGGGAGAAGGAGCAGGAGGGTTTGGTTTGGGTCTGAGGGTGTATTTCTGTGGAGTGTAGCAGAAATCTGCCACAGGAAATGTTAGCTTGAGTCAGTTCAAAACTGAATGGGGAAAATCAGTCAGAATAATTGGGAGGGAAACACTCGTGGAACTGGGCAAGCACAGAGGTCTCTGGCTATAAATTATAATAACTCAGATACAATTGGTAGCCAGCAAACTGCACCCATGGAAATGGAGGGGACAGAGCTCCAAACTCTGCCTCCCAAGCTCCCAGCATCCACACTGGTGTAAACTGGTGAACCTCCTTTCTCTCCACTGAGCTGTGTGCACGATTTATTCCAGCCCAGAGCTCCTGACCCCTGGCTACACCAGCTCCATCATCCCCTGGCATCCAGGGTAACAAACACCCTGATTTATCCCCGGGGCTCTCAGCAATTTGCCAGCTCTCCCTTGCAGACAGGAATCCTGCAGGGCAGCGAGCCCCCCATGAGTTCTGCGTCACCACAGCCCCTCAGTGCAGATGTTGGTGCCCAAATTCCCCTCTCATCTGGGGGGGCTGATAAAAGCCCAGCCTACGCACGGCCTGGCTGCACAGATCATGTTCCACAACTGGATATGCTTGTTCCCAGCACGGAGAATTTCTGATCTTGGTTTGGCCGCTCTTATTTGGGAAGAAAAACTGTCCCGGCACACAAAAAAAATTGTGTTTTGCTTCTCACTTCTTTTTGTCGAAGATTTGTTTTCGCTCCAATCCTGTGTGTAAATGTCGAGAGCAACTCTTATCTTGTCTTTTCCAAATTTATAAAGAAATGCTACATGAAGTTCAGAGCAATGGTTTTATAAAAAAATGCTACGTGAAGTTTAGAGCAATGGCTTTGGGATCTCCCTGTAAAACATCAGTGATTCAAGCACCCATTAATTTACCCTCAGTTGTTTTCATGGAGGAAAAAAGTCAGAATTATCCAAAAATGTCACCCAGTGTTTGGCCAGTGGAACCAGTCACCTGATTTTAATAGCACTGAGCATTTCATCACCTTGTCTCATCAGCCACTGGGTTTTTTGTCATGTTTGGTACCCCCTGGAAATGAAATCTGGCACCTCTGATCTGCCCAACCCTCCCCAGGAGCTGTGGGAATGATTCCTTTCCCTGATCACCACCCATTACTCCAGACCAAATGAGGGATGGGCTCTACAGCAAATAAATGTTGATTTATCATGTTCATACACGGGATTTCATTGTCTTTGTGTTTTTACAGACAGATCAAAATTAAGATTATCCAGACAGGAGCTGATAAACCTTCCAAAGCCACAGTCAGTGCAAGAAAAGAGCCATTTTTGGGGGGGTGTTAACTCCTCCAGCAGAATCTCACAGGCAAACACCTTCAGGATTCAGTAAACCCATTCCAGTCACTTTGTGAAAAGAAAGGAAGGTTTTTGGTGTGTATTTTAATACTATAAATAAAGGGCTGAGCTAAATAGTCCCACCGCATGCAGAATATACTTTATAAATGTGGATATAATAAATTACAATATTCTCCTCTATGTTATCCCATGGTGGATGTTTATTATCATTCAAAACTAATAACCTTGGCTTCCTTCAGCAAAAATATGAGCTGCAAGAGCTTTTGTTCACATGCCAACCAAAGAGCTAAATGTGAATATCCCTTTCTCTGACCACATCAATCATTTTATAACCACACTCAGATAATTTTGCTCTTTCACCCTTTTTCTTTTTTTTTTTTTTTTTCCCAACACTACAGATTTTATGGTAAGACACCGAGAGACTGAGTTAGAGATGTGACAAATGCCACCCCAAAAAGCAGGTGGCAGCCCTTGAGGGGGCTGGAAATTAATTCCATATGGGACATAAAACTCTCCCTAAATGTAACTTCCTCAGCCACTGGTTGTCTGCAGGACTGAGGGGACAAAACTAAAATTTGAGGGGTAAAATTAAATGGAACCAAAATGTGATCCTGTTTTCTTTGTTGCCTTTCCAGTTTTTCCAGGTCTACTGACTTTCATAAAAATTCAGGGTGAAGATGAAACTTCCAGTTTCCTCCTCTGAAAAGAACCCCAAACAACACACCACAAAAAGCTGCATAATTCTGTGATGGAAACAAAACTTTTGGATTTTAAATCCAGCAGAGATGATGTGTGACTGGTCCCAGGCAGGAACAATGAAATGAAGGGCAGCACCCAGAGCCAAGACAACCCCAAAAACCTTCCCATAAGGAAATTTGGGAAAATAATGAACGATGCAAGGCCAGTTCTAAATGCATGGAGCCACCCAGGGAAGGTGCTGGAGGCTTCAGGGATGTGAGGAGGGGTTGAGGCTCCTGCTGCACATCTGGCAGAGAGAGCAGCAGCTGCAGATCCGTGGCACAGAGGGGGTGGGAGTAGGTGTAGGATCAGGCTGGGTTACAATGTGCCTTTCAAACTTTTATTGATTTCCTAATCTCCCCTTTCAAAAAGTAAAGAGGGCTGGGAATGAAGAGAAGAATTTTGCTGTGAGCCAGGCAGGCCTTGCTTCCCCTCAGGTCTGCCCACATCCAAGCAGGGAGCTCTTCTTACCAACCAATTTTTTTTTATTTTCCCTGAAAATATTTGAGCAGGAGTGAGCCTGGGAAGTTGAAACAGCAGAATTTCCAATGCCAGGGTGTGGAACCTTACTCGCCTGTCTGATGAACCTGAGCATGCCCCAAAGCTCTGATCCTTAAGCATTAATTAATCAAGCTGTGAGAGATTCATCAAATTCAATTAATTTAAAAAGTAAAATGAATTCATACTTAAGAGCTTGGCTTAGCTGAGGTCCAGCAGGTGGTAAGAAGGACATCACATCATTTTGCATTCCCATTGTGGAGGCTGAAAGGATTTCTGGCATTTCTGAGGGAAATGGTGCAGAATGTAAAACTGAACTTGGGGAGGGTGTGCAGAGAAATACGAGAATTCCTGGGCCACAATTCCTTGGCAGAAGCACCTGCAGGCCAGGGAAGGAGCACAGCAGCCACAATCTGCATGAGGGGAACAACTCAGAGCTCTGGAGAACGAGCAGGAACAAAAGGATAAGACTGATACAGGCAGGGAAGGGGTAAAATGAGAAACAATGAAAGACACAGCAGTAAAACTTGCATCTGTTATTTAATCCTGGGTAAATACCCAGATTAGTGACATCAGATTCTGCTGTTTGCTTGGAGTTTACTCTGGAGCCGTGGCTCCCAGGGCTGCAGCTGGGATAGAGCCCATGGATCCAGCCCAAGGATTTACCCCAGACATGGTTGTTCTTGTGCAGCACAGGCATCAGGCACAGCTAAAGTCTGGATGGAAAAATTGTCTTTCCAGCCCTTGTGCTCATAAAAATACAGCTGGCACGAGCTGGCAGGGCGAGGGAATTCAAAAGTTTCATAAATTGTCACATCATTTAACAGTCACTCGGTGCTTAGATGGGCCTTGGAGGTCATGAAGGCTAAACATGGACATTGTGTCTTTTTTTAAAATTGGTTTTTATCCCAGATGCCATTTTCTTTCCTCACAAAAACTGAGTCTGGCTGACTCCAGAATTATTAAGGTTGGAAAAAAACAGGATGATGCCCGATGCCCACCTTGTCCCCAGCCCAGAGCTCTGAGTGCCACCTCCAGGTGACACCTGCAGGGATGGGCACTGCAAACCTCCCTGGATGTCTGAAGTTTTCTCAGTCTAGAAAAGGTCTGAGCACTCTGAGCAGTGAGGCACTGCCACATCTTCTTCCTGTCATCCTTTACCATTAGAAATTTTTTGTTTAAAAGA
Organism: Alethe castanea; assembly: GCA_024734035.1. Classification (NCBI taxonomy): domain Eukaryota; kingdom Metazoa; phylum Chordata; class Aves; order Passeriformes; family Muscicapidae; genus Alethe; species Alethe castanea. The sequence continues at coordinate 5,904,184 of JANRGV010000104.1, read as the reverse complement.
GGGGAGTTCGATGTGTGCTGAAGAAAACCATGGCCCTTTTACTTCCAATGAGGCACCTTATTTCAGCTTTTGTGCTGGCATCCTTGCTGTTATTCAAATTAGTATTTGTGTGATGGCTCTGAGCACTTTGCTTACTCTGGCTTGTAAAATGCCTGAGTTCATTCAATCAAACATTAATTCAGTCCTCAAAAGATCCTTGTGCTCCAGATTGATTGCATAGTTTGCATTAAACCAGCACACTGGTGTAATCCCAACTGCTACAAGCAGCTGCTTTTAATTGTCTCCAATGGTGACCTGTCAAAAATTGATCCTCATCTTATTCTGAAACCACAGTCACTACTTTCTAATGTAATTACCCAGGTGAGCCCCAGAAAGAAAGATGAATGCATGATTATAAATTCTAGCATATAGAATCAAGTAATTATCAGTGCGAAACATAAAAACCTGAACTGTGGTTTTCTTCCTTTTGTTTTTGCCTGTGTGTACAGTGAAATAGTGAAAATTGTACTTAAAGGTCCACAGCAAGGACCATTTTTCTTGTTTGAATGAGAAATAACACCCTGAATATCTTTGAATCAGTGCATGCTGTTGCTTAAATGAAAGTGTGAGGCCTTTTGAAAGTTGATTTTGCAATGTAGTTATTACATAGGGATATTTTTTGTCTGTTAACTGCAAATACTCCACATGAGGTTTAGAAAGGATGATTCAAATGCCAAGTCACTGCTCTGGTTGCACTTTACGCAGGACATGACTCTCAGTTTTTTCCAAAATCAACAACTCCATGGTGCAAAAGGGTTTGTCAAGGGTTATAAATTTTGGCCAGCAGGAACTTTTACCTGAAGGAGTGGTTTGGGCTGTGGTGCTGGGTATTTTTCCTTCAGTTGCTTTGAAGTCTGTGGGACGTGCTATACTAATTAAAGAAATGAAGTATTTGCTTCTGAGGGGGAACTCTGTTTCATTAATCAAGATGTTTTCCTGAATTACTTATAAGAAAAGTTGGTAAAGAAATTATACATATATCACAGGCCAGAAAGATTCCTTTCCAACTACAATTCTATGTCAGGCCCTTCTGAATACAAAGACATGAATGATTTAAAGGCAAACGGTGTTTGCTGCCATTTACTGAGCACTGTTATCAACAATGTCCCTATGTTTGCAAATCATGGAATGGTTTGGGTTGGAAGGGACCTTAAAGCCCATCCAGTGCCACCTCTGCAGGGACACCTGCCAATGCCCCAGGGTGCTCCAAGCCCCATCCAGCCTGGCCTTTGACACTTCCAGGGATGGGAACAGCCCTCTAAATATGTATTTTTCTGCTAAGACCTTTCAGCTGAATTCTCCAATTTTAAAAGCTCAGAAACTCCAGAAGTTTCTGTTTAGGAGGCACTGGATCTCTGAGCACTGAAGTGTGCTGGGGTTTTCCTTGTGCAAGGATGAATTCACCTCTACATAGGAATGGTATATTTGTATTTATTTACTGATTAATTTAATAAAGCTCAAATACCAGTTTGTCACCACAATGCAATGTATCATTAAATATGAAAAATAGGATGTATATGTGCCTTTGAAACTCTTTCAGGGAAGAAACTAAATCAGTGCTCATACATTATGCTTTTTGTATAATCTGCTTTGTGTATATATCTAATTATCAGTAGTGGGGGGTATTAGGAAAGTATAAACACACACCTTATTGCAAACCCAATGTGGATGGATTTTATAGCCCAATGGAAAATATTCAGTGTTGCTCAAATTTTCTTGGTGTCGCTAATCTTTTAACCTCTTTAGCAGTTAGAACATTCCAGAAAGCTTGTAAGGAAAATGTCCTTGTGTGAAGTAAATCTTTCTGTGATCAGTGCTTTTTGTCTGCTTTTCCCCATTTTTTACTGGTAGCCTGCAAAAATTATAACTAATTTCCCGTTTTTTAATCCTGATTTAGATATTCCCTTATATTTGCATTTTGCTGCATATTCATTGTAGTAACTCAGTTTCACTCTGATGTTTCTGCAGTTTATTGTCTCACCTTTTATTTATTTGAACATAAAACACGCGATTTCAACCTGCAGCATCCTTAATTGGCTAAACACAATCCATTGTTTTGGCCTGAAACATTATTCTTTGCTCTTTAGATCAGACTCATTGCAGGCATGTGACTTTTGCAAGTGACAGTTGAAGATTCCTGATATTTTTAATTTTTTTTCCTCCACATGCTAATGCTATTAAACCTGAGTTGGGTGGTTTTGTGGGGTTGGTTTTTTCTCTCTCTTTTTTCTTTTCTTCTCTTTTTTCTTTATTTTCTTTCTTTTTTTTTTTCTTTTTTTTTTTCCTTTTTTTTTTTTTTTTAAGTTTTACAAGGCA
>JANRGV010000104.1:5885779-5901729 GCA_024734035.1 Alethe castanea | reverse complement strand
GTCATTGCTTTGGATAGAAGACTGAAAGTATGAGGAAGGGACAGAAATTTTAACTCTAAAATATCTTGTGTTTATCTCCACAACAGGCAGGTTTTCTAGAGAATCCCAGTTAATCTAATATTGGATCATTGATGAAAATCTCCAAATAATAAAATAGGTAGAAGCTTTAAAATCCTTATTGTAGTGTGTGTGCACAGTTGGGGATTGGTGTCTGTTATAAACAGAGTTTAGGAATCAGAAGAACATGTTGGGCTCAACAATGTTTCAAGTAGAAGCAATAGTAGGATGGTTTGAAGAGTGGGGATACTTTAAAGGAATCTCTTCATCTTTCATGTGAAATATAATCCTGAATGAATTTATTTTCTTTTATACTTTGGTGTAAATTTGACTTATCTGTTTCTCTTAGATAAACATGAGTGATCTCTGAGACAATTGGATATAAGTTCTTGCATTCTGCAGGCAGTGTCATTTTCATTCCTTGAAGGAGAGGAGAAAGGGATCAGGCATAAGATAATAAAGCAGTATATGCTCAGCCTTATGTAGGTCTTCTTACAGTGCTAAAAAAATCAAAACCAAATCTTCTGTGTTTCCATTTATTGTATTTTCCCCTGATTTAATCCCTTTGTGTGATTTGTATTAACCTAAATCCCTCTGCATGAAGTATGTAATGCTGCTCTAATAACAAGAAATGCCCTGTAGGGTTGTTCCCTGAGGAATCTTGTACTGGAGGTGAGCTCCCAGCACCTGGCACGGATGGATCTGGTGATCCAAGTGCTGTCTCACCGAGGTGCTGGGCCATCTCAGCTTCTCCTCCCAAACTCCATGATGATAGCTCTCTTTGCATTCCGTGCCTTTGCGTACATCCTCGCTGTGACAGGCATCAGGGGAATCACAAAGGCAGCAGATGGTCTGTGCACAGCTCCCTCAAGCATAAAACAACATTTCTGTGCTTGTTGTCAGGACCTTAAATTGCACACTGCTCTGTTTGATTATTTTCAAACCCTGCATTGGCCATAGGGGGTCAGATGAGAAATATTTGCATATCACAAAGTGGGAGCAAGGGCTGAATTAAAGTGGCAAGCAACTGGATTGAAACTAAATTCTAAGTGGAAGTTGTATGTGCTCATTTTTTACAATTTATATTTATTTTTTATTTTTAATGAAAGCAATGACCTCTACCAGAATTGAACAAGACACAGGTTGCTTATGGGTTTTTTTGCTGTTTTCCCTCTTACCAAATATACTGAGTTGTTCATTTTTGCACAAAATCTAGTCTAAAAAACCCCCTGTAATACTTTAACACGTACACCTAAAATGTATATTCAAATGAAGGCTAAAGAATATAAGTTCCAAATGAGTTTATTATCCGTAATGCTATTCTGCTGCAGTTCAAGTAAATATACTGTATTAGGTACTCATTGAATGCTGTACCACTTTAAAAAATTCAATTTGCTGTGCAGGATTTTTCCCAAGGTATGTTAGATAATGTCAAGTTTAGATCTGTATGTGAGTCTACAGAGATAGCCATGCAGATGGAGCTGTGGAAAGCCAAAGGAAAGATTTTCATAAGCACACTGGGCTTAAACAAATCTGTTTAATTTGTTTTCCTCCCAGCCCCTGTTTTCAACAACTTGAATTCCTTAGATATTCAAGGTTATTTTGGAAGTGTTTAACATAGAGAAAGAGGAAATGCAGCCTGAACAAAAGGATTGTTATTTTAAGGGAGGAATGTTTTGCAAGTGGTGGCAACAAACAAAGGTTCAAGTTCATTATGGCATGAATTTAGTCTCAGACTAAATGGTTTTCTCCTGTGTCCATGCTAGGACAAAGAGATTGTTTCCCCCAGTTTGTCCTCCCCTTGCTGCATGAGGTAACTGCAGTAACAAAACACAGGATCTTGTGCATCTTCATGTGTTTTGGTACATAATGGCAGTTTAAACACTTTGCTTTGTATAATTTTGTCAGCAAATAGGATAGGGAAAAAAATCTGATTAAGATGATTCCTGGATGTTTTTATTAGGCCAGGGCTGTAATATTGGCCCCTGGTGAGTCGTAATTGGTGTTAGAGGAAATTTCTTGTGTTTAACAGTTGCCCTAGATTAGTGTACTGAGGATACTGAGAAAATGCTTGGGCTGAGGTTGGCCAGGGTCTCATGGTCAGTCATTAGCTGTTTCCAAGGGCTTTCTGAGCTCCTGTTGCTATCTGTGCATTACCCTGTTGCCTCAATGCAAGGAATTAATTGATAACCAGACAGGATAATAAACTGCAAAGACTAGAAGTGCTTTGGTAGATAGATATACAACATTTGTCTGTCCAAGCACTGATGAAAAGCAGGACCTGAGTTGATACTTAAACCAATTCTTGTGTTTGGTAAAGATACCTTCTGAAAGCATTAAAAAAACCCAAAAAAACCCAAAAAACCCCAAAAACCAGCTCAAATCTGTCTCTTCAAAGGGTTTTAGTAGTGGTAGCAAATGCATCAACAAATATGATTTTGTTTTTTTTTTAAATCGCTCTTGAAAAATCATCCCAAATCTTGATAATTCATTGGAGCTTTCCTAATTGTGATTTCAGTGTGTAGGCAATAGAACATGTGAGCAGTTGTGACCATGTTCATGCAGTCAGTTTTGCAAATACATGGATAAACTTGCTTATGGGAGAGTCACACCCCACTTGTGTTTACAACCCGAGGCTGGATTGAAGTAGAGTATAAACAAGCTGAAATCCTTGTAGGAACAACAAAAATCAAGCAAACCTTGAGGAAATATTTGAAATGAAAATTATTGTGTGTTTATGGCCAATGCAATGCTGACAGAGCCAGGACATGTGGTATGTTAATGTTCGGATTTGGTTTTTTTTCACGTCCACTTAAAATTAGTGACACGCCTCAGATTTTTCAATACATGTCTCTTAGGTACTGGAGGTAGTTAACTGTGTCATCCTAAACTCTTGGAGTTGAAAATGTTTAACATTAGTGTTTATATATTCTGAAACTCAGCTGTGCATGCTTGTTTTTCGCCATTGAAATACTGTAATCACAATTGAAATGAAATTGGTTAGTTCAAAGGAATAGATACAGTTGTATCTGTTTATTCAGCTGTAGTAGGCACAGACTCTGGGCTGAGGGATGTTCCACTAATATGTTTGGAAATTTTGTGTTTGGTAATTGAAGCTAAGTATCATGAGAGAGCCTCATAAACAGAGATGGAATTCAATATGTGAAATACTTGTTAGGTTTTCTTTTGTGGCCTTTTGTGAACTGTCATGCAGATCAAGCTTTTCAAAATCCTTATATGTGTGTTGATTAGCATTAGGAATAACTGGCAAAGTCCATACTGTTGTTAGGAATTTGGATGCTGTGCAGGGTAAATTCACCTTTTTACCCTATTGGTTGGCTTCTCTTCTTACCATTTTTGTTATCATCAAAGACTGGGGAAATTGCAGCAAATTCCCAAGAGAGTTTTGTGGTTGTCATGCTACCACATTTGCCATTTTGTGTGTATGTACATAAATATGTGTAAAATGGTACCAAATGAGCTTAGTAGAGATCATAGCTTGAGTTCTTTTCTCTAGAGAGGCAAGAAAAAACTGAGAAAAAGGTGTGGCCTGGTATTAGGATTGTGGATCATAGGAATCAGTCAATGATCAGTTATAAAACACCAATCTGGTTGCGTTTAGTTGCTCTGCTCTCATCTGGAATCTCTGTTGTACAAGAACTACAAAATCATGGTTTATAAATTCACTTGAAATATTGTAAGTCTCATACTGATGTAAGACTGCTCCTCCAAGAAAGGGTTTATTAAACAAACAAATCTTCCATGAGAAGACTGCAGAGAAGAGATGTATTTTGCCATACTTCTATGACAGAACCTATGGGGATGATAGAAACTCTGAATCTTCCAGCCCCTATGTTGGAATCCTGTAGTTTTCTGAAGTAGTGTCTTGGAAGAGAGAGGAATGGTGCCAGACTGAGCCTTCCTTTAAAAGAACCCTAGATCTTGAAGTGGATGTCTGCAGTGAGTTTTAGTAGTGTTACTATACAGGATACATAACTTTAAAACAAATATAACTGTTTTCCAATGGATTCCATGTATCATACTTCCCAGGTGTTGATGGTATTGTTCATAATCTGGACATGTGCAACTGAAGTTGCTTTTCTTGACAGTCTGAGTTCCAGTTCTGTGTTACTGGCTTTTACAGCAGCTGGAGAGAGCCAAGTGGCAAAGCTGTTTGTTAACTGTGGATGGATGCTGAAATTGTCTGAGAATAGATTCTTAGTTGTGTTTGAGTTCTTTTTATTTTATTGTGTAGAAATTATCTCCTTTGAAAATTGCAGCTGGATGAGTGGAGTTGTTCCCGAGTGAGCTGGCCTGGGCTTTGGCTGTGGGTCACTGCTTCACCTGCTCCAGCTGCTCCAGAGCACAGAGGATGATTTAGGGTTCAGGTTGGGAGCAGGGAGGGCTGGAGTAAGATTTCTGGCATTTTCTGATCTTCTGCCTGATAACAGGTGTATTAAGTGTTCAGGCCTCTCCTGCCTGGAATATGAACTTAGAGTATGAAATATTGTTAAGTAGGGCACTCCACACCACAGCAATCATACTTGTCTGCTTCTTCTCTTTATTGCAGTGAGCAAATACATCTGCTATTTACAGATGGCTTTGCTACTACCCTTCATATTAGGCCATGATCTGCTCATTCATTGATATTGGTAGAGGTTTGGTTGTGGGTGAGTTTTTTTGAGAATGATTGTTATCCCAAATTACAGATTAAAAAAACCCAATTAATTCTCCCACAAAATTTTTCTGGGTAATAAGATCATATGTATCTCTAACATAACTATAAAATGCAGTGATTAATGCTAGTGCTGCTCACTCAGTGACTTGTGTGAAAGCTGAGTGATGGGTCATGGGGCAGAGTCTTGTTCAAAGTATATTGGGGGTTATGGCAAAGTTCTAAGGGGTTAAATGTGGATTTTTTTCTTTTATTTGTTTGTTTTCCAGTAATGGTCATTTTAGTCTTTGAAGGACCTGGGAAGCTCAAGTTGTCAGATGCATTTGACTGGGTTAATCCTCTCTGGCTGGAGCAATTAGGCTCTGAGAATCCCAAATGATATTGGCTACTGTACTTCTAAAGTACTCATAACACTGCTTCATGTCCACAGTCATGAAATATAGGAAATGCAAAGTGAGAAGCTTTTATTCTTCTCTGTCCATTGATGATGTTTTTGCAGGTTTGACAGTGTTTTGAAGAGGCCAGAAAGGTGAACATGCACACTCTCTTCACTGTGTTTGCTTGTGCTTAGTTAGAAAACTAGTTATTGAAGTCAGTATTTGGATTAGTAGCTGTTTATCCAGGAGCAGAACCCTTAAATATATGAATTCTCTTCTTTGTATAAATGTTTTTCTAAGGATGTTTGCTGGATAAATATTGCTTGTGTTTTATTTTAATGAAGATGAAATTATGGAATGAAATTTAGAAGAAGGAAGACAATTTGCTCAAGGTAGCCCCATTTCCTTTTTACAATGGTACTTGGGCATTATTTGGAATGGTATTTTTCAAGTACTTTCTGGATAAAGTGTGGTACTAAGGAAGCAGCGTGGCACTGTCTTGTAGCAGTGTGCCAAACTCATGAAAAATCTACACTTAAGGGAAAGAGGAAACAATAGGCAGGCTGAGATCAAAGGTTATTGATCCCTTTGATCTCACCAAAATAAGTGGGGGTTTTGACTTGTATATTATTAGTAGCAGGAATTGACTTTAGCTAAATAAAATTAGTTGTTCTTTGGGGAAAAACTGGCAATCATGAAAACTGGTAGAGTGAAGAATAAAGTGTAAGTTATTCTGGCTTAAAAAGAGAGGGCTTGAGAGGGAGCAATGAAATAACCTTCACTTTCTCCTTTTGAAAAGTGCATTTTTCAGGACTAGTGCAGATTTTCTACCTTGAGATGACCTTTGCAGTGAGCAGTTTTCTGAAACATCTTTCATGTGATGTGCCCAGTGGCACTGGCAATGAAAATACAGCGTATTTTTAAATACTCTTAAAATAGAAATTGCTAAACTACTTCTTTGAAAAACATCTTTCCTTCAGTTCACCATAATTTACCAATTTTAACAGTTGTACCGTATTTATGGTTCTGCTTAGAATTTGTATTTCTCAAAACTGAAATTCCATTTGAAGGGATTGTGTGTTTCTCAGTAATGCCAGTGTTGTTCAAATGCTGTAAGCTCTGTGTAGAAGGCAAGAACTGGCTGAACTGTAGATAACTTGTCTAATACACAGCAGAAGATCGACCTCCACAACTCAGTATTCACCTTTCACCTATTTGGCTTATTTTTTTTCCTATTGTGCAGCCACTGCAATCAAGTAGTATCAGGCTGCTGTGGTCAAGCTCCTTTTTGGTTTAGGGTTCACCTGGTTACCTGACATCAAAGCAGTTTTATTCTAGGATGTTGGCTGTTGGTTTTTTAGGCATGTGGAATACCGAGCTCTGCAGGTGCTGCAGAAGTGAGCTGCTTTGCAGCAAAGCATTGCATCCCAATCATGCAGGCAAAAAAGTGCACTCAAAATTTCAGCTCCTTTGGTTCAGAAGCATTGATTCTGTGGAAATTTCTGCCCACTATTCTGATACTTAAGAGTATCTGTGTAGAGAACTCTGAGGAGCCCTGGTCTTGGAATGAGTTATTCCGTTTTCCTTTAGGAATTGCTGGAGTGCTACTTGAAGAACTGGCACTGTTAGAGATGACACTGTAACAGTACAAAACTGATTCATAACACAAGTAACCCTGCATCCTTTGAGACATTATGATTAAAGGAAAACACTGAATTCCTGTCAAGATCATTGGATTGTAGAGTTTAGTGGAGTTCTCACATTTGCAGTGCTGATTTATAGACATCATCTATGGCAAAAGGCAAAGTCATCACGGACGTTAAGTGCAGCATATGGTTCTGTATAATAAAATTCATCTTGTGCTCAACCCTTTAGCCTCTACCATATGGTTTTGACTTAATTTGTATCCATTTGTTATGCCACATAAGTTTGTTATACAGTGATTTATTATTCATAGTGCTAGAAAATCTCCATGTTTCCTATGCTGTCATTGATGAACTTTGATCAATTATTTCTGATTCAGTCTACAGAACAAAGTTGTCTGGGTTTACCTACTAGCTTTTAAACAGTGCTGTTAAAGGTTGTAATAGTGTTAATAAGCATATACTTTAGCTGGTAAGAGAATCTGATAAAAAAACTTTGTATGTGATTCTTGTTGTGACAGGATGAAAGGGTAACTTAGTTTGGTAGTAAAAGTACTTAATATTTTTTACAACGACTGTGTGGGGATTGAGTGTGTGTGTAAATACTTACACATGTCTACCCTGAGTAATGAATGGTCAGACCTGTCTCTCCAAGGTTTTGGACATAATTCAGGTAATAGCTCCATGTTTTACCCCATCTTAATTTGAATGCATAGGTCAAAGTGAGTCTTTCAGTTCTGTAATGTAGGCGGTGACATTTCAGTATTTTTCTTAACTATCATGCATGTAAATGTAATATTGAAGAAGTAAGAGTTGCTTCACCATGCAGGTTGAAATATGGGAGTCCATTGGTCTAGCAAATTTTTTGTGTTTATGAAATACAGGAAAATGTATTTTATATTTCACCCACTAGCAAGAGGTGCTGTTAGTGATTCCTTCATGGATCTTTAGGGAAGGGCATGTAGTCCTGATTGCTCTACTTTCTGACAAATTAATTTGGTGTGCTTTACCTTTGATGGAAGATTAAATGGAAAATATCCTGGTATATTGGATTTTCCTTGGAGACAACTTGTGACTTAGTAACTTGGAACAAATGTTTTCCATGTGGAATAGGCAGTAAATAGTTCCTTCTGTAACTGTGAGTGGTAGTGAAGAAGTGCTTGTCACCTGGTGCTTTGCTGCTTTAAGTATTGTGCATTTAGGGTATTGTGTTATGTGTGTTTACAGAAATGCTTTTAGAAGCTGGTGCTTATGTGAGCCTAAAAGTCCTTATATTGGTAAATTTAATGTTTGTTAGAGGCTCTGTTAGGTAACACAGCTATAGATGGAGTGCAACACCGGACAAACATACTGTCACAGGTGCTGGTTAGATTCTACTTATCTCATTTAGAGTCTTCCTGACTGACAAGACAGCATTTATTCACCGTGGCTTTTTATTTAGCATTTAATTGCATATTGACTGGCATTTTTCACTTAAAGCAATAGTGTTAACTGGCCCCTTGTAACTGTATGAGATAAGTTGAATCCAGTGCTTTGGACAGATAGAGGGCTGAGTGCCAGAGGTTATGCTAATGTGGGCAATGACTTCCTGTATGCCTGAAGCCAATTTTATCTTTATACTTTGCATAAGGATTTATAAAATGTGATTGAACAGTGTTTTGCTGGATTTGATGCATTTGGAAGGGAATTTTTCTTCTGGGCACATCTAGGTGTGTTGTTTTTGGAATTTTAAGACACCTGTCCTGGTGGGAAAGTCAGTAATAAGCATAATAAGAAAAAAAAACAAACCCTGTTCTTCAAATTAATTCACAAGCCCACTGGAACTTCTTGAGTTTGATGGAGAAGTGACATTAGTCAACAAAAATGACATTCCAGTCTCACAGCTCATGTATTTTTTGGCACAGTGCCACGTGTGTCCTGCCTACTGCACAGCAATATTGGGAACATCTGGAAATAAATTTGTGGGTAAAAGTGAGAATTAATTATGTGCCTAACTCATCTCCACATGCAGTAAATGATGATATGGAAGTATTCGCTCTGTTAAATTCTAGGCAGGTATTGGATTAGGTGAAAATTCAGGGAAATTAAATGTTTTGGTACTACCAAGGAGCTTGAGCTCAAGCACTTGCCAGTCCTGGGAAAGTGTAAGCATCAGCAGCAGGGCTGCTCCAGTACATAAGTGCTTACCAGGAGTAGAAATACTGAAAACTGTACTTGGACCCTTGAAAGGGAATATCAAGCTGATGTGAATTCTCTTTTTTGTTTGTAGATTAAAATGCCTGAGTAGCCCAAGGGGTGATTTAAAGAGGTTGATTGAAGGATGGGGCTGCATGGAGGGCTGCTGGAATACCATTTAAGTGCCATGGTTTGCTTTGTTTTGTGTTTAGCTGTATTTGCTTCCTTCACTACCAAATATTCCCTGTGGTCTAATGAAATGCTTCTGTCCCAACTTCCCTGTGTTTGCTGTTGAATAATATTTTCATTCTCATCATTTCAATAAAGAAGGATGTAGAGGCAAAGAAATGCCTTCAAAATGAACAGTATGAGCTTTCTTTGTATTAAGTTCATGTTGTGCAGTTAATATTACTCATTCTGTGTGCTCCAACTGTGCTTGTAATATTGTATGATAGTGAAATATTACACATGAGATTATTGCAGTGTGAGAGCATGAGCTCTCCTGTCTCCTGGGACCAAGTCAGGGTGTGGTGTTTCTGGTGTTTTTGGTTTTTGGTTTTTTTTTTTTTTTTTTTTTTTGTTTTTTTTTTTTTTTTTTTTTTTTTTTTTTTGTTTTTTTTTTTTTTGTTTTTTCTTTTTGTTTTAACCAGAAACATGGGGTTGTGGGTTTGCTTATTACTTTAAATAACATCTTTAAATGGAAAATAAGCTGGCATTTGGAAATTGATTTGATGAGATGGAAAGTCATTATTATTTTCAATCTAAAGTGCTACTTCTATTAATGAAAGAAAGATTCTATAGTTGTGTTAGACTATCTCCAGAGGCACAAGCAGAATTATTTTTAATCTATCACAGAGTATGCCAGGTAGAGAGAAGACAAAATTTCTCCTGGTGTGGGGACACATCCCAGCCCTCCCTTGATTCTTTACAGGCCATTAAAAAATTTGGGGTAACTTATGAGAGGGATGCAATGTAATCTGACAGAACATTTCCATTCTAAAGTATTATTTTCTAATCTGTTGTTTTTAGCCTGAGAACTGCTTGTCTGTTTATGTTAAACCATCCAATTTTAAACACAGACATCTAAAGGCAGGCGCCTAAATCCAGTTTTTATCTCTCAGATGGCTTGGTTTTCAAATACCTAAGAGTGTCATTATCTCACAATGAATACAATGCGCAGGTCCCTAAGCCAGCCCAAAAGACTACATGAATGTACTTAATCAGCTCAGCTATGACAATAGTCATAGTCACGGCACCACATCTAGGCTAACATAGCACTTTGTTGAGTGCATCAATAGTCTCTTAAAACTCCTAGCACAGTTATCTAGGTCACCCTTAATCCCCTCCAGGAAGCCTGAACACATGCTTAGATGGTAGAACCAGAGGTGACTTTCAAAGATTATACATTTTTACAGGTTCTCTCTAGAAAAATTTTGAATATCTAGGTTAGGTCTACTGAATGTGACCGAGTACAATGGATGGCAGTGATTTCCTTGTGGTTTGTCAGCCCTCTTGTTTGGCTACAGTGTATGAATATACCAATTAATTTATGAGATTCTTATTATAAAAGAAGGTCAGCATATGAACGAAAGTCTGCTTTAGGGCACTTTTATTGTTGATAGATACTGATTTTTAATTTTATATCATATATTGGATAAAAAGGTCACACTAGGGTAGTGTAGCTAATGTCTCATTTGATAAAAGTATGAATTATAAAAACATAAGAGTTTTGGAGATCTCCACAGAGGTAAAAAAACTTCAAACAAGTCATGATAAATATGTTTAATTTGCCTTAAATTAGAAAATGTAGAGTTACAAAGCATGAGTCTTGCTTTTTACTTAGTCCTTGTATTTTGTTATTTTAAAAGATTTCAGTGATGTATTTGCCTTATATAATAGAAGAGCAAGTGCAGGGTGCCGCACCTGCAACCTCTGCTATTAACACAGGCTGGGGGAAGAACAAATGAAGAGCTGCCCTGGGGAGAATGACCTGGAGCTTTTTGGTGGATCACTTATTGAACATGACCCAGCCATGGGCACTCACAGCCCAGAGAGACAAACATATTCTGGGCTGCACCCAAAGCAGCATGGGCAGCAGGTGAGAGAGGAGATTCTGTCCCTCTGCTTCTCTCTGGTGAGACCCCACATGCAGTGCTGCATCCAGCTCTGGGGGCCCCAGCATAGGAAGGACATGGAGGTGTTGGAGCAAGTCCAGAGGAGGGCCACCAGGATAGTTAAGGGGATAGAGCATTATCTTTTTTGAGGAAAGGCCAAAATATTTGGGTTTGTTCAGTACAGAAAAGAAAAAGCCTCAGGGTGACCTAATTGCAGCCTTTCAATACCTAAAGAGAGCCTACAAGAAAGATGGAGAGGAACCTCTTACAAGAGCGTATAGTGGCAGAACAAGGGGGAATGGCCTTAAATGAAGAGTAGGTTTTGATCAGATATTAGGGAAAAAAATTCTTTACTGTGAGAGTGGTGAGGGTCTTGAACAGGTTTTCCGGAGAAGTCATGAATGCCACTTCTCTGGACCTGGCTTAAGGCCAGGCTGGATGGAGCTCTGAGCAACCTGGTCTAGTGGAAGGTTCACAGCAGGGGAGCTGGAACTAGACAATCTTTAAAGTCTCTTCTAACCCAAAAAATTCTATGATTCTATGAATACATAGCTATACATATTGAAAATCTGGTCTATCAAGAACTTCCTTAGTTTCTTCCTTGTTTTTTCACCATGAAACTTAATAAGCTGCCCAAAGAGGTTTGGAGGGAGCTGAACCAAACAGCATGCAGAAGTTCCTTACAGCCTTTTGTTCCTGAATGATGTCTGAGATTTGCCCAAACTGCTACTTTTGTTGAAATGAAGAGACTAATCTACCCTAATATAGTCTGTGTTTGATGCATGTGGCTTTTATTCATCTTTTTAATACAGCTGGCTTCAGTTTCTCTGGTGAGATGCATCATAGAATATTCCTAAACATTAAGAAACTCCGGATATTAGTTCTAAATTCAAGACAAACCCCATTGGTAGCACCAGTAATCTACATTTCCCTTTTAATAGTGCACATGAAAAGTGATTAAAATTCTCATCCATGGAACACTCTGGTGCTTAACTTCAAATGTTGAAATTAAAGTAATAAAACTAAATGTTTAAAATTGAGTTTACATGATCAGAGACTATGTCCAAATGTGTTGGTATTATATATAGAAAGAAGGAGCCATGGCCTTACTGAAATTCTTTGTGCAGTACCATACCACAGAAAATAAAAACCTTAGTTAAATGTTAGGCAAGCGTAAAGAAAGAAATGTTCTCAGCCTCTTTTTGCTTGGCCCTGGCAAAAATGAAACTGTGCATAAAGATTTAGTCTTTCAGTCTGGTGCTTATTTGATGGATTTTTGAAAAGGTTTTTGGTTCTACCTTAATTAATTAATTTCCTCTTTAATTAATTATTAATTAATTAAACAGAGATACTCCTATCAAGAGAACTCTTAGGCTGAGACATCTATGCAGTGCAAATACTAAAATCCTTATACCAAGAGATGGTCACAGACAGCATTTTATTTTTCTTTATAGTATGCCCTGTAAATATTCATGTTCTGAAGAATAGATGGGTTTTTGCTAGCACATGAAAGATGTGGTTGTGGCAATTCAGGTGAAACTGAAATATCATTGCAAAATCTATCTATGCCAAATGCTGTCACAGCTGCTGGCTGTGTTTGTATTAAAATGTCAGAAGATCTGATGGCCTTTTAAATGTTTATTAAATGGAATACTAAGACTAACACAGTAACACCAAACTGGGCTAAACAGTAATGCTAGTTTAGACTACTGACTTTTCTGGAAAAATAGAAGTCTGCTGCACTACTTCTGTTGCCTGGGAGGGATGGTATGAACAGCATAGCTTGTAAAAGTTGCCTCCCATCTGCCCCTTGGCTCATTAGGTGTCATCTTTCTGCTGAAGATGAAGTTAATTACCTGGGAGCAAGTGATGGTTGGATCAATGAGCATTCACTTCATGTATATATTTTGGACTTCTTCGTGTGTGGAATTATACTGTTAGCCTCTGGATCTCCCTAGAGAATTGATACTTGCTAACTGGGTAGACTGGAGACTGAGATTTGTGGAAAAAAAAAAAAAGGTGAGATAAGGCATCATGGGAAGCTGAAAATTTAAGACCAAGTGCCTGACTTCAAAATCACACAGTTGATCAAGATCACAAAAAAATTTACTTCACAAATATATTTGATTTGAAGCCCCCTTAATGCTAAAAAATGGACTCATTCTTTTATGAAAATAACTTTCCAATATTTTTTCTGGAATTGAAAAATAAAATTTAAAAAAAAGATGAAAAGAAGAAAACACTCTTATTTCTTTAGCAGTATATAAGGTCTGATCAGCTTGAGAGGAGTAATTCATTTTAAGGGGAAATTTGACAATGCTGCTGCTGATGCACTGTGTGTCTGTGGCTCTATAGACAACTTCAGCCTGAGGGGTCTTAATCTGATTATTTTCATGAATAGTAAATTGACATCAAAAATATGAAAAAGTTAGACATGGGCTAAGAACACTCCATTGTGCTATTTGCTAAATTTTCTTCTTTCCGTGCATTTTTTACCTTTAAAAAATATCCTCAAAGTCCTTAAGATAGCGAATAGCACATTGCTTTATGGCACAGATCTTATTCAGAAAGGCATATAAAGAAGCCCTTACCTTTTAGGTGGAACTTAATTGCTGTTGGATTCAATAGAAAGCACGAAGTAAAATGAAAGCAAATATATACTTAACATTTTCCTGAATAGTGCTACTTTTGTATCATCATAGAGACCGTACTCTTGGCAGAATTTATAAAAATTGTGT
Source organism: Alethe castanea (assembly GCA_024734035.1). NCBI lineage: Eukaryota > Metazoa > Chordata > Aves > Passeriformes > Muscicapidae > Alethe > Alethe castanea. The sequence goes on along the minus strand of JANRGV010000104.1, from coordinate 5,887,950 downwards.
TTATATAACAAGTTGTTAAAAAATTGTTACTATTTTAGTTGTGATAGTATTTCTTACTACCTTTTATAATGTATGTTCTTATGCACGTAGATTATGAGTTAATCCTTACTGAAATCTGTTTCAGTAATGTGAATGAAAATAAAAAATAAATTGCATAAGTTTTCTGAATTGCAATACAGCAAGTGTTAGTTATAACAAATCTGTTCAAGTGAAACATTGATGTGGATTAATAGTGCTGTAACTCTAATTTCTTGTAGACAAATAGAGGAGAATTTGCTTTAATTCATTTCCAGTCTCTCAAATCCATCTATCACATTGCTTTTACATACATAAATTTAACTAAATTGACATCATAGGAACTTACAAAGCGATAATACGATTTTTATTTGTTCAATTACAGACAAAACTGGTTCATAATGGTCTTCAAAACCTAATGTGGAACCATTCCTCCCCACTCTACTTGATTTCAGCACAAAATACCACAACAGATGAATAAGTCTTGACTGCTACTGCAACGAAATCTTGTCTTAGCTTGTCTTAGTTTGAGTGTGCTTGGTGATATTCCTACCAGTCATGATCAGCTGAAAATAATAATTTTTGTTTTTAAATACTGGCACAAAAGTCATTGGCTATACTGGATGCTGGGTTGTGTTAAATGCTTGTTTAAATTAGCATGTTTCCCAGTGTGCTTAGTTAAAGTTAAAGAAATGTTTGGTGAGCATTTATCTGTGGATTCATCCAAATGAGACCACACACAAGAAGAAATTCTTCCAGTTTAGAGGATTAGATGCAGTATCAAAATTTTAGGAAGTGTCAAAGTAATTGTTTTGCAAACTATTTTTTCAGAATATTATTCTGACTTTGTCTTGCAAATTCAGAAAACTGTAAAGTATAATAGACGTCTTACTCTCAGGTTCAGCTGCTGAAAATACTAGAACGAAGCTTATACAATGAATCACTACTATCCTGAAGCTTGTTTATTTTCTTTGCTTAGATTATAAACTAAGTAGATTCTAGGAGGAAGTTAAAAAAAATAGTAAAGTGTATATTTCTAGAAAGAATAACACAAAAACTCTTTTCCAAATCCAGCCAATTTATTATACTGAACAAATTGCAAAGAGAAATCCTTTTAAACTTCGTAACATTGACATTGACTGGATGAGGAGGGAAAATGTTCTATTCCGCTCATCACTTACTTGACCTTAGTTATTTAATTATTTTGAAATTTTTAGATAAATGTGATCAGACTCTGATGTGTGACTTTTTTCTCTATATTTTGTTACAATATTTCAGCGCTAAGGTAGGAGAAAGTTGGTGCCAGCCCGAGGATAGTTTCAGTCTATTTTAACAAAAAAAACCTGTTCAGCTTTATTATCCATAGATTTACTGGAAACCACGCACAGTTTTGAACACATACTTTTCCCATTCCCATCAAGCCAGACTTTTTAATTCATGACAGATTTTACTGAAGTACCAGAGACAGGAAAAAAGGGTGGAGAGGAGGAAGAGCACTGTTGGTCAAACATACTCAAGATGTGCCTCTCTAAAGCAGCATTTTCAAAGCAGTAAGTGTTCATATTAATAAATTGAGTAAGTCTTTAAGTGCTTAAAGATATAAGGCAAAGCTGCTGACATAGCACTGTTGTTAAATTTTCTTAGAGAAAATGAGTTCTGATTTGGAGTAACTGTAACACAGATTTTAGGTTTTTGACACTAAGAGATTATGATAACTACACTCAGACTTTTTTTGTTTAGATATAAAAGAGATGGGTCAGATGTTTTTCAGCAGAGAAGGGACTAAGTTAATATTTAGTTAACACTGAAATAGTAAAGGAAGAGGTCAAATTCTCTCAGTACATTGGGGAAAAAAAGAAAATATATCAACATTGAACCATGTTAGACAGTAAGACCATGAGAATTCTGCAGGTACTACACAGCTAAAACATTACCATGTGCAGTTTTAAATTAAAAAGTAAAATATGTTTGTTAGATTAAGGCAAGAGAAGGGAGAGGTAACCCTCTCAGCCTTGAGTGTTTAATCAGTGGAAACAAGCCGGGAAAGAAAGAATTCCTTATATGTGAAAGCAGACGTTTATGACAGGTCTCAAGCTGAACTCTCTAAGAGCTTTCTGACAAGTTCGTGCTGTCTGTGTAAGGTTAAAAAAACCCCG
>JANRGV010000104.1:5861972-5885679 GCA_024734035.1 Alethe castanea | reverse complement strand
ATCCTGTCCTTTCTACCCCACTCCAAACCCTTTTCTTGCCTCCTGCTCACCAATTTGCTGATGTTCTCGTGTAGAATGCCAGAAAAGTTTTTGGTGGCTTTTTTGGAGCTCTGACTGAAGAGGGAATATCTGGCTTTACTTCCAAGACTAGCAATAAACTCGAAATATGTCTATGTACTTTGTTAACAATACCTATTCAAATTTCCCCAAGTGCTTCGATTGAACATCAGATGCAGCAAACAACAGAAACAGAATGATTAATTACTTTTATTGCTTTTGACTAAAAAGGTGAGATACCAACGGCTATATTTTATTCATTAATCATTGAGAATGATATTGGCATGGGTAGAGCCATTTTTAATCTTTTGTCTCTGTTCCTTTATTTGGCAACAGCTGCAATCATTTGAAGTAAATTGTCCATTAAAGCACTCTTTTGGCTTTTGACAAATTGCATCAAACTGCGTCCTTCAGGGAAACACAGCTCTGAGTAGTTGTGCAAGTTTATTATTGTCAGAGGCATAAATTGCCTGAATTTCAGGACTTGCATGCACGAGGGGAAGCAGAAATAAGCAGAGGGAAGATGTGTTTCTGGTCAAGTACAAGTAGAGACATAAAAAGTTTGTCTTAGTTTTGTTTGATGGCACAAAATTGTATTTTCACTCATATTTGTTTCAAACACTTGTCAATTTGTAACAATTTTAATAACTGTTTGAACTATGGGAATATTCTTGGATGAGTATCAATCCTTTGCTTGTGTGTCTCACCCCTGGGATAGTCTCTGTTACCTTGAAAATGAAGGGCTCAAAAAGGTGCAGCATTAGGGGGGAAGCTGAGATGAGATGGCTGAGAAATTTAGGGGTAGAATGGAGGCAGTCAGTTCTTCAGACTTACAGTTATCAAAAGTCACTGCTGACTTTAAAGTCTGCATCTTGGACACCTACTGTAGAGTACATAAAAAATATTCACATTGTTCCAACAATTAATTTACTGCAAAATGGATATATCTTATAAGCTCAGAATGTAACCTTAATCAGCACAGGCAATTTGGTCGTAATATTCTATTATTATGAAAATTTCATTGCCTAATCTCATTAGTCTGTTTTGTCTCATTTATATGCTCATTTAATGGATTAGAAGTCTGTGTTTTCCCTAAATATGCTTTTAAGAGAAGCAATATCAGTTCAGCTCTTGTATTTCCTACAGTTTATGTAGGGACAAGGACATTGGCCAGGGCATCTCAGCTTTGCAGAATGATTGAGTAGAAATTTCATGAGTATTGGTAGGTAGTCAATGTGCAAGAGGTCATCTGTGATTAGGGCTGAAAGGAAGAAACACAGAGGGGAGGAAGACAACTTCAATGTGTGGCACAGGTAGAGTTTGAGCTGAGAACAAACTGCCAAATGAATGAGCCAGAATGAGTAAAATTGTAGATTTTGGAGGAGAACAGATTTGTGTCTGTACCTTGTGCAGTTGCCAGTCATTGCTGTTAGCAGGATCTTGGCTGCCGTGAAACAATGAGTATTCCTTCAAGAAAAGTATCTTTCTTTGATATTTCAATATTTTTTTTGTGCTTGGGGAAGAAGGTTGCTCCACCTTTTTGCAGGTAGTATCTTGTGTGCAGGTGGCTGACCAAAGAAATAAGAACAAGCTGAGTAACCCTTTAAGGAGGCAGAGATGCAAAAAGTTTGACACAATTATGTGCCTCAGGCCTTCTTAGCCAAGAAAAACTCCCTGACGTAGCCCTAGGGGCAAGTAACAGGAAAACAAACCCTGAACTCAATAAAATTAAAAACAAACAAACAAAAAACAACAACAAAAAAAATCCCTAGGTGTAATTCATTCTCACAAACAAAAATTTACAAAATACTTAGCCTTGAAAAAGTTGTCAGGCCAGTGGCATGCTTTCTTATTTGTTTGCTAAATTGCATGCAGAAGAGAAAAACCTTACTGGCCCTTAATATACTTCCTTCAGAAGATCTGCTGTGTGAGACTTCTGTGCCAAACAGAAAACCTATGGGCTTTTTTAAGCGGACTGTGATGAAAAAGTGTACTGTTGTCCACAGTGTTTGTCCAAAAAGGCAGCTGCATCATCGGGGTGGTTGTGGTTGGAAGGCATTTGAGGCATTTGGAGGTGTTTGAGTCCAACTGCCTTGCTTGGAGCAGGTTAACTGGAGCAGATTGCTCAATGCTGTGTCCAGTTGGGTTTTGAATATATCCAAGTTTTGGGACTTTATCATCATCCTGATGCTTAAGGAAGTTCTTTCTCTTGTACAGTCTGTACTGGACACTTCTCCAGCCTGGAGAGGTGTCTCTGAAAGGCAGCACAGCCATCTGTTCTATCAACCAATCTTCCTAGTGTGGTATCTCCAAAGTGGTGAAGGCCTATGTGATCCCATCATCAAGGTCTTTAGTGAAGGACAGCAGTATTTGCCCCAGTATTGGCTCCTTGGCAGTACTCCTGATGGCCTTAGTGCTGCTGACAGCAACCCTTTGAACCCAGCAGTTCAGCCAGTTTTCAATCCAACTTATCCAGTTTGAACTTCAGCAATTTGTTTGTCACCTTTGCACATTTTACCTTGGCAGTAGAGATTTTTGTCGTGTAACTTCACTGTCAGCATCAAATTATAGAGGTTGAAATGCATCTTCTACTTTTAGCAAGTTAGAGCTAGGTGCTATTGTATAACAGGATTTCTTCAACCCCTCTGGAAAGGAATTTTAATTAATGCTTTAGGTGATATTTAAGGAGTGTGAACTTTGGCAACTTCTTGAACATTTTCAAGTGGTTTAAACACATCCGTACTGACTTGTGTTTTCAAAACTCACACTTGGAATGTACTAAAATATAACAATCTGAGAAGCACAAGTTGAGGATCAATAGTGATGAAATAATTTTAATAGGCAGGAGTATTTATTTAGCAGCAAACCTAGGGGCTGAGCAGTTACACTAATGTGTAGTGAAAAACCTCTGTTCTTAGAATATCAGATGATGTTCAGAAGTTGACTGCCCTGAAATAGTTTCTTGAATGCAGAAGCACAGAGCTGTGGAATATTCTCTTGTTCATGTAGAAGATATAATCTTTAAAGCTTGCAGTAGTCACAAATGATGCATTAAAGTATTTTTCCTCATACTTTTCAACAAATATTATTTTAAGTAACTTGGAGCTGCATCTGAAGAGTACGAAGCTTGTAGTGGGAAATTAGGAGGATGGGAAATAGGGGCACAGCTTTTCAAATCTTTGTTTTTTGTTTCATTCAGTCACTTTTTAAGCATTGGTTTATAGCTCCATAACTATTTTTCACAATGAAATGCAAAATCATCCCATTTATTGTAGCAGTAGTATTTTTAGGCCAAGGAACAAGTCAAATAAAGATAAAGTCCTCATCTAGAGGGTTTGAGTTGGGCAGCTGAAAGCTATTGGAAAGCATGGTTGTTTGGCTGTTCGTTTTCTGGAATAGAAAATGGATTAAGGAAGGCTTGATGATGCAGTGCATTGAATTACCATGAAAGAGCAAAGGTAGGGAAGATCTAAAACAAGGGCAGTTATGCACAGGAAGGAAGGGGATAAATCAAGGTAGTTTAATTGCTACTTCAGTGCTGTTCTCTGTGTGTTAGCAGAAGCATGGGTGGATTTTCCAGTTGACTTGCTTTGATTGACTGCAAGCCAGTCACACTGTGGCTTAGTGACAGTGCTGAGTCAAGATGGGAGTGAGGAGTGTTGGACTTATGTCAGCGTTGGCACCTAGCTATAACTCATTTTTACATGTTCTTGTTAGTAGTGAAGAGCAAAAATGGTGAACAGAAGGCTGATAAAGTATTTTCAAGACATTCAAGTGCTCAGTCTGACACAGAGTAGCATTGATTTGGTCTCTGTCCTTTTACTTTGGGCTGTTGTTTTTGGGTTTTGTTTTACTTCTCCTCTGATCAAGTGAAAAAATTCAATCTCTACTAGTAAACACTTTTCCATGTCTCCATTAGACTTCATGTTAAGTGATTTCCAAACTGCAGTGCTGAATTTCAGTTTCCTCACTTAAAAGTTAAGTTTATTATCACAGAAATATTTGATCCCTGAGGGGTTCTGGAGTTAGGTCTTTCTTTTTTTCTTTTTCTTTTTGGTAAAACTCTTCTCTTTGGTAAGCATTGATAATGACAATTGGTAAAACTAATGAGATATTGTTTCATGTGGGTCCAATAGTAGTATTTTTGTAACCCTTAATTTGTTATGATTGACATAAAAGCACCTTTGCTCTTCTCAGGCTAGGGTTCATACTTTGGATGGGGTGGGAGTTGTGCTGTGCATGGTAAATCTATCCATTGTACTTGGGTGGGGAGAAACTTTCTTCCAAGTCCATGCTGCAAAGATCTGTTATTAGAGAGTATGCAGTGTTTATGAACACAAGGAAAAAAATTAGGATTTCTGGAAGAAACAGCTTATCAGCAACCTACATTTTTGAACAAGTTGAGGTAAATATGAAGATCAGTTTTTGTAGTCTTCCAAATTATAATGATTTATCAGATAACATCTTTCTTGTGTTCTTGAATATATTCTTACACTGAGTAGAATTCAAATAATATTCTTAATTAGACAAAGACAAGCATGACAGAGACAGTAATTGGCTGCTGGAATAGTGGAAAGAATGCATACAGTAGAAGTATTGTATCTTTAACTACAGGGTTGCTTTATTAAACCGTTTCTCAAATATCTCCTTTAATTAAAAATGTTATAGCAGACTGTTTACTTAGATTTGGTATCTAATTGTGCTGTAATTGCTCATTTATATGAAAATTTTGAAAATGTATGTTTAAATCTGACCAAATAAAACACTTGCAATTATTCTTATAAAACCCTTCAGCTAATGATGATCTTAACTTCCAAAGATGGGATCATAAGCCTAATATGTTGTAGTTTGTTTACTTAGATCTTTTTCTCCCTTTGTATATAACACTAGGGCACAGGAGAAAGTTAGATTAAAGACATGGAAATAACTCCATGAAGTTCTGCTTTGCTGCATGTAGTGATGTGCTGCTTATTCATGGAATGGAAGGTCAAGGCAGATGTGGATATCCCAGGTGTTTGGGTTGTTTGTGCAAATAACTAGAATGCCATTTGTTGAAGTGCCAGCATCAAGGTTTGGAGAAATTCTGTACTTGATATAAGCCATTTATTTGGTCTCCTAATACCTGGCCTAAAACAGCCATAGAAATATTTAATATAAAAACTTGGTTTTATATGTAATAACTTGAAAACCATCTGCATAGATAGGACAAGACACTTTAATGCTTCTTTTTTGTGGTCATAGTTACAAACCAGGTAAAGAATGTACAGTCACAAGCCTTTTTGGTATAAGAATGCTAATCTCAGGCTTATTCATGTATTCCGTGACAGCTTCAATTAAATTATCTTTAGAAAGACAGTTGCTGCCAATATAATGGTGACTATTCAGGAGCCAGTATGCTCCTTTATTGATACTGCTTTTAGCCAAAATTTATTCACTTATTTTCTTCCTCAATTTGGGAGATTCAATTACCTGAATTTCCAAGGGTCTGAAATACATGTTGCAATGAAAGGTACTTTCTGAAAGTTGCAAAATATATATAAAAAGCTGGATATTTTGCACATGGAGTAAGAAACTGAAAACCTTGGGCTTCTGCCTTCCCCTTTATTTACTGTTGTTAAGGCTTTTGTGGGGTGTTAGCCTCAGGGTAAGGAGGCTGCAGCTGTCTTGGAATAGCATGAGCCCAGGCAAAAAGCTCCTCTATCAACTGTAGGATCAGAACAGTATTGCAGCTGAGTGTGCCTGTTGGGTATCCCCAGAAATAACAAAGCATGCATGTTTCTTATTAGAGAATCAGGCTACTGTAAAGACTGTTTAGAAGACTGATAAATCATACTAGTTTTAAATTTGAGCTTTTATGGGATTAATTTGTTAATTTATATCCTCTATGAGTATCCAAATAGCATTGAGCTGAGGTCAGCACTGGTGGCTCTGGTCCTCATTAGTCCTTAGCCTGTGAAGTCAAAGCAAAGAAGCTTGGTAGCAATTTTGCAAGAGAAGTTTGAGATCAAAGAGTTGTTTTTAGCTTTGTGCATGAAGAATTGGTCTTGTCCTCTTGCAGCCCCTGATGCTCACTGTGAAAGTAAACATGATGCAGTGGAAGGCAACTTTCTTCAGAGTGCTTAGTGCAGTTGGAAATAGTTCTGAAAGGTGTTTTCTGAGCTAAGAGTTGAAGCAGAGTTTCACTTATTTGAACACTCTTTAATGCTCAGTTATATCATCTGGTATGAGTGGTGCTGCCATGCCAGAGCTCTTCCAGCCTGTGCTGTGCCTTTTCTACTTTGATAGGAGTAGTATTTAGCAGTAAATGTGTTGTGAATTTCTGAATATTATGTGATTCTACTATTTACAGGTACTAGTTCTGAATCTGGAACAAATACAATACCCAAATAAAAAAACAAAAAAAAAAACCCAACCAAACAAAATTCCTTAAACAATCAACAAAAAAAAAATAAAAAAAAAAAACCCCGAAACCATCCAGCAAAACAAACCAACCAATCACAATCCTCAGAACAACCAAACAGAAAAGCCAAACAACTACAATGCCCAAAGCAACAAAAAAAAAAAAAAAACCAAAAAAAAACCGAAGAAGACACCAAAATTCCCCAAACCAACCCACCAAGAAACCGAAAAACCCCAAGCAACCAAAATTGCCTAAACAGCCAAATGAAAAACCAACCAAACTCCCTAACCAGCTTCACAAAATCCCAACCAAACAAAAAAAGCAGCCACAATTCTCCGCCTCAAAAAACCAAATAAGATGAAAAATTTCAATTAAGAAATTACCTTGAGGGATGAAGACTTTTCTGTTAGCTCATCTTCCTTTATGTAATGTTCTTCAAATAGATGATTTGTAATGAATTAGAAACGTGGTGATTGAACCCCCCTTTTTTGACTGAGTAGAGAATATTCAAGCCTTTACATTTTTATTCACTAGAACTAAACCAGAAATAAGTCACATCGCTCCTTGATAAGAAATTCATGTTAAGAGTCAGCACTGGATGGCACACTAGTGGTGAAGTTGAATGTTATTGTGTGTTTATGCTTTCAGCCTGGGTATCTGGAGATGGAACTTGGTGCTTTTTCCAGTTTGTAAAAGCTGGTGCCATGAAAAGGAAGGAGAAGTTTCAAGAAAGGAGAAGTTGTACTTATAAAATGCCTAATCAATTAAAGCCTCAAAGGCCTTGTGGCAATTTACACGTCGAGAGGAAGCAATTTTACTTTTATCAGAGTGATGGTGCTAATGAACAGTGTCAAATACAGCAAAGACCAGTCCCTTTTATACAACCAGGGAAACATTGGAAGTGGGCAGTCCCAGACTATGGTGAAAGATGAGTGACTCATATATCTTACTGTAATCTGATTTAAAAAGGAGTTTTGTAGCTTGCAGGGAAGATGGATTTGAGGATATCATAAGGAGCTGAGAGGAAATTCGTGTCTATTGTTTATTGCAAATATCTGTATGTGTATCACCCATTGTACTTAGTGCTGGTGCCTGATTCCCTGTGGTTATTCCCTAGTGGCTTCCTCTGCTGAGACTAAGGTTTAAAGAGAATATTCCAGCAATTGTATGGTCCCCTGCCAGCTTATTAACTTAAGGAGTGAGCTTCCTGAGCTCACTGTAGGAGAGGAGTTGTCTTATTCCTTCTAAAGCTAACCAAATAGTCATCTGCCTATTGGTCTATTTGTATCTTTTGCAGCTCAGTTTTTAAAATGCAAGCATTTGTTCAGCTCTCATTTAAGATGATCTTTGAGTGAGGTGATCTTGTTTAGTTAACATCATATTGGTGACGGTGGATGAAGACTTTGCAGCACAGTTGTCCTAGTTTGAGAACAGATAAAAGCTTCTCAATAATAAGGAGCAATAACAAGGCTCAGTATGCTGAAGAGCCTCATAGCAGCAGCAGCTGATAAATTATTAAACAATTTATGTTCTGTAATGTCTCTGGAGGGCCATGTTGTACTGTGACTGACAACAGGGAAGCCCTCTTGGTAAAGTTTTCAAAGAATGTGCTGGATAGTGTGGGACTTTTGTCTCCTGTCAAGAGAAACCCAACAAGAGAAATTATTTATTTATTCTAGTGGAAGTACCTTATTCCCTCTGACCTCAGTGCATTTTGCTTTGAATATAATGTTTTTTTCTGGGGGAGCTGGAGCTGATTGCTTTATATGAAGCTTGGAATAAACCTTTGCCAGTACTGTGTAGCTTGTTACAGCTGCATCTGGGACCTTAGAAAGGATGGGGAGAGAAGTGGTTTTGAGTATATAAAATGCATGTCTTATTGTTTGTCTAAGAAGGACTTATGAACTTTTTAGGGAATCATAGTTAAAATACTTGTACAGCATGGTTTCCCTGACATGCTGTGTTTTCTGTAGCAGAATAGTAGCAGTCTTAAATATATTCAATGACAAAATTACATATATTATCAAGAAAATACTCTTAATTATATTCTGTGGCCCTAGAGTAAAAAAAAACAAGCATGAACAAGGGTGTTATTTTAAAAGGCTGCTAAATAGAGAGATGAGAATAATTAAATAGTTAAGTACTAAACATATAGGTATTTAAATAAATACATAGCTGTTTTACTTAGAAGGGAAAAACAAATATAAGGAACATTAACACTGAGGCAGAGGCAACATCTAAGACACAAAGATGCTTCAAAATTTGGAACAGAATTTGGTAAATAGCACAAGTTATGTACACTAAACAGAGGAAAATTTAAAGGATATGTATAGCCATGATTTTCGACTTCATTCATGGTTAAACTTTGCTAATTTTATGTACTTCATAAAAGCAGGGGTTAAATGACAGACTGCAGGAATAGCCTGGGGGATCAGGATGGGCAACAACCCCATACTGATATTAGGTGGAAAGAAGCACCTGGATTTTCTTTTTAGATCAGTCAGAAACAATTCTGTTTCATGTCAATGTTGATGGGGGAGGTGAAGAATCTGATTCTGGTCCTCTGGACTGACACTAAATGAAATTTTGATTTACTTTTCCTAGCTATCAATGTAAATGTCAGGCTTTTCAATATCTGAGCTACTCTTGGAGTTTGTTATGGAAGATGCTCTAGAAACTCTATTGTTTTATCAAATCATTTAATCAAATCATAACTATTTGCAGGTGATGTAGAGGATTAATGGAATGATTAACTTATCCTTGTTGTACAGACACAGCACTTAATATATACTTCAATTTTTTTTCTTAAATCATGAAACAAAATATGAGGGGAGGGAGGAGAAGAAAAATAATCCCTGCTTGATCCTTTGTAGTCAGTAATTACATGTTCATTTTTCAGCTCTGATTTCTTTCCCCCACCCCATTACTTGGTTCATTGTTTCAGTGTACCCTATTTCCTTATATTTCCTCCTCAACACAAACTGACAGGCTGAAATAATAACTAGGCAAGTAGATTACATTGAAAAAAAAAACATTCTCATTACAGGATCTTGGTTAACTCCTCATCACAGTTCACATTATGGAAACATTACCAATAAAATGAACTAATTCAGTTTGCCTCTGGAACAAACTATCATATAAAATGCCAGGGGTTTTTCTCAGCCCACAAAGTAAAGCAGAAAGAATGCAGAGATAGAAATGAATTGTCTGGAGTGTTTGGAATGATTGCAACAATCCAAACAGACCAAAGGGCTGTTAGGGTGTTCTTGTTTTCCAGCTTACTGGTCACCTTTTCCTCACATGTCATTTTGGTTCTTGTCCACTAAAGATAGTGCATGGTTTGTTGTTTTGAGTACTGGGATATGTGTATAGACTAAAATTAAGTATTTTGAGGCTTGCCTACCTTTGCTCTGTCTGGGGTTCACCCAGGGGATAGTTTATATTACCTTTCTAGCCAAATTGTTTCTCCAATGTTGTATTTTACTGATGGTCTGTCAATCATACTTGACCATAGGTATTTGACCATAGTGACACTATCAGGGCTTGAAAAGTAAACTGGATCTAGGACACAAATAACCTGAGTTTCATTTGGGTACTTTCAGTGTAAAAATAGTTCTCTTGTCCTCCAACTTCTCCTTTATATGTTGTGTTCAAAGCACTTTGTACCTCCATGGACCAAAAGGGTTTTGTACCAGCAACTTCCATATCAGTGCTGTTGTGCTTCAGCTCCTGTGCAAGTGTAAATATAGATTTTAATGTGTAATAACTATATAAATATATTTTAGTTGAGGTGGGGAGTGAGGCAAGGGAAGAGGACTTTGTAGCAAAAGCTACAGTCCTCCTGGTATATATCCTTGATTTGAGGAGGAAGTTGGGAAACAATGTGCTTCAATAGAACTTGGACTCAAAATATTTAGTAGTTCACATGTGAAGGGTCTTGGGTGTTGCCATGCTTTTCACTTTTGCCTGTGGCTTTTTTCTAAGTTTGACTTAGCTAAATGGAATTCAGGATTGGGAAAAAAACACACCCATCCCAAAAAAGACATCTTTTCCCAGCTGAAAACTAGACTGTAAAAGTTCTTCATAAGTATAGCAGAATTGCATTCGTTGCCATACATGACAGAATTTATAATCATGTATCTTTCTGTGAAGGTGAAGGAGTCTTCACCTTTCAAGGATGCACTGGTGTATGTGCCGGTGGGGAAATGAATACCTGGAAATATCAGAAGAAATCTATGATCACTTGAACCTCTAAACTTAGAGAATTTTAAGACTCATTTATTTGCTTGTAGATTAAAAGAAAAAAAACAACCCAAGGTTTTTATTCCAGTTCAGTGGAAACATTCAGTGAGTTTTGTGGAGTTTGATGCTCAGAGAAGTGCTTGATTTACTTAATTTTTCTTACATTTGCTATTTGTGTTAGCAGCTACACTTGTGATTTTAGGAATAAGACATAATTTTATTATGCACTGGAAATGCTCTTTGAAATATAAATATCTGTAGTGAAAATTGTTGCTGAAATCAAGAATGAATGAGCAACTTATTGCATCTGTCTGAAATTAATTCTTGCCTGTTGTAATTATGCAGATTAATAGATATGTTTGAGAGTATTATGAGAACATAATGAACCTAAGATCCCAGTAGTAATAAAACAGTAGTTCTGTTTAAAGAATAATTTTATAGTTTATAGAGATGGCCTGTTAATTTGAAAGATTACATTTAGCTGTGTTCATTTCCCTGCTGGCTGAATCCAAACTGTGAGCATTAATTAGTCATCAATGTTTTGAAAGGGAAGAGTAATACTTAGTTTATTACTAAATGCTTTTGAATATAGAATTAAATCTTCAAGCAGAGTGCCAAATTTTCAATCTAATGTGAAGTTAGTACTTGTAAAATCATACTTTGAAATAAGCTTGAGGAGCTTTGTTAACTGGCTTCACCTGAGCACCAGATTTTTCTGACTGTATCTTACTACAGGACCAAGGACTAACTCTAAGATTTAGAGATCTTACCAATTTTTCCATGACCATCCAAACATGTCTGTAAACCATTCTCTTATTGCACTGGTTTGGAAAACTGGAAAATATATGCAGTGGTAGAATATTGAAGGTGAATAAAATAAAATTTTAATAACTGCAAATCCTTTCCTTTCAGCAACCAGTGTGCTTGATTGGCTTTGCACAGTGATAAAACATGTTTGATTTTTATGCTCGTAGATATTTTTCCATGTCCCTAAGTACCCTGCCCACAAGCATCTAGACTAATATTCAATTACTGCTGTACTTATCTGGTGCTAGAATATTCAGTGTTCTGTAGCCTACAGAAAAATGTCATAGAGAACTGGAAAAACACAGAATTAATTTTAAAATAACATGATGACTCATTAAATAGATTAAAGCTGTTTATTCACAATTATGGAGTTTCAAAATGTAGTAGGAATGGTTGAGATAAAAACTAAAGAGTGTAAAAGGGCCAAATTAAGATGAAATAACTTCTTTTGTTGAATCAAAAAAGTAGAGTTTTGTAGATGACTTCTGGAAGCAGGTTTTTAAACTGCATTTCATCATACTAAGCAATAGTCTATAAATACTGGAAAGATATTTCCAAAGATTTTGAAATATATCTCATTCTTGGTTAAAATATTGAAGAAAACTTGTATGGTGTCAGGAACACATGTGGTCTCCTGTGTCAGTGTCAGCAGATGTTTGCATGCTCACATGATAGAGCACAGTTTCAGTTGCCTTTAAAAGAGGATTTTAACAACTCTGCTGTGTCAGGAGTGTTAAATCCTGAATTTGTCAGGAAGGGCATTGAGTCCTTCCTGTTACAGGGGCAGCTTTATTTCTGCAGTGTGGAAGGAAATGTGGGCTGGAGGAGACACTGGTTCTGTGTTTACTTGAGAGTGCTGGGAAACATGACTGCACAAATGTGTGGTGATGAGATTAATGGTAATGTGGGTGCTAATATACTTAGTAAATGTAATTTTAGTTCAGTTTTTTATCAGTTTGTCACTTAGAGTATGTGAAGTGACTGCCATGTGGTAGAACTTTATTTTCTAGATTGTATTAACAATGTATTGTTATTGTAAATGTATTAACATTTCCAGCATGTAAACCTTAGCAGGACATGATTCCACAAAATTTGACTTTTTTTTTCCATGCAGAACCCGTGTATAAGGTTTTTCAGGATCTCTGTTGGTCCTGCTCAGTGTCACATTGAGTCACTTGGATGTGGTAACCCATTGGAGAGATGTTCCTTGCTGCTGTGCTGGTCTCTGCTTTGATACACTAGACTGGGGATGACAGAATGAATTGAGTGCCAGAAGTTTATTTTGCATTTCTGATAACAGAGTTTTTTGACATTTAGGAAAATCGCCTGGAATTGAACTGTACCAGAGATTTTAGATTTAAGTACAGATGGCTTGTAGCTGCTGGGACCAAGAGCTGTTCCCTGCCTGCAGCAATTTTCCTTTAATTACACTTTCATGCACTGTCTAAATAGAACCTATCTTCCTTCTAATCCAGATTTGGATTAAGGCTTATACAATGAAAGGGTGTTTGACATAAAATACTGATGTGAAAATACGAAAACAGAATTAACGCATCCCTTCCTATGCAAAAAAATCCCAACCCAACAAACTAGCATGTTAATGTTAAATTCTAATGTTTATTGGAGTCTTATCTGATAATGTGTTAGTAACTATTGTATTTACATGTATTTTGTAAAAGCTAATGCTGGATATGTGATGTGTGGGCTTTCCCAGGGGGCCTGTTCTAAATGTTTGGGCTTTGCATTGACTTTTCAAAACTTTATTCCTATTGCTATATCATTAATTACATACTCTTGGTGGTGAACAACAGTAAGGATCTAAATATAGAGGGGAAAATATGAAAGCAGCAGCTACAAAAGGATTTCTGTATCCAACAGTTAATGTGATTACAGTGTTATACGTGGACTTGTGCTCCACTTGCCACATACAGCTGTCTGCCTTTGAAATGCAAATGTTCTGTCAGGTTTTCTCTTTATATTGAGTTAAGCTACTCTGTGATCTTCTGCACAAAACAATTTTCTTATGAATCTTACTGAAAAGTCCAGCAAGTCAGACCTGTAACTTGATATCTTTTTTTCTCTTGTTCTATTAATTCCCACTGTGAGCCATTATAGGATTCTTAATGCCTGTGGAAGAATTTCTTATTTAATGGTGGCTATCATCCTGCAACTGGTGCTGGCACCCTTTTAACTTGATCTGACTTTGATGTTGTTATTGTTCAAGCATTTTGCTTCAGCTCTGCAGTTCCTGTTGCTTGGATGTGATGTGGCTTGTGATGGTTGTACAAAGGTGGCTTTCCATAGGGGTCAGTGGAAGTGACAGCCAGATGCTTCTATAAAGAGACAGTGTTCTGTTTATGTTGGAGTAACTGAGACTACTAGTTTGTAATGAACTGGTGATCAGCTTTCTGAATGAAAAAAACAATCAAGGTCCTTTTCTTGTTAACCCTCATGCCACAAGCCATGTCAGTCAGGCATTAGATGCAAATACAGTACTATGAAACCGTTGCTCTAGTTTGATTAATCTTATCTCTTCAGCTAGAATCTGCCAGAAATGTCATCTGCATAATATAATTTGGGTCAAATATTGAAAATAGCAGTAGTGGCACCTGGGCTCTGAATCCAGCTCTGATATTGTGCAAAGTGCTGTGAGGAGCTTCTCTGAATGCAACTGTGTCCCTTGGTGCTGCAAATTGCAATTCCATTAGCTCTTCTGAGAAGTCTTATTCCCCTCTGTAGCAGGAGCTGTCTCTGGGGAGTACTTATAACAGTGTGATTTTAGGCAGCTAACTGGAGTGTTGGGATTCTCCTGATGTGGATGTCTACTTCTGTCCTTAACAGTTACACAATTATTAATAATGTTTAACTATTATAAATTACATTGGGTGCCAATTTTATTCAGCTTGAATGATGCCTAAATTAATAAATCAGCTTGGGAGCCTTGGGGGCAGGGGATGTAACACGTTAATAAAGTTGCCAATCATTTTTCTCCCGAAGTCCATTAAAAACATGGCAGAAGCATATCCTGTTTCTGTCAAATGTGCTGGCTCTCAGTTGTCTGTGGTAATGGACTAGAGGATATTCCCCATGGAACAGAGGAAAAGCATGGGCAATCAAGGTGCTAGGAGAATGGCTGTGGAGATTTAGGAGTGACCTGTGACTGCTGTCCTGACAGGGATCAAGTAGTCCAAGGAGCAGTATAGAAATGTTGGTGTGATGCTGCATTTGTCCATCTTGTAGATCCATCTTGCTGTGCATGGTAGCCAGGGGTCTGCTGGCCTAATTTGGAAGGGTTTGCTCTGTTTTTGGGAGATAACCAACTGATACAATGACCGAAGAGTCACAGTTACAAGAACATGTTAGCTGCTGGGGTATGCTTGTTTTCTGTGTCATTTAGACTTAAATACATTCTTAAAATACTTCATAAATACTTTTAGAATAGTTTTAGTTCTTTGTTTTAGTTACTGTAATGCTGGAAAACTATTTTCATAGTGAAGTGTTGGAACTAAAGAAGTATTGATTTGTTTGTTCAATACAAATGAATTCAGTGCTGAAGGCCTTTGTGAACAGAAGGCTGGAAAAGGCCCTCAGTAATAAGACCCTGTGACAGAACACAAGTGAAGTGGCTCACCAGGTCTGCAATCAGGCAGTAGGATGACTTTTCAAGTTAGCTGCTTGAAACCAGTCTTACTCTGCAAAAATCCTGCAATGTGCAGCCTCAGTTAGTACTTTTTCAACTGCAGTTTAAGTTCTCTGATTGATACGGTTTGTGTCTTGCCACTCATGTTCCTCTAGCTGTTCAAATGCAGTGCCATAGTATTGCTGCTGTCTCTGCAGTGTGCTGCTCTGGTTCCATCTCTGAAGTGTGGGATGTACCCAGCTGGCAGTGCTGACTGCCAGCTGTACTCAACAGAAGCATGGCTTGGTTACTCTCCATTCAATTGCAAGGAATTCCTCTGCTGCAGGCAGGTGTCGGAGGCAATAAGTGCCCTGTACTGCTGATGCACTGGCTTCTCCAGGTTATTTAGTGATCTGTCAAAAAAAATTATCATAGGCTGATTTGAAAAGCCACACACTGAACAGATCGTTCAAGGTAGGAGGCTGTTTCACGTTTGGGGGAATAAATGTGCTTTCAACGTTGCAGTTTTGAGGAACTTAAATATAAACATGTTTTCTTTTAGCTAGAAGGAATGTCACTCTCTATTTTCATTATAGTTGATAATAGGTTGGAAAATAATTTGGTTTCCTAACGTTCAAGGAATGCCAGAAATTTGGCAGGATTTTCTGTGGGTTTTCATGCTAATTTCTAGTGTAACTTGAATGTATTCTGAAATTGCACATTGATGCTGTAATCAGGCCAACATTGAAATGACTGGATTGTGTTGGTGGGTCTGTCTATAGGGTTTTTTACGTATTTACATTTAACTTTACATGCTTACATATAAATTTTAAAAGAAGGAAATTGTATTTTCTTCGACTCTATGCAGAAATTCATAAATTCAGAGATTCTGTAGGGCTTAATTGACAGTCTGGGGAGCAGAGCTCTCTGAGCCTTGTGGCTTAGACTCAGCTGGCCATTGGTCCTTCTGGTGTCCGTGTCTTAGAGCCATTCCCTCTTCTTGCTGCAGGTTTGTCACAGCTCTTTGTGGTCATGGTGGCCTTCATGAGATGAGTAATGCTGTATTGCTCATATGTCTGCTCAGAGAGACTCAGTAATTCCTAGTTATGCAGAAATTTATTAAAAATTAGTGTTTTCGTTTTCTGATGGGGCTAAGTGGAACTATGGCCTGATGGTACAATTACATTCTTACTGAATGCTTACACCTGTTATCAATATATTAAATATTAGTGTTGTTTCTTGCATATTGGTGATTGGTTTTGCAGGTTTTCTGTTGTTTAAATTACTTCTGCCTTTCAACATTTTCAAGATATATTAAGATGTTTTCAAAATTTGTTACTCCCAATCTTGTTTCTGTATCTTTGATATATATATATATATATGTACATATATATATTTTATTAAAACATTACATAGTTGCTTAAAAATGCAGCTGTTAATTTTCCATTTCCTCTTAGCAACTGTTTGGATTTCCTGAATACATTTTTGAAGTCTGCTTTATGCTAATATTTTCTATTATTGTTTTTCTTGCTGTGTTTTCATTTTGATTTGTTTGCTGTGTCACCTAATTTACAGGAGCCTTCACATTCACTGTTCGTAATTTTTGTGGCAATTTTGTGTTTATTAAATTGCAGTTAACCTGAGAGACAAATATTGCATATATGCCTAGAAGACTAAATTTATTGTTGTACATTTGTATCCATGTGTTTGCCGTAGTTCTTGCATTTAAAATATTAAATCTATGCATTTAAATATTCTTTTAATGGGAGTTTAAAGGGACTAAATAGAAGGACTAAACTGAGATCACTACACAGTTTTGATGCTGAGAAGAGTACTTTTTAGTCTAAATAATATAAGCACGTAATATAAATTATAATTTCTTAGGAAGTTGTGGAAAACAGCAGATAAATAATTCCTATTAATGATGGAGTTCTTAAAAGCAGAATCTAAAATACTGCTTACTGTGTGCTTTCCTTAAAAGATCTTTACATGAGGTAGGAGGAATAGACATCAAGAATCCAAGCTTCTGGAATATAAATTAATTGAATGTGTTTTGAAATATTTTATGAAATGGGTTTCTGTTGTCTTGCATGTGTTTGGTTGCATATAAAAACTTATACACACTAGCTAACAGAAGGTAAAAAATAAAAGGTAGCTTTTTTAGTGGCCTGTCTTCATGGTATTGTCACAAAGTGCAGCAATCTGTACCTTAGGGATGTGCTGAGGAACAAAAGTGTTATATCTGAGTGTACACAGTCATTTAAATGCTCTTCTCTCTGAATTATCTCCTCAGCTGGTTAAGGTTACGTTGGACACTGTTGGAAGATGTTATTTTCTTTGTTATACCCAAATAGAACATTTTATAGATTACTTCTGTTACCAAAACCATGTCTGGCTGAAGGTGTGTGTAGCTATATTCTCCAGCAAGCAGGAAAAATGGGCATTTCCTTTTCTCTTGCAACTAATGAGCAAAAAGAGTATGTGAAAAGGACTGAGAAGGGTTGTATTTATTTGGCTCAGGTTTCTTCAGTATGACATTAGGGAACACTTGCCAGCCTTGAGATCTTTATATGAAATTTATTGCACTTGATTAGTTTTATCCAAGACAAGAGTTGGCTTCAATTGAAAAGTTTTACATCTGAATATCAGTAGCTTTGCAGCTGATCTGATCCTGACATTAACTCTGGGGGGAAATGCAGTCTAGGAGAAGCATTTCTGTGTTTGGATATTGTGTTTTGAAAGTTTGGACATGTAATCTAACAAAATAACAGAGAACCTCAGAAAGTCTGCACTGCACATGCCATTTAAATGTACCCTTAAATGTCAGTTCAGTGGTGAAATTCTCTGCTCTGTCTGGTGTCTATCCCAGGCTGCTTATGTGCTGTGCTACCAGGTTGTACTGAAGGGGCTGCCTCACAAGTATTTTGAGCAATCTTTGCATATTAGTGGTTTATATCCATTATGGTAATGGCTGATGTGTTTTCCAGATCAGCCACTGGAAGGTGTGAAAATTGCAAACTGATAAACAAAGAAAGGGTCTGACAGTTTCTCCTGCAGAAGGCAGTGATACATTTCTCTTCCAGCAAATGCTGCATAAACTATACAGTTTATTAGTGAGCTGTGCCTTGAGCTCCAGAATTTCATAGGAGCTGAGCTGTTCAGGGGTCTAACATGCCCAAAAATTGTATGTGTCAAGTGTGTCTGCATCCTTAGCAACCCCATCTGTCTTTGCCCAGCCTCACCCTTCCTCCAGAGCAGGAAAAGAGCTCTGAACCCTTTGCTGAAGGAATTTACCCTATGTTTGATGTATGATGGAAGCAAGCTCAGGTCTGTCAGAAGATATACTTTCATACCTGAGGTGTGGGAGTGAGGGAATTATGATTGGGAACATTACCAGCCCTCAGGCAAAATTAATTGTGTCTAATGTTTGCTAATACCTAATGACAACATTCAACAGTCAAATTTGAATGGGTTGATGATTGCTTACTGTACTTTGTGTTGAAAAGCTGTCAGTGGCCAGTGCAGGAGATGGAAATTACATGGTCAAGGACTTGTACAGTTGGAATAGAACAGACTTTCCAATTCTTAAATTCTTCTGAGTAGGAGGTATGATGGTGCACTTCGACTAAATTGTGGTTCTTGCTCCTAATAGCTGCCATCTTCAGATTCTACTGACTGCGTTGGGGATATCTTTCCAAGAGTTTAAAAAGCAAAGCTGCTTTTAAGGATCCTGATCTTCCAGTGTGATACATAGATAACAGTCCATATCTAGAGAGATGACAGGCACAGACACTATTATTGTCAACTGCTTAGAAAATAAACTAAATATCATGCAGTAGAGTAATTCTGTCAACAAGGAGAATAACACTAACTTTTGCAAAGAACAAATGTCAGTATCACTTTCACTTACATGACAGGAAAAATGATAAAAGAAATGGGTGTGACCCAGAATTCCCACAGCCAAGAGGATGTGTAAGTACCAGTTTAGCTGAAATTACTGTTGCTTGTCATTCCCCAGTGAGAGTTTTGAGAAGTCATCACAGGCTTTTTTAATGTATGAATATCAGTGTCTATAAGTCAGGTGTAGGCATATGTATTTCACGTACTTTTGCTTTTTCCATTGTACAGCAAGTAATCTCAGAGCAGAAATGGCTGTGCTGAAGCAATATAAATAGTCATCTCTGATTTATTTCCAAAAGATGTTTGATTGCCAGGTGATATCCTCAGCATCATCAAAGTTAATCAGACCCTCTCAGTCCTACTCCTTGCAGCTGCTGAGGTTGTAGAAGGCCTAACTGAAGCTGACAGAAGTAATTTTCATTGCTTTCAGTGACTTTTAAATCAGGCTGAAAATGCTGATTGGTCTCAAAAAGGGTTAATACTTTGTGAGATTCAATCTAATGAGTGGAGGACAGTGGTAAATCAAAATAGAAGAAAGATCTTTGTGGGCAAAATGCAGTAAAGCTTCATTTTCTTTTTCAAATTCTAACTTACCTAAATTTTGCATCAAAAGTTGTGGAAGTATCAATCCCTACTACCACCTTAAGGTATATTTCCTCCTCATTGCTTGAGACGCTGACTGAATACGCATAGTTTAAATTAAAGTTGATTGCATTTAACAACAGAATTTTTTTAAAGCCTTTAGTAATGTCATAATGATAGGTAGCACTTAATTTAGTCAGAATGACCCAATACAGTTACCTATAATTTGCATTAGCAATGTTGAACTGACAGTAAATTCAATTAATTCTTCAATTTTATGCTCTTAACATTTAGAAGCCTAACCTCACTTTAAAATCCGTTGGCATTATTTCGAGGATGGGATTCTTAATGTTAAACTGCTATTAAGTTCAGATTTTCTCTCCTTTAAGGTTGCTTGGAGTTATTTTGTGGATATTTTTGTGGAATGGATATGTTTGTTGGTCAATGAGCAGGTTTTGTGGGTGTGTCTTTGACTTAAGAATCTCTCTGTTGGATATTGATTTAACACTGGAACAAGTGTTCTCATAGTGCAGACCAGGAGGTTGGGATGATATTTCCTCTCCCATGTTCACTGCTGTCAAGGAACACCCATGGCTACAGGCAATAATTTATAACAACAGTGCTGCATTGACTGTTTTTAGTAGTTTTTAGGGGTAGTTTTTAGGAATGATAGGTATGTATTTATCCCATCTTTAAAGAAGCACATAACACATGTGATTATTTGGATGAATTAGCATGGTTTTACATCACAGATGGTAGAAAGCTGGAAGAAAAAGCCAAGAATAAAGGTTAAGGGAGAAAAACCAAATAACTGAGGGTGGTGACTGAGGTTAATGTCCCTTCTGAATTCTGAGTGCTCCAGCACAGGTTTTCTGTGATCCATTCTGTGAAGCTGCATTATCATTTTGCTATGAATATTCCAATATATGCAAGTCCTCTCAGACCCTAGAGAGAACTCTTCCAGTGGGTAATTTCAGGTCTGACTACCACAACCAGACTGCTGAGCAAACTTGCCCAGCCTTTGGTTTGGTGTTTCTGATGGTTTGAGCTGCAAGTTCTTTGTCAAGCTGCTTTGTGCTACAGCTGCTTTTCTTTAGTGATGCTGCACTACCTTGCTGCTTGGCAACTTAATTGGAAAACAAAGAAATTGATGATGCAAACTGAAGCTGGGGGAAACTCTGGTGGAAGGGCTTCTGCTGCTTGAATTTTAAACACTGGGTTGCTAAACCTTATACATCATCTGTGTGTTAGTGGTTGCATCAACCAGCTGGGATAGTCCATCCAGGCCCTGTTGACACAAACGTGTTTTTCATTGGTGCTGTTCCCTATAATTTTGGAGGCAAAAGTAAGGTGAAAAGAAGGTGTGAGCAGGTATTGAAAATTTTAATTTTTACCTAAATTTACCCCACTCACCTGCTATTTTAATTTTAAAGCAGAGTGTCAATCAGAGAATGAAAGCCTGGGTTGAATTCTAATCTTTGTGAAGGAAGTGTCAAACCCTCTCGAGGGAGCTTGACCCAGCTTTGTACCTATTAATTGTGTGTCAGTGAAATTAATTGTTAATGAGTCCAAATACTGCATTTTAAAAATCTAAGCATGAACAAGGAGGGGGAAAAAGCATGTAAATACTGGGCAATTTCACAGATTTTCAGCTGCTGTAACTCAGTGTAGCTTCACAGAACAGAGAAGGGCACTTCACTTAACAGCACTGAAAAATTGAACCAGGGAAATGGCATAAAAATTGAGAAGGATTTTAGAATTATAATCTGAGGAAACAGTGTCAAGAAAAACATGCAAAGTTGGGCATTGCTTCTGTGATAGGAGAAGTTAAGTTGTACATTCATGTACCTTGCATTAAGGAAAAGCATTTGTATTCAAGCTGAATGATGTAATGGAAAAGCTAGTTTATTTTTTTAAGCATGCAAAACTTCTGTCCGTTGAAAGGAGGTAACCTCAGCATATTAATGTATTTCTCTTCTTACCTGTTGTTTTGTGAAGTGGTTAAGATTGCTGGCATTTTCCATCTGGAATTTTATGCCAATGGCAGATCCCAAATGAGATGGTCCAAATGCCTCAGTTGGAATAGTGTTTCACTGTCAGAGTGCCAAGTCTTTCAGACAGGTGCCTAATAATGCAATAGTTCGTTATAACTGAGTCAAGTGTAATTTATCTAATATAATTACTTTATTAGATGTTTAGAGCCACTAATTTGAAATATACTCCACTCCTCTGTTAACTTTTCATACAGGGAACACTGTAATCATCTGACAAACGATCAGCTCTTGGGTAAAAATTTAAACCTACAGTGAGCTTCAAACTACTTTGCATTTACCCTTAGAAGAAAAGGGAGGTTGAATATTTTTGTCATGTTAATTTATCTTAGGAAACTGGATTGCAAGGCTCTAAATTAGTCATTATGTGAGCATGTAAAGTATTACCAACTACAAGATTCATCTGATGTGGTGTGGATGGATTAGTGGGTGTACAAAGACCATTTGAAACATTTCAATTTTTGCCACGTTTGCTAGGGCTAGTTGCATCCAGTTATAAGAGAGATTGTCTCCAAAATGGCAGTGGGTTATGTGTCCTAAATGTTAAGACTTTGGTTAAAACAAAAGGAACAAAATACTTTTTATTTTAACTTGTTATGAGGTTTGTACTAAGGCTTTGAGTAGTACTTTATCACGACAGCTCATTTTCCTTTTCATTTGATGCCCTCATATACACCTTGTTACTCTATTAAACTAGAAAGATTCAGTTTCTTAAAGAGCCTTCAATGAAGCTGTTATAAAGCCTTTTCTCAAGACAAGTAAAAATTGGAGCCTGAGCACATGAGATTACATTGAGTTTTGGTTTATGTTGCTTTTTTTAGGAAATAAAAATAGGAGAGAGCAAGAGTTTATTGCTTAATAAGTATCTGCTATTATCATAAAAAGGATAATAATTTTGAGTTTCATTTTTATTTCGACCAAAACACTTTTATGTAATAAATGTTGCAATTGAATCTTGTCTTTTATAGAAAGTTGTTAAAACAAGCTAAATGCTTTCCATTTGTGGATAACAAACTGATGCTCTAAGTTTAAGAATTACTGTGCAAAAAATTTCCTTGTAGTCTATAAAATGGACTGTTTCTGATTATTTCTGGGACCTGTGAATTAAGGGCATTACCTCAGGTGGAATGCCAAAAAAATATAGATTGTGATGCTGTGTTGTTTCCATTACTAAGAACAGTTTCTGGTCTGGGGCAAGCTCTGATTCAGATAATTCCACTAGATTTCTATTAGAGAATCTGCTTTTTGTAGACTCTTTTAAGGGTATTTTCACATTTTTCATTGCACATTTTTAGGATTTTCCAAGTGTGTGTTTATAAAAAAGCAGCACCCAAATTAATTGCATCTTTTATGTACACAAGAACTACTTTATAGTATTTTAAACTGCAAATGAAATGTTAGTGTGTGTGGAAATGGAATTTAACTCACTTTGTGGACTTGAAATATATCCCTAAGCAGTTATTGCAAAATCTTATCAAATTCTCGAGCAAGAAACAAAGCTTTTTCTAAATGGAATTTTTATGAACTGTTTTAAGGACTGTTTACTGGAAAGCTGCCTAATCACTGTATTCCCTGGGTAATGGCTGGGATATGTGTGCTGAATTAATAGTAGGAATATGCTTAACTGCACAGGCAGGGAACAGTTGATACTGCTTTTGTTAATGCATGTAAATCACAGAACAAATTTTGAATGTGTGGAAAATTTTTAAGAGTAGCCCCATTTAATTGTGTCAGCCTAGAAATGTGACGGATGTGTGTGATGAGGTCAAACAATCCTGTAAATCAAGCAATTCCTGTGCCAGGCATTCAGCAGAACTCTAGTGCTGTGTTTGGCTTTGGGGGAAGTGAACTCCCTGTGAAGAGAACCAGAAGCCTTCCAGAGGCCCTTCTCCCTCAGGGCTGGGATTTGCACTTGATGTAGCTCATTCCCAGTCTGCAGAACACCAGCACTTAGTGAGAATAGCATAATTTCTGAGGCATCAATAAATATACCAGTGGTCATTAGAGTCATGGTGAAATCAACTTCCACAGGCTTCTCCTTCATTTCAA
>JANRGV010000104.1:5850475-5861872 GCA_024734035.1 Alethe castanea | reverse complement strand
GCTTCTCCTTCATTTCAACAGTGCCTTGCTTCAGTGATTTTTAAGGAAATTGGTGAAACTGTATTTTTTTTTTTTAAGTGGTAGAAGTAATAATTGAAATCTGTCAGTTAAAAGGATTTGGGAATAGGTTTAATTTATAAAAAGATTAGGTGTATCAGGGGAAAAATCCACTTTGCTGGCATTCTTCTGTTTAGGTCATTGCAGAGGAGCTAAAATGGGTTAAGAGGAAATTACTCTTTCCATAGTGTGCTGTGTGTGGCTTCCTGGGGATTTTACCTTTAAGGTGAGTGTGTCTCTGAACACAATGAAGCTGCAAGTGCCTGCTAAATCCAGTTAAGAAGATTTCCAGTTTAGTGTTTTGGCTCTGGAAGAGTCCCTAACAGTGCACCTGGGACATAAGATTGTCCAAAAGCAGCGTCCCCATTGCACATTGTGAGGAATCTTGGACTTCATTCTGCTGGATTAGTTTGATGTTTCCATATTCTTCTACAAAAGAATAATTGCTTTCCATTCACCTTCTCAGTGCAGTGCCTGCATTCACAGCTGTCTGGTTTTTACCTTTTCTTCAGCTGCCTCTTTTCCACACTGAAGTGCCCTTGTCTACTTAGCCCTTTCTTTTATGGAAGCTGTTCAATAGCTGGAGTTAAATTTCTTGCCCTACTCTGAATTTCCAATTTTGTGTTTGAGGATGAGGCAATCACCTTCCCAGAGTGCACTGAAGGAGGGCACTCCTATGCTTGTACAGCTCTTTTGAGGTTTGAAAGGGACAGAGAAATGGAAGGGAATGGCTTTGGTTTATAAATATTTTTGCATTAATAATAATTCCAATTTAAATCAATGACTGTAGTATAACAGGCAACCAATTCTATTTTATAGACTCTTTAGAAAGTAAGGTAATATGAAATAATTCAAAATGGCCTCATTAGAATGGTTATTCTGTGAGAAGCACTAATTCTAAGACTGGCACGGTGTGAGGAGATCACTGGGCATGGGCAAAAATAATATAAAAATGAGTGACCTGAAGCTACTGCCATCTCCAAGTGCTTGCATTCTACATTCAGTGTTCCTGAAAATATTTGTGTGTCTTCATTTGGGCATCACAAAGTGTGGCTGCTTTCGGGGGAGGCTTTTTGCCCTCTCCTAGTTTTGTGCCATTGGTTCTTTTGGATGTAAATCCAAGCCAGTTCTAAAATCTTTTATTTCTTATTGGAGTTGAGCATGGTGTTACCAAGTACTGAACAGAATTCAACATGTTTTATTGTTATCAAAAGTGTTTCCAGGAGTATGAATGAGGGATAAAAATCCAGGGCACAGGGAAGGTGGGTCCCTGTTCTATCTCTGCAATATTTCAGAGTGTGCATCAATGTATCCCTGAATCTCTTGTTCAAATATGTTAAAAAGGTAGTGCTCCCCAAAGCAAGAATTTAAGCCATGGAAAAAAACTTCCAATTTTATCACAGCATGTTTTTTAATTCTTTTTTTTTTTTTTTTTTTTTAAAGCTTCTACCCAGTAAACAAAAGACTTCTATTAACTTTTAAAATTTATAAATACAGAAGATTTATTGATCACAGCTGAAAGAGGTTTGTAGTTATGCACGGCACACTTGTGAATTCCTTAGGAAGCCTATTATTTTCTTTTTTTTTAATGAGGTATGTCTGTGAAATGTTTTCTATTGGGAAATATTTTTCTGAAAAACACAGTTGAGTGGGAATAAAAAACCACTGTCTGGTATATAGATGGAATAATGTCTTTAGGCATTTATACTAGAATGATCTGGAATCTAGAGGAAACTTGAATGTGGAGAGGAGAGTGGAGGTTTTGAAAGTCTGAGAGGGCTTTTGCTCCCATCTGTTGTGTTTTCATGCTGTTTACTTGGGGTAATGTAGTTCATGCTTCACTGTTAAACTTTTAGTGCCTTCAGCATGTTGAATAAGAAGCTATCTTTTTATAAAATAGCATTTATTTTGTTGTGGATGTGCTGCTTTATCACCTACATAGAAGGACTTGCAATTACATACGTTGTATCTCAAGTGAAACAAGAACTCAAGGGAACTCCATGGAGTTCAATGAGCCTTTTTCTAGCTGTGTTCACAGCAGATTTCTACCCAGAAGCAAGATAAGCATATTTGGTATTTTTAAGGAGTCTTCCAGACTCCAGCTCTTTTGAAGCAGGCACTTAATGAGTTTCTGTGTATTTAGCAACCTTCATCAGATGGCTTTATATCAACTTTTGCAGGCTGCCTTTGGGCTTATATGAAAAATCAGGCATAGATTATAAAATGTGGGAATATTTTTCTCTGTGAATGCTTGAGAAATCTCATGTTCTTTTAACACAATTTAGTACTTCAAGCCTGAGCAGCTCTGGTCCCTGGGAAAATCGATAGAGTTTTGTCATTACAGTCATGTCTGTCAATTATAGCTAGATTCATGTGGTCATGTAAGATTATAAATTTGTGCCAACCTCTCAGTCACAGATGTTCCAGCTGTGAAGACATGTGGCACTATTTATTCTACTCTTTTTTCATAAAGACCACAGGGGGAAAACATTGTCCCTACCCAGAGACTGTAGCAGTTATTCTGAAAGTACCTTTCAATCTTCCTCTCCATGCTGAGATGATGGCATTAGGTCTTTTTAGCCCTCACATGTTTGTTTCAAACTCCCACAGCTCACAAAATTAATTTCTGTTGGGAACACAATGTCATGATGAGGCAGGTTACTCTGACTGGGCTTTTCCTTTATCTGCTCTACAAAGCAATCGATTCACTTTCTATTAATTGCCACCAGCTATGGGGACTGCCTGGTGCTTTTCCTTTGGAGCTTTCAGCCATTTGAGCTCATTCTCAGGTTTGCTGTTTGGAAAAGTAGAGATGACTGGAGGGGGAAGGAAGGATGTAGTAGAAGGGCTGACTTAGTCCATAGCTTAAAGCATATCTCAGCTGTAGGATGGCAGGAAATGGTTCTTGTGTGTGGAGCAGTATATTTTACTTAAATACAGCACAATATTACCTGTCTCAACTTTGTTTT
The DNA here is from genome assembly GCA_024734035.1 of Alethe castanea. Taxonomy (NCBI): domain Eukaryota; kingdom Metazoa; phylum Chordata; class Aves; order Passeriformes; family Muscicapidae; genus Alethe; species Alethe castanea. The sequence goes on along the minus strand of JANRGV010000104.1, from coordinate 5,858,846 downwards.
TTTTTTTTCCCCTCAAACCTTATGAGCAAAGGAAATTCCAAAAAGTTGCTTTTTAACTAATTATAAAAAATCCAATAACACTAGCAGCTTATTTCTTTCTGACTATATGTAATGAGATTGGAGCATTGCCTCATCAGGAGAATGACCTAATACAATAGCTTATTGAACCATGAAAGATTCATTAAAACTACCTTGCAAGGGGTTTTTTTTGGGCAATGTTTTATGCAGTAGACTTCTTTCTTTTAAAAACAACTCCAAAGGCTAAAGCAGCTACTGCATGTACTTGTAATCCATTTTATAACACTAGGCAACATAACTCATTTTTAATTACCTAGTATGTTATAAAGATGTTACAGAAAAAAACCTCCTAGCTGAGCTGCACTTCATTTGTTGGAGGCTGAGGTTTGCAGCCAGGTGACTTTGCAAAATACTTGGATGTTACACATTGGGATTTTGAGCAAAAAATCAGGAGTTGGTGGTAGTTTTCAAATTTCCAGAGATTTTCTGTTTCCTGCTGACCTAAATGAAGAAGCTATCCCTTCCCTGAGATGGGAGTGGCAGTGTGTCTGTATAGCTTTTGCAATACAGAGTCAGAGTCTCTCAAAGGACTTAAGGCCACCAACTTGTGCCAGCTTCATTCTATCTACTCCCTTGCAAAGTTCCCAAATCAAGTTTTTCCACCCTTTGTAAACAAGAGCATTCTGTACCCTGCAAGCCATAGTGACAAGGTAAATACTGCTCTTTCCAGCAGTTGATTTTTTTGTTCAATAAACTTCCTTTTCCTAAATCTGACCATCATAACAAAAACTCAACAAAGACAATAAACTAGTGAGCTTCATCATTTCCTTATCATTTTCTCTAGGATGGAGATGAGAATTACTTTGGCTTATAGTCAAGATCTGTCCCTAAAAAAACTGAGTGTTTAAGCCAGGACTTTTAAAGCCAGTCAAGTTTTCCCTTTTAAGACCTGTCTTTCCCTGGCATGCAGCTCATCTTGGCAGCCTGATGAGAAATCACTCCTAGCAAGGAGGAGACAGAGGAGGATGAAGTGGTGCTGCCTCCCATGTATGTTCTGTGTTGTTACATGCCTCCCATGTACATTCCTTCTGTTTTTACGGCATGGAATGTTTTTTCAGATGTATCCCAGGAGGAAAGAGCATTTACCTCTCACCTGTGGACGCAGCCTGAGTTTGTGCATGATGCCAGGACTAGTCAAACATGCACACAGGCTTTAGTGCCTGCTGCTTAAACACATGCTCTGGACGTTTTCCTAGCTGGCAGCAGAAAGGATGATGAGGACAGTTCCATCAATTGAACTGAATTGTAGAATTTAATATTTAGTTTTTTAGGTCGTTTTTGATGCATTTGCAAGCCATCGTCTTACATTGTGGTTCCATGTGCCTTCTCTTACTCTTATTGGGGTACTGCATCATTCTATGTAATGTTTGAGGGTAGCTCAAAAAAAACTAAGTTTGAGATTTCCTTACACCTTAATTATAGAGGTTGTAAATTAGTCTTATTTTTTTCTGACAAACAATGCCTTATTTTTATACATCACGCTTTAGTGTATTCAAGTCTTTACTGTTTCAGAACCCACAGTTATCTTGGATACAAAGGACAGTTTAAAATGCATCAATTTAGTTGAAGACTAATGGATACAAAGCTGAGGGATAAATGGACATCATGTACCCTTTAGGATGATACTTGTTTTTTATAAGTGAACTTGTTTAGAATTGTTTAAAAGACAAACAGATAAAGCTCTTGTCTAATGATAAATGTATATTCATGCTCTTTACATTACTAGAAAATGCCATATTTTTATTAAGCCAGAAGCATCTCACTGCTGATGATACTTGGCCTGAGTGCAGATGTTATTTGATGTGGTACTTGTGCTATACAATGTATGTGTACTATGGGGCTGGAAGGTGGGATGATATGCTTTATGCTGAGATATTCAATAAACATTTTAACTGGAGAATATCTACAGCTCCTCCAGATAGCTAGATTGACAGCAGTAATGGAAAAGCTGAATATGTGAGTCTGGCTGAAGATGTTAGATTAAAAACAAAAAAGAAATAAAAGTGCGTTTATCATTTGTTGCCAGCGAGTAATCTCCAGTGGATATGGAATAATCACATAGGAACTGCACAAGAAAGTATTTACTGAAAATTAAAATCCATTCCGCTTGGGTTTTTTGATTTTTTTAGTTCAAGCAGTGACTTTCTCTGTGCTGTCTGTCTGATCCCTGAAAACAGGCTGTGGGATGGAAGTGGTGCATTTATCTGTTCTTGGAATACATCCACCCATGCCAATGTCAGCTTGCCTGGACTCAGTGCTTTTCTCCATTGACTCTCTTCCTTTGTACAATGTCTACAAATATGAGGAGGAAAATATCTGGTTTGGATAAGCCATTATTCTGCAGCCATAGATAAGATGCTTTGGTACAGCTCTTTATTTTAATAACCACTTCAGCCACTATTGTGCTTTACAGCTCAGTTCTGCCAGCTGATTTTCCTGGTTTGCAAATATTATTTGAGGCAGAGGTTTAATTTAAAATGCTTTCAGCTGAAATATTAATAATAAAAAAACCCTCTTTTTTTTTTTTTTTTTTTAATGTGGTTTTACTGTTTGCATATTCAAAATCATGAGAAACAGACCCAAAAAGGTAACGTTTAAATTAATGGAATTTCAAAATGAGGTTGAACACAACTTTGTGCATTGTGGCTAAAACTTGGATGTCGTGTCAGTCTTCTGAACTGACTTCATTAAAAAAAAAAATAAAAAAATTAGAGAAACTCCAAAGAAACACCCTGACCCCAAATTAAAAACCATGCTGTAAAACTTCTTAGAATCTGCTGATGTTCTGTTGGTTTTCTTCTTACTTTGCTCCAAACCCTGAACATGTTTCAGAGTAATTAAGTTTTCAAGCTTCACAAAAACTTCACCTATTTTTTTAGCTTTTTTTCTGATTTAAATCAAGCTTAAAGCCTCCTCTATTTTTTTACTAATTTGAACAAGAATTGCTAACTAGTTACTTGTTTATGCCATCAAAGATGGAAATACCTGCTTTAAATTGTAAATTAATTCTGTTCTTGTAGTCTTTATGCCTCTCATATTCTACTGCTGATTACTTTGCCTGACAAATATAATTTTAAATCTGCTTTTTTGTTACTTGAAACACCACGACATTATTTAATTCTACTTCAGTTTTATGGCATTCTGAGTTGTGATAAAAGAAATTATTTGTGAAATGTCCTGGCTAGCCTAGTGTAAAATTGATTTTTTTGTGTGATTTTTGTTTTTTTCCAAGTTGTATTATAGCTCTTATTGTTACAACTATCTTATAATGATGATATGTCTGTCCAAAATTTTAACACTTGGGTAAGACAAGCTTAGGAACTTCTCCAAAAGGCCTGTGGGATGGCTGGATTTTTTTCTTAAGCTCAAGATCTCCTTGAGTTGTCATTCTGGATAGACTTCTGAAGAGAATTAATTTTAAATGCTAAACTAGGTCAGATTAATCTAGTAACAACTTGAGCAATACTCTACTTTGCAAGGAATCCTGGTGAAAGGAGAGTTGGAAACATGAGAGCACTCAAAATACACCAAGCCCAGTCTGATTTAGGGAAGTACAAAACTTTGTGAAATAATTGTAGCATGTTTAGGAACAGGAATTGTTATTTTTTTCTATTATATTTTTGTTTCCCCTCTTTTGCTCCATCTGTATTCAGAGTTATGCCTACTTCTCACATGGAACTAAGAAAAACTTCCAAACAGCAGCTTCTGTGTCTAGCTGAAACTTCTAGACTCAACCTGGCTATTTAGGACTAAGCAAGAATAGGGGATGCTTTATCACCACTGAAGTATAATTTTACAGAATAGAGTCATGGTGTCCCTCAAGTATAAAACTGTAATATATCTTTACTTATAGATACAATATAAATATATCTACCTATAAAATATGGTAATAAATGCTAAAGAAAAAATGCTCTCTATATTTTATGTATGTTTATGGTGACAAGTGTTGAAGGAAAACCTTGACAGCTAGAAAACTTGAAATGCTTTTCATTGATTTGGAAGTGACATTGAATTGTGTGCTCTTCCTGACTTCTGATACTGCTGGCAATTTATTTCCTTCCATGCCAAAAATCAGACTGTGTTCATCACATCATATTAAAAAGAAATTTCATCATCTTTAAAAAAAAAAATCCTGATGAATGTAAGTGCACATGTCTTGCAGAGTTTTCCAGGGGCCTGCTGTGCCTTGGTCCAGATTCAATATTTTTTATTTGCTGCCTGAGCAGGCAAAAGCAGAAAGTCATGATTGTGATAATCACAACTCGGTTGTTGCCAAATATACTTGCTGCAACTAGCCTAGTAACCCTTGGTGGATTAAATACATGAGAGGAATCCATCAAAAGGAAATCTAATAGCTGTCCTCAGTGTGAGCCTGACTTAGGGAAGAAAAGTGTTTCTCCTGCTTAGGCTAGAAAAATGGTGCTTACTTCTAAGAGCTCTGGAAACAATTCCCAATATAAATGGGATGGGGTAGAATTAAATATAAGAGTGTGAGGGGTTTGCCTCTCTTGTTAACTTCAGTCATCAGAAATGTCTACCTTGTAAAAGAGAAGGTAACTAAAATCTTTTTTCCCACCCTGACCTTTCTGGTTGTAGAAGGCTCTAGACTCATTAGCTTTTGGCATTTACTTTTTAGTCTTCTCTGTTGAGTTCTTATTAGGGAGTCATTCTCTTTGCCAGTTATTTTCACAAATTTAGTGTTGATTGTATAGATTTATTATAAGTTCATTGCTAATTAATATAAACAAATCAAAAGACTGGTGTTACAACTGCAATCTCAATGCATTCTCCTGTGGCCTCTCGTCATGAATTCTTCAGTTGTTAAATTTAGTAGCATGCTTATGTCCTTAAGTTAATAAAAGACACTGCAAAGTTAAATTGCTGTTAAATAATAAATTCTATTGCATCAGTTGAAAGTCTAATACAGTAGTATAAGATAATGGCTTGAATTGCCTGGATTTTCTCGGGGCACGTGAGTACAGTGACAGCTTGATCCAAGCTGTGAAGAGTCCTACAACTATTCCATGTAGGAATCATGGCTCCTTGACAGGAGCTTGCTTGGCATTTCAGCTGCAGGCCATCTGTAGGTCTTTAACATTCTTTCTGCATAACCATCCTTATGACATCCCCTGACCCATTGATTCATATCATTGACATTCCCAGTCAGAATCCCATCATTGCATCACTCCAGAGTTCTGCCTTTGGCAAATTCCTGCTCTCCTGCTCGTCCCTGGTGGGATCACTGCTGCAAGGGTGACTTTCCATACCAGTCATTTTATCTGTACCAGCTGCAATTCAGCTTCCTCTTTTTTTACTTTCAAACTTTGCTGGTTTCTGTTGTGTAAGCCCATACCTGATATTCAGTGAAGAGTCTTTGTACACCTGAGAGGTCATTGCTCCATTTAAATGTGATAACCTCCTTTCTCAGAAGGCGGACGAGTCTTGCAGAGTATCTGGAAAGCTACTATTTTATTTCATTTAAAAATTACTTTTAACTTAGGAATCTGGACATCCTCCTGGTGTGTTGATACTGTCACCTCGGCCAGGAGATATCTTTTTTTGGGTATTCCTCTGTTCTGGTTATGTCTGAAGTCTTCTACAATGAAGTAGTATAATCATCTGCAGGGACTCACATATATGACAATTCTCTTTAGTTTCTGTTTTTCAGCAGTTTCCACTTACTGGGGTCATTTTCTTTGAACTCTTCAGCAGTGATCAAGATTCAACACCTGTGCATTTGCTAAAGCATCTTGAGGTTCTTATGGGTGAAAGACACTCCTGATCTTGATTGATTTCTGCCTGAAGCACTGAGTATTGTTCACAGGGCTGTGGGAAAATGAAAATTATTTTTATTATTTTTAAGTGTCCCTTATGATTTCCCAGTAGCAGGCTGAACTCTCTATGCTATTAAATATTACCATTATGTCCTTTAGGATCCAGACAGTTTTCCTAGGTTTCCTTGGCCAGCTATTATCTAATTGATTCTCAAGCTCAGGCTTCTTAGGAGGGCTTTGTAGCTAAGCACAGATCCTTCTTTTGGTCATGTGCAGACTTGAACAGCAGTGAATAGCACTGATGATTTAAAGGACTTTATTCAGAGTACGTGACACAGAACCTTTTAATCCAAGTGCAATAAACCAGGCAAACTGGTTTACATTGCTGTAAATCTGACTTTGACTGCTAAACCCCTTATATTTTGTTCATAATTTCAGATAAGAACCGAGTAACTGTAGCACTAATTGTTGTAGCTTTGCAAATCTCTTTGCCTAAAATTTGCACATAAGAAGCCTGATTGTTCTTAATGAGGTGACTTATATGACTGATGAGAAAAAATCGAGTAAATTCAGTGTTTTTTTTTTTAATTTGCGGTTTCAAATCAAGAAAAACATTAGAGAATTTTGCATGTTCCTTGTTATTAGCTAAGCAAAGAATCAGCCTTTTTTGCTGTTAATAGCACAACTTTGACAGGAAAAAAGACAGATGATCCAAGAGTTTTTCCTCTTATATCCTATCATGACATGCAGCTGAGATGGGGGAACTTCATGCTACATTAGATGGCTTGAATGTAAATGTAGAGTGTATTGGGAGAGATGTTAACACACTCCTGGAAACAGGCACAAAATGAAACAGGAGCTTGCCAAGTCCTAATGCTGCTTGGGATTTGACTTGTTCAAAGTAAGTTTTTTTTGAAAAAACCCACAGAGAATAATCTATCTGAAGAGTACTCTGTTCTGGTTTAGTTTTAGCTTTTTCCAAAGTGGGAAGTTGCTGCAGTGATTGTGATTAAGAATAAGTTCAATGTTATTCAAGTGTGTCCACTCTAGATTATTGGAAATGTTTGCTTGTTTTTTTTGTTGTTTTTTTTTTTCCTCATTCTTCTTTAATCTAAATTAACTTTTAAAGCCACATGATATCTTTATATATATTGTAGAAATAGCAAATTCTGTTCTTGCTTTTATAAAGTGAAAAGACTGGCATTTTAAGGAAAGTCAGCTGACTTGTACTAATTTGATTCTCTCATATTAGCAGAACATTTTTAACATCCTGTCAGGTTGAAGTGTTATCAACTACCAGTGTATTTATCATCAGGCCAAGGTAGATGTTGACAAGTCCCTGGGGACTGAACCTTTAGTGTGAGCAGTGCATGCAGCCTCTGAGGCTCTGGTGAGAGTGGCAGTAATGGATTTACTCTGCATCTTGAGGGCACCTGGAACTGCCAAAACAGGGAGCAGGGATGTTACATCCCCCTGAACAGCAGCCAGACTTTTTACTGCTCCCACACCCACTCATCCAGGTAACTGTCTCACTATATATTAACCTCTGGGTGTGTGTTTGGCTTTTAAGGACCACTAAAAGCAGTGATGTGGGAAGTCCCTTTCATGCCAGATGTTGTAATCTTTATCAGCACAGTTTTTTGCTCTGAAATACTCTGAAAGTGTGACTGTTTTTAAGGAAATAGGACCATACCTTTAATTCCTTAAAATTGCTTCACTACTCTTAAATAATACCTGGTGACAGCTGAAACTTCTTACACTTATTCAAGACTAGAAGCTAAACTGTGTTTTAAGGTCAAACACGATGGAAGGATGACTTTATAGGTCTATAGGTGGTGCTCTTGTCACTAGAGAAAGAACTCAGCCGTGGGGAGCTGCTGCTGTTAGCACTGGTTTTTTATTGCTAGTGTTTTTGAACCAATCAATCTCGTCATCAAGATTAGATTGTTACTTCTCATCTGTAGTTCTGAAATATGCTGTTTGGCTGCAGCATGTTTTCCAATTACTTTATCAAGTCTGATTTTGGGACAGGTATTAGGTATGCAGAGATTTTAAGTAATATACACTGCACATAATGGAAAGCTTTCTGGAACATAAACATCCAGGCTGATGCTTTTTCAGGGCTTAAGGATTACCATGAACAAGGAGTAAGGACTGCTCCTGTACTGTGTGTTTTCAGATCAGTAGGAAGGATTGGCATTTAGATAGGTACAGATACATCAATTTCACACTTTTCTATTTATCTTTGCTGTTTTGCAAATTTGCAACTTCACTGGAGTGTAGTGGATGGACTAGATTTTACAATGATCATGGAAATGGGTTGGAAACTTTTGTATATGTACACAAGCTATATATACAATACAGAAGCAAAAATGCATGAGAAATGCATATGAAAGGAAACCTTGTGGGTATTACTCCTTCCACCAGCTCTTATCCCTAGGGTTTGCTCCTGCCTTTGCCTTGTTGCCTCAGTCTGTATGGGACTTGGGCCTTCATTGTGGCTCTTGGCACATCATTTT
>JANRGV010000104.1:5829540-5848516 GCA_024734035.1 Alethe castanea | reverse complement strand
TTTTGTGCCTTCACTGCTCCAGGGACAAAAGAAAAAAAAAAAAAAAAAAGGAACCCAAAAATGAAAACTCTAAGATGTTCAAGATTTTGCTGTATGACACTGACTGATACTTAGTAAAAAGCTGATGGTGAGCAGGAATTGGTAAAGCAAAGAGAAGGATACAAATATGTTTCTTTTTGTTTATTTCCTTAGCAGTTATTTTTTTTCTATTCTAGTGAGCCCTTGTTCTTGTGCAGTCCTGTTGTGCTGAACAGTGACCACTGGTTTTCCCTCCTTGGTGTTTGGTGCAGCCAGTTGGAAACTGCCCTTGGTGGAGCATCAGTGGAGTTCAGAGATGGGGTTTGAGGCCACATGAAGTGTTCCTTCAATGTCCAATTCATATGGAATTCTTAGTGATACAGTTTTAAGCTAACTTTTCCATGGGAAGTTTGCATTTTCCACTGCCTAGGAATTGAGAAATGTGTGGATTATCATCTAAAGAAACAAAGAAACAAGGGAGGGCAGAGGGAGAACATACAGCTATTCTGCCAGTTTCAGAAATTACTTCAACTTCCAAGATTTCCCAGGTTAGAATAGTTGCTCCCAGGACTAAAACAGACCTCTGTAAGCTGAGCTTTCAAACTGAAGTAAACTTCCAGCACTGTGGGCTTGAAAATTCGTGGTTCTAAAAGGTTTGAGCCAATCAGTCTCCTCTGGAGCAGTTTCAAAGCTTTCAATTCACACAATGCTCTCACTTCAATAATACATTGCCCTGAGGTAAGAGGGTTTTGGGTTGGATATATGGATAGGCAGGAACAGAAGAGAAGAAAACATCCCTGCAGAGAAAATTTAGTTTACTTTGGTTTTTCGTTTTTGTCTGTGACTTAGAGTGTTTCTGGATGAGTAACATCCATTACCCATTTAACCCTTTTGGCAGCCAGCCATCTGGGACTCTGTGCAACACAGCACACCTATCCATCACACACCAAGGGATGGAAAATTTACACAAAAGCTGGTCACTTCAGGGACTTCTTCTAATGGGTTTTTAAGTTTGGTGGCTTCTGTATGCCAGTGCAGTGAGTGGGATAGGACTGAGGGGGTGCCTTAACTAAAAGCTTTTGATTTTATTGGTGAATTTTAACTTGCACTGAAGCATGAGCTTGGCTCATCATGTTATTGGCATTTTAGCTAGGACTTAATTCCAATTTCAATAATTGAAACAACCAAAATTTTCTAACTTATCTTGGCTAGAAGTCTGAAGCAAAATTACAGAAGAATAGCGTAGTAGATAATTTAAGGATTAACATAGGTTCTATGTTTCAAAGTAATCAGTAATTAATTCAACGAGTTAATTTCTAAAGTAAAAGATAAAGCATAATTAGTAATGTTTCAACTGTCTGTCCTGGAGTAGCTGTTGTGTATTTTTTAACTTTAAACTGATTGCCAAAGCCTAGTTTGAAAGGAAAATGCAGGATTGTACTTCCCTCTGTAACATTTATACAGGGTGGCAAAGAGTCAGCTCAGACATGCACATGTTTTATACTTTCTAATTATAAAAGGACCTGACCCAGGAAATGATTGAGCATTAAGGCAGTAAAATATCCAGAGAAGCAAGGCTTTGTACTTAGGTATTTTCTCTTGGGAACATGGAAATAGAAGAGATAAGACAAACTCTTGCTACTCAAGCTTTTGTGTGTTGCCTGGAAGAAGCCACCAAGTGTCAGGCTCAGTAAGCAAAAGCCTGTGGCTGTGGAGGAGCTGTAGTCACTTGGAACCTGAAGGGTGCTACCTAAATCTTCATTAGGACTTTTAGAAAATGAAGATTACGAAGAGATATCTGAATTAATGATTTAGAGCAGTTACTAAGTGATAAACTTGATATATGTGACATCTTGCTGTATCTGTAAAAATGGCCAGAATCAGAGGGGTGGCCTATCCATAGAACTTGTAAAGAGTCTTTTTCCCCATTTGCAACATTTCTTGATTAAGCTCTACCATAGATCATATCAAATCACTGAACGCCAAAAAAAATTATACCTCTAGAACCTTTTGCCCTAAGTAACCTACTTTCTAATTAACCTTCAAGTTGAATATAACATAATAAGTCTTTGTGTAGTTGTAGAGGTGCCTCTGATGATTAGAAAAAGAAATTGGTTATTCTCTGTGTTCAGTGTTTGAAATTATTCCTTGATGTCTCCTCGAGGACTTCTCATTAACGGTCTTATTAGTAGCACTGAGTTACATAAGTAGTTCCAATATATTTTTAGCAGAAATTTAGAAGTTTAACATTTTTAACATTGTTGTGTGCTTAATATCAACATTGGAAAAACCAGTCCTCTTGCAGGTGAGATGGTTCTAGGGGTAAAATTGGATTAGCACATAACTAACTTGCATTAATTTAGGTCATGTAACAATAAAAAATTGAACATCTTTTATGAAGTTGCATTAATTTATTGGAAAAGAAAGCTGCTCAAAGGCATGTCAAACTTCTTTGTATAAGGCAGGTTGAGGAAAGCCTAGACCATACACCATGTTTTGGTTCTGTTTTTTTCTTCTTTGTTTTGTGGCTTTATGCTATATGAGATGTGAAAATCTATGGTCCTGATGTATTGGAATCTGTTATGTCACTCATGACTGAATAGCATATGTTCATGAAAGACTGGCTTACACCTCGTTTTAAAACTGCAGAAGCTTTTTTTTCTAGGCTGTATTTGCATTTACTGATCCCTTTGAGGATCAGTTCAAACTGACCCAGGTAATGGGTGATTTATGCAAATAAGATCCAGAGGCTTGTTTGGCTTAAATAGAATATAGAAACAAATGGTTCCTGGGTCATTTTCTTCTTTCTGCTGTATTTTGGGATAGATCTATGCAGCTCTTGTGTCATGGCACTGTATTGGCAACCCTGAGCACTCTGGGGATGGAGAGTTGAATATTTGTGCTTTGAATTGAACACACAGCTTCATGGAATACTGAGATGTAAAAAGTGTTGTCAGCCTCTGTGTCTGCAATAAACATTTGCTTTAGCAGCTTCCTCAGATTTCCCCACCCTGATCCATATGTGTTTATAGAAAATAATTTGTTACCACGGTGCTCCTGAAGGGCTCTTGATAGAAATTTTGAAGAAGTTAATTCATGCATCTTTAACTGAGTTCTGACATACCTAATTCCAAACTTCAGCATCACAGGCTTTCATTTCATTATTGTTAATTGCTCAGAATTAATGAATATTTAGATTCTCATAAGCAAGAGAGAATATTGCTAGTAATTAAGATGCAGTAGGTTATCCCATTTGATTTTATTTCTACATTTACTTGATAACTTGCCTAAAAGTAATTGGCTTGTATATTTTAGCTGTATTTGTGGATTTCAATTTGAGAAGTCAACCACTACACCCAGCTTGGAAACAGATTACATCCAAGCTGCCACTCACTGTTGGTTGGTAAAAATGCAGAAATTTCAGAAACTGTGTTTGAAACAGGTGGTCAAAAACACTGTTGTAGAGAATGAAATAATTTAAAATTTTGAAAAAAATGGAGGGCAAAAACAAACTAACAAAAACCCCCAAAATTACTAAAACTCAAAGCAATCCCCTCCCAAAAAAAACCCAATCAAACAAAAGCAAACAACACCAACCAAACAAAAAGTAACCAGCTTTTGAAAAGTGAAAAACAAAGCTCTGGGGAAACAGAGAAATCAGTCTGTTAATGAATGACAAGAGAACAGATATTCCCAGATCTGTATCTAAATGCTGTCATTATTCTCTAGCTTTTCCTGGTCACAGAGGATGGTGGGATGCCTGGAATTTTATTCTGCTTGCCAGTGGAAAACAATGTGATATGTTTGTGCTGACCTCCCTTTAAAGTTGTTTAATATGTTATTTGAAAGAAAGAGCTTATATCATTCCACTTTTTCACACTAGATCTCCTTATATGTTTACAGCAAGGTGGACAATGTGGGACTTGAGAGATGTGTTGGGATACAGATAAAGGTTGAAACTTGTGCTTTAGTAGAAGCCACATAAAGCACCCTGAAGACACTGAGCTCCATGATTAGACCAAGCATAAAAGCAAATAAAATATGAGCTGTGTCTCACACGTGCAACCAATCTCTTCTGGCTTTGTGTGTTTCTTTTATTCTTCCAACGTGGTGCATTTATTTTAGGGATTTCCATACAGGTGTGTTTTTAGTCTTAGGCCTGGATGTGTATTAAGAAGGTGATCAAAAGTGCACTTAGGAGTTTGTGAAGCATTATAGTATTTTGGAAACCTCTTTAAAGCTTTCTAACTTAACTGATGTGTTGTTACTAATGGATTTTCACAGTGCCAAGCCCAGAATTATTCTTCTGCACTGGGTGCTTTCTGATCCTGCTGGGAAAATACCTTCAAAATTAGCACAAGCAGCAAATGGAATGAGTGTGGACTCTTTCATCATCCATTTGCCAAATAAATATGTATATAAAATAACATAATTGATGGATTTTCAAATGACTAATTTTTTCTGCTGTACTGTATCATTATTGTAGGGAATTAATAGTTGCAGTTGTTTTTGTAGACATCATAATTGGGCATTGATATGTTAGAGAACAGAAGAAAATGTGGGGTCAGGGTGGGACAACAGCAAAATAATGTCCCAGCCTTCATCAGCAAAAAGTAGTCTAACTTCTCTTCAGCAAGTTTTAGCTCTTGGAAAAGTTCATTTTTTTTCCTCAGACAAAAATTTCTGAGCTTCAGAGGAAGATCCAGTACTTGTGCCAGTTGTGAGTGCATGAAGTTTGTTTATCTGAGCATCTGGAAACATCTTGTCTATACTAGACACGTATAGACATTTAATATGGCTCATTTAATCCTTGAAGCATCAGATTAGAAATTACTGAAGAGAATCAATTTAGAGCAAAAATGTGAATGTGTGTTTTCTAATGTAATGATTTTGTTGATATTGTATAATATTAGAACAGACTAGAAAATGTGAGATGAAGTATCAGAAGTTCTGCTTATTGAAGCCAAACTTGTGTGTATTTCTAAATTATTAGCAATATGTTTTATGTAATAGAGTACAGCAGATCCCAGTTTGATAAGGAAGAAGGATGGTGGCAATACTGCTGTGGACACCCCCACCCTCCTCACGTGAATTTTTGAATAGGAGGAATTTGAATTTGTGAAGGAACTTGAATTTGTCTTAGGAAAATATCACACATGGTAAATCTGTACGGCTCAAGCTTATTTTTTAAAATGTTTCCTAAGTCACTGTTGAAGTGTGAAAAATGAGTTGGATTTGAGGCATGCAAAAGTAATAGATTAGAGTTGTATCATAAAATGTAAATAGTTGGGGTGTGTCTCCTTTTCATTCCTATGCAGTAATTGTATTATTATGTATTAATACATAATTAATTATACATGTAATTAAAATCATTCAACTACAGAAATTTCCTCAGTCAGTAGAGAGCTGTTCCTACCACATTTATTGTGTGTTTTCAGTAGTTCTCATGTGCATAGCATTTTATGGAAACTTGGAGAGCATCCATCAACATAAAAGGTTTACAGCAAACAATTGTATTAGAGCTAGCTTTTTTATATTGTCACATGCCAAATGTTTGGCATTTTTAAATGCAGATACTTGCTAAACTCAAGTGAAATAGTCAGCTTGCTGGCAATTCCCATCAACCATATCCAAAACCACACTTTGGGAGAGGTTAGGGATTAAAGTTTTTAATTGAGTAAAATTTTCAGCGTGATTTTTAAAAGTAATCAAATATTACACGTTAAACACAACAAGAGTATGCAAACCTTTATCTTCCATTGCTAAACAGTGTTTCTATATCTTTTCGAGTCAAATCCTCTGAAATGACACTTTTTTTCTCTTCCTTGCATGGTTTGTTATGCCTTGGTCAGATTTTCCTTTCCTGGTTATATTTGCCACAGGTCTCTCAGCAGTCAGTGTTTCTTCTGACTGCTTATGTTTTTCCTTCAGACTGATTTCTGGCATTCAGCACAAGCTCCCACGTGATTCCTTTAATTCTCCCTGCTTTGGGTGTCCTTGCTTTAAGTTCTTAAAAAGCCCTGGAAGTGACAAGCACTGAGAACAAGAGATCTGTGAGAAATTATCTTCACTTGCCATTTTAGTCCGAAGCTGGTGTGAGTACTTAAGGAAGGAGCTTTGTTGACAAATAAGAAATTTTCCCTCTTGTTTGGAAAACTCAGCATGTCTGTTCTAATATACAGCACTTTATCTTGAAGGAGAGCCAGCCAAGACCTGAAAGGCCTGGTAAAGTGCTTACTGTTAATTTGTTTGGGGAGTAAGTAAATATGCATTATGTCTTTGTAGTGTGTATTCAGCAGGTGCTTTTCCAATAAAAGGAAACACACAAATCACAGTAATGTTCATTAGATACTTGTGCCAAAGAATTGGATCTGTCTGTGGCTTTTTCCTTCCTTAGAGGGTCAATCAGTAATGGTAACATATCACAGTGTTAATTGTAGAAAAGTAAGATGCAAGACAAATGCATCATGTATCATATCTGCTGTTATGGTTGGGATCTCTTAAGTGATTGAAGACAGGTAACAGCACACAGCTTTGAAGGGTCCAAAACTCCCATAAGCAATTTATATTTCCTACCTGCTTAGCTTTTCCCAAACTGTTGTTGATAATTGTTTTGAAGGATTAATCAATAGTAAGTCACTGTTGACTGCTGCACTGGGTCCCAAAGGGAGCCAAGTGGCTGGAGCTGAGGTTTCCTTTGGGTGGTTTATTCATTTCCATGCAGGATAGGATGGATTGGATGCACATAGCTATTGATCTTGTAATTTTTAATTATTACTCATTAAATGGTTGACTGGTTTTGTCTTACATTGGGCATGTCAGTTCAGGAGCTTTTATGGCAAAGCAGTGAAAAAAGGTGTGACAGCACCACAAACTGGGAAGGTGTAGCAAATGATTAGCTGGGATTTCCCACTGTGCCAGAGGTGTGTTCTTTGCCTCTCAGTGCATTTCTGTTTGCCTCCATCCTATTCAGTGTTTACCATCCTGCTCAATCACTTCATTTAAATGTGAGGGCTTGGGCTTCATCTGAGGGCACTCAGGTTAAGGGTGAAATTCCTTCCATATGGGGATGTAAATCCAGCTGTTAGTGTATTTTTTTAAACTGGCTTAAGACTAGTTTGAACCTAGATTTTAGATTGCTGGAACCTGTCTTTTTAGTGAATTTGAGGTTTGTCTGTGGAAAATTTTGTGGAAGTTTCTGCAGGTGTTATATTGAAGGCTGTGGGCTTCTTATTAGAAAAGTGTAAATTAATCTCAAAAATTCAGAAAATATTATGAATTTGACCATAATACAAGTGTGCCATATATTAATGAAATGTTCTATTTTCCCTGGTATTTCACTTTCCTTCCTAATGCATTCTTTATTTTTAGCTTTATTATAAAATTGTCAAGTCTGGTTTATATTCCACAATACTATTTGCTCTTATCTGAACTATTTTGCTGCTGGTAAGGCACTGGCATACTAAAAAGCACAGGGTGCTCACTGTAAATTTGCATTGTTGACACAAGCTGCTTCTTTCCTCTTAAAATGATTTCTTAAAACATGGTATATTTGTTCATTAAGTCACCTAAATTCGCTAGTGCATCACTTCCCTGGATGACACCTTTTGTTTCCCAAGTGTCAAGCCTACATTCTCTCCTCACAATATCTTATCACTTTGCTCCTTTTCATCCATCAAGTTTCATTTTGGAGAGAGTTTCTGTGTGTTTCTTGGAAAAGATGTAATTTTTGAGAGAGGGTAAAACAAAGGCAAAAATAAACAGCTGAGAGCAAGGTAAGGCTGTATGGAACCAAGATAGATTACTAATGGAACAAAGGTACAACAATGAGGATTTGTTTGGGTTATTTTTGCATTAGTATTGTATTCATACCTGTTACCTTCATTGCTGCTTTTGCTCTTTTTTTCTTTCATATTCTTGCCTGTTCTGTTTCCCAGCTCTGTGCCTGATTTCAAGGCTGGTTTGAGCATGAGAGTTGTTTGATATGTAATTACCTGAAGACTATAAAAGAAAAATACTGAAAATGTGGGGTTTGAGATATGATTTCTATGTGTATGAAATTAAATACAATGTTAGCACAGAGGGTTTTTTTAGTTAGTATTTATATGGCTTAGAGGAGGAGTTTGTATCTTATCTATGTGTTTTGTTACAGTGCTCTTGGATTTTGTGTGCCTAAAGTAAATAGGAAGCTATTAGTGATGTATGATCTTAAAAAAAGCATTTTTTTGTTCTTCTTTATAGTTTTTTTTTTACCTATGTTATTCTCTGAACTGACCTTGTTTATATGGTTCTGAGAGGCTTTGCCTTGCTCAGCACCGTGTAGCAGAACTAAGTTCAGAAACGCCTCACTGCCTTGTTTTGATTTCTTCTGGGGTTTCAGTGTGCACATCCATTGCCTGTGTCAAGGGTTTTCTGTTGGGCTAAGAAAGCTGGAGTGAATTAGAAGAAGAAAAATAATCTACCAGCAGTCTTGCTGTTTTCCCACTGACCTGAATTCGTGGGGAAAGAAATTATTTTTTTCCTGGTTAAGCTCTGTACTTGTCTGCAGAGATAACTGAGAATCTGACTTGGTCTTTCACTCCAAGTCTGTTGATGTAAACAAAAAGAGCTCCATTGACTTATGTGGGATTTGGATCAGGTGCTTAAAACCGGCGTTATGAGAAAAAAGACAATCACCAGACATTTTGTGAACTTGTAGAAATGGCTGCAGTGAATTTATTTTACACAGAATTCAGTTACCTGAAGCTGTGGAGCCAGAGTTAAGGTGGTGTTCTGCTCTTTGCTGTGCATCTGAATTATTGCAATGACACTGCTTCAGAGGAGTTGGGTAGAGAAGCAAACCTTATATGATTTCACAAGTATTGATCTTCACAGTACTATTAATGATCTGGGTAAGTACCTGGAATATAAAACAGTCTCTGTTTGCTCTTGGGTATGAAAACTGAAAATACATCCTTCCTAGCTGCTGAGGTGCATTTGCCAATTATATTCAAGTTTTGAGGTGTTTGCTACTTCATTTTGGATATTATCTTTAGTTTAGAACTGTATCTTTGACAATATTGGTATGGTCCTTCTTCTGCTGAAAGTGAAAAGAATTGAATACTCTGTAGGTGCCTACCACGGAATTGAATACCAAGACTTTGCATCTTTGTGAAAGGAGCAAGTTCCTCAAAATCTAATAAAAATTAAGGAGTTAAGAAAAAAAAAAAAAAGAAGAAAAAAGAGAAGTCAAAAAAATAGAGAATAAGAAAAACAGCTTTATAACATACTATCTGCCATTTTGCTGAAATACTTCCTATTTATATACAAGTTCTTTTTGGATAGAGATTTTTCTTTTTGATATGTTGTTATGGCTCCTTTGGGTGTAATTGAAGAAATAACTTCTGCATTTCAGTTATTGAGCTTCTCAGCTGGAAAACAGACCAAAGTTTTGAATTTATTCTTTTGTATTATACAGTGTGCTTACCTAATACAGTTTGTGTTACTGACATGGAAAGGTGATGATTTTCCATGTCAAATCCCACGTTACTCTTGGGCAGGGGCTGTACCCACTTCATTCAGGGGCCAGATACAAGCTGTACCTTAGGGTTTTCAAGGAGAAGGAAGAAGCTAAGTCTCTTGCCAGATATTTAACTCTGATGTTACATGTTCCAGCCTTGAGAAACTAGAGTTTGTATCATGACTACAGCAGATTTCAGCAGACCACCATAGCTGCTGTGGTCCAGAAAGTGCTCCTGCCCTGCAAACTCCTTCTGCACCCACTGCCATCCATTTTTGCCTTCTGAGTTGAGAAATTCATACATTGGGTGGGATGACCAAGGCCTCTGGCGGTGGAGGGATTAGATGCTCATTTGGTACATTTCTGCCCTGCCATGGAGATGATAGAATGGTGGAAATAGTGAAACTGGCTTTTAAAAATAGCCTATTCATTCAATAGTACGTCGAAGGAAAAAACCCCAACAAAAACCCACACACAAAAAAAACCCCAATCCCAAAATTGCTGTTTGTGGAGAACCCTGCTCACATCTGTGTATTTTGCAATCTGCACTTATGTTTAGTACCTTGATGGGGAGGTGTTGAAAGCTCTGTGCCTTTAAAGCACTGAAGCTCCAACTGCTGTGTAAGTTTTCTCCCCAATCAGGTTGCTGCTGATAATGTTCAGGAAGCACATGAAGCTAAAATTTTTCCCATGCAGCTCTAAGTACCAATCAGTATCTCTGTTGTGGCCATACTTACTCATGCCAGGAGCTTTCCAAGTTTCTGTGTTATAAGCAGAAGGAATGTCACTGCTTCTTTTTTTTTTTTCCACAAGTAATGACAAATTAGAGGAGAAGCATATTACAAAAAATAAGTCAAACTTAATTCAAAAAATATATTTATTTTAAAAGTTGGAATAATGTTTTAAACTCTGCAGCAGGAGGCGGTGTGAAGTATTGGCCCTGAATTGGAGAAGGGGAGAAGCTCTGTTTGTTTTTTTTCCTGGCTGGCTGGGACAAGGACCCTGGAGCTTTGGTGTCCATTAGCAAGATGCTGTGGGTACCAGGAGAGCAGTCACTGGCTGCTTTGTGACTCCACATCCTTGGCTTAAAAATGAGACACAAATTTTCCCTCTTGAGATGAGATTTCCCCAGAAGATTTCCTGTGCAGGAGGGAGCTGTGGCACAGCAGAATGCTGAGTAGGGAGAGAGGCACAGCAGTAATGAAGACTTTAATTTTATATTAGATTCATTTGCTCATCAGCCAATAAATAGTGAACACACACAATCAAAATCCATCCTATAAACATGTTTGAATTCATTAATAAGCACTCAATTTTTTAGAAGATAAAATTTTAATTAAAAATATTAATTTGCTTGGCAGCATGCTTGGGTGATTTCTTCTCTCTTTGCCTGATAAAATGGTTGCAGAGAAGAGACTAAGCTTAAGGTTTTCACAATTTAACTGTTGTTAGTTTTAAAAATATAAATTCCAATTCTTCTAACAAAATATATCATTTTTCTAGGCTAGGATGTTTTAGGACAGAATTTGTATGAATAAATTTTTGTAGACTTGAGTAGAAAGAGGAGCCTTTTTCAAATCAAATATGCACGTGGGAGATTAAATGAGGAGCCTGTTTTTATTGGAATGTTTGTTTGCCAAGAGGTTTAATATTTAAAGCTGGGCAAAAATTAAAGAAACAAACCCCAGATGTTTGCAAGCCCTGTCCTCTGCTGTATTGTTTATCCTCTGTATTGAGTCCAGGTAATTTTCAAATTCCAAACTGTCTCCATAGGCAATGGTCACAATAGAAGTGGGGTAAATTTCTGATAGTTTGGTTTTGCCTAGGATTTGGTGGTGCTATTTCTAGACATTTCTGGGGTGGCTGAAGGCATCAGTCTATACCTGTCTTTTGTCCAAAGATTTCCATTAAGCTTTCCATTTACATTACTTTATGTAATTATTGCTTATGTAACTCTAATATTCTTTTCTTTGTGATGAGTGTTGTAGTTTGACAAGCTCCCAGCTGTATCCTTTCTCACTTCCATGACACATGGATTGTTCTGGAGTGCCTGAATATTGGTTAGTTTGGGGTTGTGATGTGTAGGTGTTTTGTTTAGGTCTGATTTTGGTTTAATTTTCATGGGGTTTCTTGTTTGCTTTGTTTTTTTTCTGGTTGTTGTTGTTTGTGCTTTTTGTTGTCTTCACTTTTTGACAGTCTATTAGAGAATAGAATACAAAAAAAAAAAAACCCCTGGAAAGAACAGCAGTTGTTTGCAGCAGGAAGAAAAGAAAATAGGTGCATGACTCTGCTTAGACAAAATAGGAAATTTGCATTTCCCTTTCTCTTCCTCACTCCAGCCTTTATATTCCTCTTTTAATTACACAGCTTTTGTTCAATGCATTGTAGAGCTCCTGCTTAATTGCCAAAACTTGATCTGCTCTAAGACAAACTTTTGAGCCACTGCTGAGATAGTTATCAGGACTGGAACCTGAGTGTTTTAGGGTCTGGATACCAAAGTATTTCTTTGGTATCCATTTATGTGTACATGTATATCTGTGTGCCTGCTCAAGCTTTTCCCTTCAGTCTAGAGAGAACTGTATCTGAGCATCTACAGGCAGAGTGCCTATGTTGATATATTTCTGTAAGTGACTACAGAAATATATGAAATTTTAGATGTTCTTTTATTTATAAGCATTGTGGCTTGTAAGTGTGAGTTTCATGGCTAGACACACAGCCATTTTATCCCATCTATTAGCAGCTCAGTAAGAACAATATATCCTTATTTAATGCCAGCTCAGTTTTCTTCAGGCACGTTGGCACTCAGGTGATGAAGGAACCTGTCATGTAAACTGTGCACTCTTCTCAGGTTCACTCTGCTATTATTTTGGGTTTATACATTTTAGGATACATGCTGTGTACTTACTTTACAAATGTACTGTCTGCAAATGCATTTTCTTCTACTTGAGTAGGAGCCAAATCTGGGCATCTGTGCCTGTGCTGATTCACGCCCTAGCAGACAATTTAAATTTGTTAACCAGCCCATGAGATAGAAGCTGAGATTTTTTTTTTCCTGACCTCTGGGTACTAATCTTTTAGTGGATTGTGGTCTGCTGTTATGTGATTGACTCTCAGTCTTACGTGGCCATAAATCCAATTGTGATGAATTCCATTGCAAAAAGGTGAAGCAACGGTAGGTTGATTTAATGGTTCTTATTCCCAAAGTTGTTTTGTAATCTCTTCCCTTTGGCTGGCTAGATGTGAGTTATTCATTAGTTAGGGTGTTACATGTAATTTTTTGCCACTTTTTAATGAGAGAAGATATGCATGTCTTCAGAGGGTAATGAGAAGGCTGGAGTGGATAGAGTCAGGAGCACAGAGAGAGTGCCCCTTGATGAATTCATGGTGTCTCGCTGCATCTACCTGGAGGGAAGATGCTCATGTCTTTATATATAAATTAATTTTAAAACTTCTAAGTTGCTGGCTTCATCAAAGTACATTTCATAGTCTAGCAAAGCAAAGCTGAGCTGCAAATCCATGCGTGATCAACAGGCTGTTTTTAGTCAGTGCCTCTCTGGAGAATGAAGCTGTGTCCCAAAGAGTAAAACTGTGTTCTGGCATTTTTTTCCATTGATGGTGAGAGATCAGAGACCATATTTAGTTACAGTACTGTGTGACACTAAAAGAAAAAAAACAAACCTCTAAAACATCTTTATTAATCGCATATTTATGTTTCAAAGTTTTCACTTTTGCTCCATTTAAAAAATAGATGTTCTTCCTAGAAGAGCTTAACACTGTAAGATGAAATTTTAACCTTATTTGCTGAGGTATCATCCCTAGTAGTGAAAGTGTTATAGGCCAAAAAATACCAACAGCTTCACTCATATTTTTTTCTAGCCTTAAAGTGGAGGCTGTCCATGCACATCCTTCCTCTCTCTGACAATTCAATTTTCTATGGTTTTGTGTATGCTGATTACAAGCCTTTTGATAAAATAATTTTTATAGCTATGTTCAAGATGTATTTTTCAAAACAGATCTAAGAAAATCTTAAAGAATAAAATTTGGGGTGAGGTTCTACCATGCCACTGTTAGACTAGAAAACCATCAGTATTCCTGCTGTTCACCTCATTATCCAATGGTGACCCATTACTGCTTTAATAAATTCAGCTTCTGGATGTGGATGTTTAATTAGCATGACTGGTGCCTGATTTTGAAACCCATTTTTGCTGGAGGCATGTGCACCCTTTCTGTAAGAACCTGCCAGTGAAATTCTCTGCAACTGTGTGAATCTGGGGTTTCAAATGTGCAAAAATCTTGGCATCAAGGATGCATCTGTTTCATGAAGTTGTGGATATACACAGAAGGGGCATGTGCTTCTGCTCGTAGCAGAAGCTTCCCTGTCCTCTTGGTGACCACAAACTAACAGTAAGGAAATCCCCAAGTACGAACCTGAAAAAGCAAATTATTTCAGTAGATTTTCAAGGGGGTTTTTTCAAAGAAGCATGCCTCTTTTGTCAGGAAACCACGAATCTGTGGGTAGCTACAGAAATGGGACTTTTCTAGACAACACAGCTTTAAACAAAGTAAGGTGCATATTATTTCACTGACATTTCAGCCTTGTTCCATAACTGAAAATGTTAACTACTCTTTTGTGTGCACCATTTCCAAACCATAATGTGTCCCTCTGCAGCTAAACTATTTTCAAAAGCCTTTGTTTCTCTTGCTTTCCGTGTGTTGAAGTTCTTGTGCTCCAAACAACTGATATATTATTTCTCTGTTGGCTGGATTAATTGCTTTCAAAATGGACTATGCTCCTCTGATTGCCACAACATCAGTGAGTTCTTGCCAAATTAATTTTCTGTTTGTAGATGGTCCATTAACTACAATGGAAAGCCTCAGTCCCCCAGGCAGAAATGCACGCAGCACATCAACTCCTGTTTTGCTGTGTTGGAACAAGCAAATAGAGAATAAATACATCTGCTATCAGGTTGAATCCAGGCAGTTTTCCAGTTTGTCTCAAAATGATCAACAGACTGAAAACACTTCACTTGCTTCTGTTGGCCTTTTGAATTCACCTGCTTAAAACAGATAACAGCAAATGCGTTTTACATACCATCGAATGAAACAACATTACTGCTATCCTTGCCCCAAATAAAAAAAATCTTTACTTCTAAGAATAAAGGAAGGCCAGGTGAGGGGATATAATTACTTATTAAAGCACCTTCTGTGAAAAAACTGCTGCTCCTTGGAGCTGAGCTCTCATTATCATCCAGCAGAGACAGTGGTGTTTGTTGAAATCATGTAAAGTGTTTTCAAGGCTTAAATAATTTTCACTTTCAGTGGCAGGTAATTTACATTACTTTCTCATCTTCTGCCTGCTTATGGGCCAACACAATAGCTGGTGGTCTGTGCTAATCTATTCAAATACTGGAATAAATTCATGAGCAGAAAAAGTGATATAACCTCTTCATATTTCTAAACCTGTTCTACCATCTACTTTACTTTCTTTTGCAATCTTTAATCTCTGCCAAGGTTAGAGATGGCAGCAGCTAATGCTAGAGCAGCTCAGCAGCTGCTGCACCTTTTAAGCCTTGCAAGATATCTTTCTTAGAGAGGCTGCTGCTGCCTATTTACATGTATTAGTGCAATTTATTTGATTGTGTGAAGAAAGATAATGCTATTCCATGCTGTTTGGGACTTTCTCACAGCCCAGGAAGGGCTGACAGTTCCCTAGAAATGTTTTTGTGTTGTGACGTAGCTCTAGGTGGAAAGGAAACCTGTGGCTGGTAACACCTTCATGAAAACATGGAATATAGTTTTCCCCCCAAGACTAAAGCCTTGTTCACCTCTTAACCAAAAGCACCCCTAATACAGTGTAACAGGACCACAGCAACTGTGTGGGACAAGCAAGAGAAGAGAGGACAGAATAGAGCCTGAGCTGCTGCACAGATTTGCCAGAAGTCCCACTGCTGAGAAGCAGAGAGATGCTGGGCTTTGTTTTCCTGACCATGCATGCACAAAATCCTGGGAAAGGGACTAAAATGAAAATTTCCAGTTTCCACACCTGCAAAATGTAAAAGAAATAGAACAGCAATGAAAATCCTCAGCCATGTGGTTTCCTCCAGGCACGTTCAGGGGTGAGATCAGTGGGTGGAACACACATCCCAGCTGGTGTCTCAGGCATGGGCAGTGTGTACACAGCATCTGCTGGCAAGGCAGCAGCTGAATGGGACGTTCACTCCCCTTGGAGGACATGCCAGGCCTCTCCATTCTCATGTTGGCTTCTAGCATGCCATTCCTGCCTGACTAGAGCCATTTCCTTGGTCATCCATATGGGCTATTTCTCCTGTTAGAGCCTAGCTGAAAAGATCACTTGGAAGAAAAGTCGCAATATTATCAATTACTGCTCTTATATTTAAATGCTAAATGAATTAAAATTACTTTGATTGTGGAGAGGAGAAACAGAAAACAATTGAGGTCTCAATTAGGTAGGGGGGCAAAGCCTTTCAAATACTGTGAGTGGTTTTTGAGTGTTTTTGAGGCTGGCTCCAAGCATGTTCAAAATGGGGGATAAATGGAACAGTCAGGGTGAATTATCAAACTGTAACTTGCTGTTTACTTGGTCTGGAGTGCCTGAGTTGGGCGGGACTGGGCTTGTGTGCTGGTACAATGATTCCCTAGTGCTTCAGGCAGAGTACATGTGCCTGATACAGCCAATGTATGTGTGTAGCACATCTGGCCAGCTGTTCCAGGTGTGCAAATTGCACCTCCTATTACAGCTGGGGTTCTGGATGTGTGGAAACTCTTTACAAGTTTCTAGAGAATTCATTTAATGAGGACAAAGTTGGCAAGTGGAAAAGGACAATGTAAAGGTATAATTCTTTTTTTTTGTTCATAGTATAGATTTTGGTTGGGATTTTGGTTGGTTTTGGAGTTAGTGGAAAGGACACACTTCCACTGTCCTGGCTTTGTTTATGGTTGAGATTCTGATACAATTTTTTTTTTTAATACTTCTGGGATAGGAACACCCATTGGTAAAACTTCAAATCTGGGGCTGGAAGTGAGAGTGCCAAGCAAGTCCTCTGGGAGCAGTGTTCTCTTAACAGGATGAATACTAATGCTAAAAATTTGCAAGCAGGACAAGATGGTCATTTGTTATTTTGCTTCTTTAAATATCTATGATTGCAGGAAAACCTTGATAAAAAAAGCAGACAGTATATATATATATATATTATAATTTGGTGTAAGATTTTATTTCATTAACTTTATGTAAATGAAAGTCTAATTGAATTTCTGTTGAATTGTCCCATGAGGAAATAGTGGTCATTATTATTTTTGTGTATGATAGAGGCTCAAGATGGTGAAATCTCTTATTTAACAGAGTCATTGACAAATTACAATTTGAACAGAAATTCAGTTTTTTAGTTGGCTGCCTGTGGCCTTGGAGAACACTGAGTTATTGTTCTGGAGGAAGGTGCAGTAAGAATTGTTGGTATAGTACAGAAGACTTGTTTAATACAAAATAGTGAAATGAATTAAGAACATAGTGGTAGAATTCTAAAATAGTGTCAGAAAGGAATATAAGAGATAGTTGAGAATGTTTATTGCTGGATTACCTCAGTGAGTTCTTTTACAGCCAGTTTTATCTGGTTTTCATTACTGACCTTAAACCATAAAACTAGTTTATGCTAATCAAAATGTCAATTTAAAGTCCAGAGGGAATAATCACTATAGAACAGGATTTGAATATTGTGTAGGGAAACTGAAAGGTCTGGATCATCATCTGGATGGGAGGAGCATGAAGAAGAGAAATTCAGAAGTATGGAGTGTGAGATTATAAACCCAGTCAGGGGTAACATGGGGCATCTCTAAGTTTCTCGTCAGATGGAGATGGCTGAGGAGGGCAGAGTAAAGATAATTTGTGTAGGAGCTTTGCCAAATCATAGCTGGAATGGGATATAAAAGTCCCTGTGTTTCCCAAGAAGGGGATCAGACTGGAATGAGCACAGAGAAAACCAGATTGTTGCCCTGTGACTATAATGGTCATTGAGAATTAATTTTTAAAACACAGAAATGTTCTCTTTAACTTCGTTTATCAGTAAGTAACAAAGTTAATGCATCCAATTCGTTTATATAGTGCTAAAGTTTGTCTTCATTATTCATTAAAAGATTTTATGTTTTCTGAAGATGTTTTTCCTGCAGGTGCAATGTTACTACAATAAATTACCATTTGAATGAATATTTATAATACAACTGTGCCCTCAGTACTGCAACATATTGTATTAGTCATGCTGATTCTCAGAGCTTCTATGTGTATTTTACTAATATACAATGGTGTTACACTTTGTCTTACATTAACAGTTCAAGATAAATGAAGCTGTTTATTCTTTGATGGGAAAACAGTCCTCCTCTCTTGTGATTCAGAGGTATTAAGGGTGCAGTCTTCTAGACTAATAAATGGAAATAATCCTTTTTTTCTGCTATTCAGGATTGATAGTCAGTATTTCAGTAGTTCACTTTATATTTTATGTGCTGCTTGCACCAGGATCCAGTACACAGTAGATTTTGGTTCTTCCTGGATTGCCCTCAGCTGCCTTCCAGTCTGTTGCACATGCTGGAAAACATCAGATAGGTTTCTACCCCGTTTTTTGTAGGCTTAAGGACTGAGTTATCTGAGGAACTGTAGAGGCACAGCTTTTGTCTCTGTGCCACAACTAATGCCCATATTTGTAAATGTATGCACAAAAATTAAGATATGATGGAGGGAGCCATTGTGACCTAAAACACCTGAGAGGATGACAGCACTTGTAGTCAGGCAGAAAGATTTCTTTTTAAAATGTGTTTGTTGTATTATATCTCTACTTGCTTTATTTTTCTTGTGCTTTGTTTTACCTGTTTTCAAGACTGAGCAAAATTCTGCGTTCTTTTCTGTGGTGGGTCTGTGAAATGCTGATGCCCTGTGTCATTTAGGAATTAATTTTCTTTCCTTAATTCTGCAATCAAGTTTCTTAGTTTATAATAATAATAAGTAAAATAATAAATAATAATAACAATATTACCAAGGAGAGAACTAAAAGCCTAATTAATATTCTGTTCACCTGTGTCATCTATAAGATTCAGTGTATTTGAAACCCTTCACTGTCATAGGTAGAACCATTTCAGATCTGGAAGGATATTTTCCCAACTGCCTTTTGTACTCCTTAAAAAAAAAAATCTCAATCACCATGTGGTCTAGGTAATCTGATGCCTCTAAAAATAAAAGCTCACATTTAAGACTTTCTTGTGAAATTTAAAACTAAAGATGAAAACAGAGTAAGTATACTGCATGTAACTACCTGCCTGCTTCCAAAGGTAAATTATTAGAAAAGATAAAATAAAGATGTTAGTGTGACTATCCTAGGTACATTTAGGTATTTACATACAAATATCTCTGTACATTTATAGCACATCTTGTTTTGCCTATGAGGTCTGTGATTAGCT
>JANRGV010000104.1:5797797-5829440 GCA_024734035.1 Alethe castanea | reverse complement strand
AGAAATGATGATTATGAGTCAAGGAAGATGAAATATTTAGCAATATTTAGAAAGATCATCTTTATATTTGGATTCTCAGCGTTAAAGGTACCACGTACTTATGGATCAAAACCATATTCATATCAGTAGGCTGATTCTAAAACCTTCATTTTTTTTGTTCTGTCCTTGTAAACAAAGAGTAAGTGGATGAGAAACACAAAGGTATCAGTGTGGATGCCCAACTGTCTGTCTGCATTTTACCTCATTACCTGGTGATCCTGTGTATCTGCACTGAATGATGGCTCTAAATGTTCACAATTAGCATCACAGGTGGAAGGAAATCTGCCATAAATAATCTCCTAACAATATCAGAGACTGTAATTTTCCAGCTATAAACAGAATTGCTCCCATTTGGTGTGTGCTGTGATGAAGAGGAGCAGGAGACAAGCATTTAGTAGTTCAGATGTTCCCTCCCACTCACAGAGCACAGTGGGAATGATGGATCACCTCCGATGCCATTAGCTGTGCCTGAAGGAGCAAGCTAATGCAAGGTAAATTGGAGGGCCTGGGTTTGATCCAGAAATGGACCAAAAGGCATAAGGTAGCACTTAGGAATCTGCTGAAGGCTGCACTCCACAGAATGTGGGGATGGAGCGCCACATCCCCAAACATACCTATCAGGTCTCTTTTCTTAGTAAAATATCCCTGTGTAATTAACAAAGCACTCAGATGGAGGTGGAGTTTCCCAGAGAAGTGGAATCCTTATTTCTTCTTTTCTTCTTCTTTGCTTCCCTGTGCTTCTGGCATTTCAGAAACTGTGTGGTCAGTAATCAGTGTGTATTATATCTAAATGGGATCTTCAAGGCCACCAGCTATTAAGTCTGTAATGCTTTCTTATTTTCTCAGCCTTTTGTATGAACTTGGCACCACAGACTCCAGATTCTTCAAAGGCATCCTGTAAATGCCTGCCTGCAATTACTCCACTGAGGCTGAGGGCACTGATTATTGAGTAAGGGTGAATTCTTTTCCAGGGCTCAGAAGCCTATAAGATTAAATGTATGACATGTAATAAAAGTATGGACCTTCAGATTAATTTCTGGTAGAAGCTCAAGTATCCAGTTTAGAAGCCTGCTCTGGTCTAGATGGTTTTAAAACACAAAAGAAGCTTGATTCCTCATGAGACACATTTTTACATTTTGTTATTTTTTGATACGTCTGTGTCAAAACCATGCCTTGTTTTCATGTTGTTCCTTGTTTCGTGTTTTAGCTGCTTTGATTCGTTGTATTTTGTTTCCATTACATTTAAACTGGAATATTTATGCTGTACAATTTTTCCCATGCCATTTTGGACCAAATTATTGTTACATTTATTCCTTCTTTCATTATTTTTTCTTGGCTAGTATTTTTTCCTCTGCCTTTTTTCTTGTTCTTTGACACAGATGTTTTCATCTTGCCCTCTCCTCCTCCTTTCCCCCATATTGATTCCTTTCTTCTATTGCCTTTTGTGCAATGTATCAGATGCATGTGCTCCTATTGCTTATTCTATTTTATCTGCTAGATCATCAGAGAGTAATTAACAAGATGCCAAAGAGCCTGGCAATTCAGACAACAAAAGCATGAACAGACTATTAAGCAAAACCTGTTGCAATAATTTGCAAGATAAATAAGATGTCTTAGTTTTAGTCTAAAATTTCAAAAAATATTTGTCAAAGAAAAGTATTTGTAGTAACAAAATGTTTCTCAAATGAAACTTCTCCCCCATAACTTCTGCTATAGATATCTTCCAAGGAAAACCAGCAATTCCTTTGATTAAGCACTGCCATCTAATTAATTTTACTATTTTCCTGTGCTCAGTTTTGTCCTCTTCAGAGTGGCACTTCATCCTTCAAAATGCTGCTCTAAGCATTTCTGAAAGATGGAGAAGAGTTATAAATAACAATCCATAAACCTTTCACCAGGGAGTCTAAGCATACAGCATAAACAGCGTGGTAATTCAGCTTTCAGGAAAGATACTAAATTGTGTAATCACTATTAAAGACTGTGCACTCAATAAGTAAATGGCTTCAAGTTTATGGGAGGAAATATCTCATGAAGATGTGGGTAGAGCTCTCCTCTCAGTAGGGAACTCAAGCATATGCACAAAGCACATGCTTTTATTTTTTATCCCTATATCTTTCATAACTAAATGTCAAATCGCAGAGGTACTGCTTGCTTTTAAGATTAGGACTAAAATAGGCTACAGTGTGTACTTTTATGCTATTATAGCAAGCAGATTCAAAATCAGTTGTAAAGTTAATTTTAATGCTGTAGTATTCAAACACAGCTGGTGTTCCTCTTCACTCAGAGCGAATGGATTTCACTCTTCTTCAGTAATAAGCCTTTTAATGTGCTGGGATTTTAGAGTTGGGAATAATATAAGAAAGAAAATCAATTGATATTAGCATTCCAGGCTTTTCTGAAGTCTCTTTTGGCACACTAAACAACTTCTACTGATCCTGTGGAATGGGATTTCCTGAGTCTCCCTCAAGGTCTCTGAGTCCCCAGCAAGGCTGAGGAGGAGGTGACTGTATGGATTTACATACAGAGAGGGGCTGCTGCTCTGCATTGCTCCTACCCTTTTTGTAGCTGCAATTGCCTCCTTTCTCTCCCTTTGTTTTACAGCTCTTGGGCATGTTGCTTTTGGTTTTCATGCTGCTGCTTTCTGTTCTTTGTGTTGGCCCACATTGTATGGGCAATCTTCTGAAGCCCATCTGAGCTGGTGTGAAGTTCACTGATACCCCACTGGAGTTTATGCCACCACATACAGCACTTTCTTTGCATGCTTCCTCTTTGAGAGGAAGGGAAAAGTTAAGTCCTGAGGAAAAGCACAAGAGAATTAATGAGCAACTTAATCAGCAAAATTAATTAATCAATGGGAATTGGTGACAAAATGTGACTATGATATTTCTCAAATAGTAAGACAAAGGTGACAAAGATTAAACATATGATCCAAAATTTTGCATCACTATATTCAGATTGTACCTTCTGTCATGGTGCTTTTTGTTCATAAGTCATTTTGTTCATAAGTCACTCAGTTTTGTCTGTTTTGTTGGGGGTTTTCTTTGTTTTGTTTTTGTTGGTTATTATTATGATGCATTTAAAATCCTGACTTCCTGCAAAAAGGAGCACACAGAAGTTAAAAACTGTGATTCTTAATAGCTGGATATGAGAGAGAACAGGTCTCAGAGGCCAGGATGTTTTGGGCCTTTTTCACAACTTTCCTATTTTTAGGAGGGTGGCAGCAGTGGTTTGCCTGATACAACTTTTTTCTCCATCCTCACCACTTCAATGATGCTCACTTATGACTGGAATCAGCCTTCCTCTTCCAGCCCTGTGCTCTCCCTTGCTGACACAACCAGCTGTCTGTAATTCCCATGCCAATAACATATACTGGGGGTTTTTGTGGTTAAATGTGCCCTAGAATTAAAGTGATCAAGTCCCACTCACTCTCTTGGTAGTGATGGGCAGGTGCATTCTTGCACATGCTCAACCACCTCTGTAAACATCACCACAGCACATTTCTGGACATTGTTAAATTTTAGTGCCAATCTGAAACTACTGCCAGAGATAAGTGAAATGAGCAGGAGTGGTTTGGGTTGACAAGGACTGAGATACCTTAAAGTTGGGATGGAGTCAAAAATACTAACTGCAAAAGGCAATAGAATAGAATAAATATCAAAGCTAGAACTGGAAATGTGGCTGTAGTTAAGCATAAAGCAATCTTCGCTTGAAGATTGTGGTTTTGTTTATTACAAAATATCAATAAAGATTTGGTTTCTTCTCTAATAAGATAATGTAAAATTATTTCAGTGTGTTCAATATATTTAAAATGTCTCAGACAATTCACTGTCTTTATTTAAGAGTATAAGAGAATAATTTGCTGTAAACAGTATTAATTTTTGCTCAGCTCATCTGTCTTGAGGTAGCTGATTTACATGACCAATTTGCCACCTTGCTCAGTGTTTCACCAGACAGGTCTGTTTCAAGTGTTACTGCCAAAGAATATCTGTGCTTTAGATCATACACCATTCTCAGACGTGCTGTGGGTAACTTTGTGTGAAGTGCCAGCTTCTCTCCTCGTGCTGTGATTTAACAGCTCTGGTGGTTCTGTGTCTGCACCCTCCTGGTAACAGAACAGGTACAGTGCTGTCAGTCCTGGTGATTCAGGAGCTCACCTGTGCTTGCTGCAGCACTTCTGGCCCCTTGATCTGTTGTTTATCTCCCTTTTTGTGATAGCATTGGCCTTACTTGACAGAAAGGAGAGGGAATGCTGATTCTTGCTGTCTCTCCAGGTTCTGTTCACACTGCAGTGCAGTGCTTTGAGTGACTGATCCATGCAGAACGCTGCTGGTATGCTCCAGCCAGTTCACTTCATGTTTCCTCATGGGTTTGATTGGCAAGGTGGGGGAGTCCTGCCTGCCCAGGGGCTAATAGAAGGAGGAAGCAACTCTATATGCAGATAAATTCAAATCTCCCTTTTCCTATGCTCTGTTATATTTTTCTCTTGCCTTCTCACCTTTGGAATTTCACTCTGTGCATAGAAGAAGCAAACAAAATAAAACCGAGTCCCTGAAACGCATTAGGTTTCTGTGTGTATAAGTGATAGAGAATATGCACATGCACGGATGTTTTCTTTAATAATGACTTTAGGAGGTTGCACATGCCTTGGGCTGTGTTTATCTTCCCCACCACCTGTTTTCTGGCAGAGCTGTGTGAGCATGGGTGCCCCCAGCTCTCTGGGGCTATGAGGCACACGAGCTGTGCACAGGCTCTGTTTCCACAGGGCATCCTGGGCTCCTGGGACCATATTAACACAACCCTTGCCATGACAAACCCAAAATTTTGTAAAACAAGTCTGTGTCCCCTGCTGGCATTCAGGGGCCAAGTAACCAGTAGGACTGAAGGTGGACCCCTGTGGGAATAAGGAAATCGATTCATTGAGGGCAGAATTGTGATCTTATATATTTTGGGAAATGCAATCCATAAAACTAATATTGCAGTATTTTATCATAAACAGTCTTGGGTAAACTAATTAATCTCTGCAAGGATGATTGGGGGGGCTCTTGAGATATATATATTCTTTCTACATGCTGTTGCCTGGAGATAATATTCAGGGTCTGCCTCGCTGAACAGATACAGATGGGTATTTTGGGGCAACAGCGTGTCTGGCTTTGATTTTTTGAGAATTATTTATTGTTGTAAGTAGAATACTGGTGCAAGAGATAGAGGTCTGGCTTTTCTAGCTCTGCTTTGTTTTCAAAAGAATAAAGTGAGTACCTTGAGGGAAATATAGTAAATATATCCTTTTTTCAAAAGTTTACATTGAAAGATAATTCTACATTTTCTGAAGTTTCATTCAATATATTGTTGTATCTTTATCAAGATGCAATTAAATTGACACTTAGCCATCTATGGATTAATGAACTAAAAGAGTAAAAAACTGCATGCACTGTATTGATTATTTACCTTTGCTATTTATTTCTGTGGTATTTATTGAAATCTACAACATAATGACATGTGATGAAATGAGCAGTATTGCTGTAAAGCTTTTAATCTCTCTTCTGACCATGGAGAGTCTGAACCTTTTCATTACTGTGTGATGGGATGTGTGTTCACACCGAAGGTTGCAAATAATCATGACAGCTATAATTATCCTTTTTCTTTTTTCTGGATTTTTGTGGTTTGGGGGTTTTTACATCAATTTAAGGGGGAATTATTTCCACTGTGTTGGATATATGGATTTGCTGCTGGATATTGGTGACAAAAAGGAAAAATTAATCATGAAGAACTTACTGTTGTTTGCCTTTTTTTTTTAATGTTTTGGTAGCAGTAAGTCTCAGGTTCAAAACTTCACCAGGGCACAGAGGAGGAAAAAGCAGTGAGGCTGCTTGAACCAAAAGCCATAGAAACAACAAACACTGAATCAAACACAGCATGACAATCTTAGCATGTTTCTCTCGTCTAAGGTAATAATCCTTGCTTGTCTGGATCATGTTTAACAAGTGTTTGGGAAGGAGAAGTCCTGGAGTATTCCTGGGTGGATGGGAGGGGAGCTCCCAGAGTCTGAATATTAAGACATTCATGCTGGAGGCATAGGGAAAGTTTATAGCTGAAAAAATCCCAGAAAACAATTGTGGTCAGTATGAGAGTTGCTGGTTGCATTTTGTACTTGAAAGAATGGTTCTGTACCAAACAATCTGTTTTTTATAACTCCTCTGTTGAGCCTAATAGATTTTAATGCTCTTTTTAAACCTCGCGTCCTTAAACCTCCCAAGTTAAGCAACTGTAATGCTTTTCTATTAAAGGCAGTTTTACATAAAATATTTTGTACTGCTGTAATGCAGAATTAAGGACTGCCTTGCAACCCAAAGGATTTGAAGATATGTGGGAAAGTATTTTGAAATGCAATAAATGTCTGTGATTTCTTGCTTTTACAGTTTTTTACCCAGCTGGAAGATGAGGGAGAAGTAGAAATTACAGGTCATGATTTTTTCCATCACATAAAGCTGGTGACCATGACTTGGGGAAAAAAAAAAGGCATAATAATAATAATTAGCTTGTCACCTAATATGCTATCTTTGAATTGTTCAAGATGGTAAGATGATTCATATACTCATTAAAATACATTCTAAAAGAAGGTGAAAGGGCAAATGATTTCTGTAAATGGGAATTAATACACAGAAAAAAAGACTGATGTGGAAGAGAATTTAACTGTCTCTTATTCCTTGGTAATTTATTCTGTAACTTGTAAGAGTACCTTTAAATCACTGAACTTTTAAAGTAGTAGTAAAACACGATATTTCAATCTATTTTTACCTGTTTTATTATGCATTGATATATTACCATTTGTCTTTGGGTGTGAAAACCTTGAGTAACTTTGAGATAGCATTAGGTAGGGTCTGGTAAAGAGCCATAAATAGCTTTAGATGCCTTTTCTCTCAAGGCTGACATTTATATTAGCAAGACTATAACCTGCAATTCCATAGGCATTAATAGCTGTGGTGTTGGAAGACACGTGCCAGTCTAGCCCTGCCCTGCCTAGCAGGATTTTCTCTGCTGTGAATCTGCATAATTAGATACATGAGATCTGCTCAGTAAGGTTAAGTGTAATGAATCATTAGTCTTGTTAGCACCTATCACTGTTATTGTTAAAGGGTATTTTTAGTGTTTTGTGGAATGAATAGATGTGGCCTTAGTTCCTGGAAAAGTTATTAAGATTCACAAAAAAAAAAAAAAATCATCCAAGATCAGTGTCTGCACTATTATTCTTTCTCCAGGTACTCCACTTAATTAACTTTAACCTGAGTTTCCAACATATGTAGTTTGGCTCTGAGTCTCTGAAATTAGGTCTTTGTGTTATATTTGTGTATTGCAAATCTGGCATGATCCACACACCCTTCTTCACACATCTCTCCAGATGTTGCTTTTCACTCCTTTGGAGAAACCATTGAACAATCCTGCACTCTCCAAGAGGAGGGCCAAGAGGAACAGACCTGAAGAGGGGAAAAAAAGAAGGAAGTCTTTAATGGGAAGTGTTGAAGCCTAAAGCTGCTCAAACCATCACCCAGTCAATACACAGAATGGCATTTTGTGAGCTGGGAGAGGTGTGTGCCTTTTGCACTTAGAAAAGCCACCTGGCAAAATGTATTTCCAACTTAAGACAGGAGGAATAGAAGGAAAACACTAGTGTTCCACTTGATTATAGAAAGCAAGGCTTATGGGAAGAGTTCAAAGAAGGGCACTGAAAGAGAAACAGTATGCATGCTTTCAAAAAAATCGAAATACCCAGAGAGGGTAGAAATAACAGCCAGTTTTACTTCCTGTGGGAGAATGGCTTTATTGGAGAATATCAGTATTGTTAGAGAAGATCATGTGGAGAATATTGATTAGATGATTCAGGGGTGAGTAGCCAAATGAACTATTGTCCCAGACCTTGAGGACAGAAACTGTGTTTTTCTTCAGAATATAGCACAAGGTGATTTATAAAAGGTAATGGACAGATTTTAGTTTCTGTGTTGCTGGAAATAATAGAAAAAGGCACAGTTATTTATACTGATGAAACTTCCAAGACAAAAGCAAAAATAACACCATAAATAAGATCTGCTAAATGTTGAAACTGTAGCAATTTCTAGAACTGCAGTATGGAAAATCCACATCAGGTCAGGTGAAATGGACACGTGACTTTATACCCAGAACCAAATCAACCCAAAAAGTCTTCTGCTGTACCCACAGATATATCACAATCTGCTGTGGTGCACTGAGAGAAATAGCAAGATATATATTATATCCTGTAGCTCTCATTTCAGAAAAATCATCCCTTTCTGTATCCAGTAAAGAAGAAACGTGGCAATTGTGCAATCTCTTGAGAAACTGCTGTCTTGTTTGTAAGGGAAGCCTTCCATTATATATACACTTCTAAAATATGAAGGTGCTGCGAAGAAAAATAATTCAAAATGTATGAGGTTAAATTTGTTCTTGTCAAACATATGGCATGTAAGTAGAAACATGACAAGCAGAAGTACTGGTGCTTCTGACTGTCCAGGAACATCCCCTTAGGGCACAAACACAGCACTGTGTCATATCTGGAGGGAATCCCTCTCAGGTTCCTGTGGGGAGCAGTGATGTGTGCCAGATGGTAGAACCAGACAATTTGTTTGCCTTCAGCCCTGTGTGTGCTGTGTTAATGCCATGTGCCAGGAGAAGGACAAAGGGGACAAGTGCTCATCTGCCACGGTCTGGCTGTGCCACTGTGCTTCACTGAGCCTTGGGCTGGGAGAGGGGCAAGATGCTGACCTGGAGAGAGTGGGAGGAGGATCAAGGCAGGAGACTTCAGAGAGGGACGGGGATGATGTTATGCTAGCCAGCCTCAGAAGTGATGACATTACGTCTTGTACATCCACAAAAATAATTTCTTGGTCTGCTAAGCTCAGGCAGTCTTAAAGTTACTGAAATACAAAGGAAAATCTGATAAGAAGTCCTACCCTTTATAGGCACAGTGAGGGTAAGAGCTTTGTTTTTGAACAGTATTCTGTTTTCCCCCGAGAGAAATAAGTTTTTTCTATGTGCAGTTACACGCTGTAGCTGGCTATTTTTGCGTTCAATAAAAACCTTACTGTAGCAACTGCAAGCAAGTGTTGCCTCAAAGAAGCAGCTGGCAGGGAGTCACGCCCTTCCACAAAAAGTGCATGGCTAAGGGTCAGCTACAGCCTTTCCCTCTGCTGCTGCACTTGGAGTTTGCAAATACTAGCTTGGAAACCAGCAGAGTTTATTACTTTGGTTATTGTTGCAGAGTTCAAGTTTCTCCATATGTCTTAGCTTTGGGAAGCCAAAACTTTACAAAGTGGTGGCTTGAGGGTTATGTGCATGCAGTTTCAGAAGATGGAACGGTTTAATATACATATAATTTCCATCTAGGATCTCAGCAAAAAGTCAAAACCTGACAAAAGAAGTGAAGACCTTGAATTCACTGATAACCTTTCTAATATTTGATGTCTTATTTGCTTTGTGCATCAAGATCATCAGAACCTTCAAAGTTGTCCAAGATGCACTTCTCCCTGTTGCTCCTATCATTAGCAGGCAGATGGCAAGTGATCAAGATTTCATTATCAAAACACCAATTTTCTTTTGAGGTGAATAGATGGCCATCTGTTCCTAACATTGTACCTAAGGGAACCTACAACTCTGGCTTGGTTGATTACAAAATATAATAAGAACCTTCTCTTAATTAATATACATATTACAGTCAATATATGTTAATAGAATTTTGCTAGCATTTTCAAAGAGTTGAGGAAAAACTAAATATCAAGTGAATCTTATCTTAAAGGTGGTAATTTTGGGCTGTCTGAAGAAAACACTGTTGTTTCTCAGTTTTTCCTGTTAAGCTTAGAGGATTCTTCTTTTCTACAACAGAGGTAGAATACAAAACACGAAAAGGCTGATTAATTTTTCATTTATAAGAGTACTGGGTATTTCAGACCTGAATTTTGAAACCTTTCCTTACTTCGGAAGAAACTTTAATTTCCTTGTC
The DNA here is from genome assembly GCA_024734035.1 of Alethe castanea. Lineage (NCBI taxonomy): Eukaryota > Metazoa > Chordata > Aves > Passeriformes > Muscicapidae > Alethe > Alethe castanea. The sequence continues at coordinate 5,819,395 of JANRGV010000104.1, read as the reverse complement.
TCAAAGTTCTGTCTGATAGTGAAATGAGTGCATCTAATTTGAATACTCAAAGTACAAATTTCTGCAGCTCACAGGTGTGTGATAGAGTTTGGTCTTTGCAAGTTTGGGAAAAGGAAATGCATTTCTTATTTGATTTCTTTTTAAAGAACTGAAGAGTATGTAATTAAATACACCTGTGTTAATTATGCCTTTTAAACAAACTGTCAATAAATCTAACTGGAGAGGAAGGAAAGTCTGTGGTATTGCTTCCCATGAGTTTTGTGACCTTCAGCAACTGTGCAGAGGAGCTGAGCATTCCCACTGCTGACCAGACAAGGAAGTCTCAGCCATTATAAATTCTGTTAAGCAGCAACCACTTAGATAATCAATATGAATATGCAGATGGGTCATAATTTTGGCATCTCTGGAATGGTAGGAGGGTCACTGGGAGCATGGCAGGGAGTTGGAGTTAAGGAATTAAGACAGAAAACCTCTGTAGAAACTCCATTAACTCACATTCTTTCATACTGATGAAGTGAAGTTACAAGGAAATAATTGCAGAACAGAAGAAAATGGAAAGAAATTTGAATAGCATTTGTATTTTAAAATTGATTTAAAGTTTTTTGGTTTCCCTTATCTAATGCTTTAATTTGTATAAAATCTTCTCAGTGCCAGGGTTTTGTGCTTCTCAATGTTTTTATTACTTCCAGTTAACATTTCTACCTCTTTTAGTATATGTCAATCAAAAACCTCCAAATACTAATCCAAATAACCAAATCCTCCTGATATTTCTCAAATAGTGACCAAATGTCTATACACAAAAGCAGTGCAATTTGTGCTACCCATCTATGAGCTGGACTAGTGAAAAGGTAGTAATAATAACTTACATATTTTAGCATGGAATTCATTTCCAGCTGGCTCTAGAAATCAATGTAAGATGGAAACCCTAAGTCAAGAATTACTTAGAAACCTGAAATAAAATAATGTATCTGTATTCAGCCACTTAACTGACTTTATAATGATTTCCATAGGTGCAGGTGGTTAGGACTTGACAGCAGGTAATAGTTGTATGATTGTCTTGGTGATGGAACCAGGGTTTGTGTATCAAAATTCATTAAAGCTGTGGTATTTTAAAAACTTGAGGATATGAAACAGCTATTTCCTACAGAACATTTAAAACTCCCATGTCTGCCTTCTAAAAAAAATTGCTTTATGGGTCAAATACATATTAGTGGCAAAGTAACAAGTTCTTAATTTTGATCACTGTTCCCTTGATGTGAATCTTAAATCACTGGATCAGAACAAAATGAGAAAGTCATGTAAGTCAGCTTTGCTCAGTCAACTTGCTTAGTCAGTCTGTGTGATGTTGATAAAGTGGATGTTGCTGTTAATTTTCATTTGTGATTTTCTCCTTTTCAATATTCTCACAGAACTTTGTTGGTGATTGTTGCCTCAGGCAGTGCTTGGGAAAATGGTACTTCAGTGGGATGCAGAAAACATATGCCAGACTGGTTTTGCCTTTCTTCTGCAGAGTTATTCTCTTAGCATGTGACACACTTAGAACAACTGGGTTCATTTTATATTGTGCACAGCAATTAGGCTCTAAACACAGTGTGCTTTCAGTAAGGAAAGAGTCATATTTATTAGTCTTATGCTAAGGTTGGGTGTAGCTTGCAAACAGAGAACCATGAATGGCTTCTAATCTACCTTGTTGGTGGCTATTTTGCAGTGTTTAGCAGTGAATCCTTGCTCAGAATTTGCCTGCACTGTCATTCCTCCAGCTTTGCCATCAACAGAAGCTGTGTCTGTCTCCTCAAGGCTGATTTCAAGTAACTTGTGCCTGATACGGGAGATTGGTTCAAAGCACTGTTTGCAGCCATGTGCCATGTCATTCCCTAATGCATCCCCAGCTGCTGAAGGTGCTCCTGGTTCTCCCCACAAGGGCTCCTTGTGCTCTTGGCTTCCATATTCTGTGTGCTGTAAAAGGAGCAGAACTTGCTGAGCTCAGCAGAGAGGGAGAAACAAGAAACAATTTTCTTTTCAAATGATTCATTAGTAATTGTTTCCCTGTGTAAGCATCTCAGAGTGTCTTGGTAGTAGAACTGAAAAGCAGCTTACCTGCAAAAGAGAGATTGTCATCAGCTTTGCCAGGTGGAGTGAGCTCAAAATGACAGTTCTCTTAGCTGCCAGCACAAGATATTGTTATTCAGTAGAAAATGAGTTTAAAAATGCAGATGAAATTCTGCCTTTGCTACCTTCAAAATAAATCATATACAATATTAACTCACAAGAGACAGAAATAATTCATTTGAAATCTGTTTTGCATTTCTGTATTGAACTTCATACATTTTCTTATCAAAGGTTGCCTCGCTGTCTAATAAGTCAGCTAATTTTGAAAGAAAGGCTGAGCTTCAGGAGAATTACAATGATCAAGGGCTTTAGAGTGCTTTAAGGCTTTAGTGAGCAATAAGATTGTAACAGAAGGCTTGAGTAATACTCTCAAATTCAGGAAGTTCACAGTTTCAGTGACACATTAGATAGTGCTAGCACAGTATATGAAGTACATGATGTGTGTTAGGAACACTGTCCTCATACTTGAGGCCATGGCAATCTGAGGGCACTTCAGTTTAGATTTCTGACAATGAAAATCTTATTATATTTCCATCTGATAAGCATAGTCATTTTTTGATGGTAACCCTAGTTGGCTTAGTTATTCTAGATTAAATCTAAATTTTATTCTGATCAGTTTTACCCAAGTTGTGATAAGGCTCTAAGTATTTTTCTTGGGTCCTATTTTTATAAAACGTTCAAATTTTCTGGTTTTTCTAAATATGTGAAATAGAATCATGAAGCAATTGTATTAAGGCAGTCTGGCTTAGAGATTGTAATAATCACTCAAAAGACTGATGAACTAGAAAAGCCAAATGTTCCCTGTGAATGGAATCATCACTAGGTGTCAGTGGGAATTTGACACAGAGCAATGGGAAGTGCCAGAGAGAATGGAGACATATTTTTCTGTTTACTGAAACAATAGTCTAATTATTTGGAAATCACACAGGAAAAACTCTTGTTTAGGTTTCCCTGAAATTTTTGGAGCAGGAGATAGGGATCAAGCCAAGTAATTTGCTTTAAGTTCCTTAAACTCAACACAAAGCAATAAAAGAAATCTAACAAACCACAGACACCTGGTTGATATCTGTTTTTCAAGATTCCTTTGCATCCTTTTAGTCAGGCAATTAACATAAAGATTTCTCAGTATTTCTTCACTTAATAGGCAAAAATTGTTTGCTTTTCAAAAAAACCCTTAATTTCAGGCAGACATGTGTACTGTCAAATACAAAGTTTTAAATTCCTTTAAATCTGATACTATTGATAAACTGCACTGACAAATACTTCTTTGATTCTGGTATCTCACAGTTTGGTCAGGAACTTCACCTGGGAATCTGTTTTTTCTGGGGTTTTTTTAAATGTAATTTGGCATTTCCTGTATACCTATGGAAAATCTTTAGATTAAAACTCATGCTTTCTTTTTTACTATAATGCTGCTGTATAATTTGATTTTTAGATAGTTATATTCTGTATATTAGGGATACTTCTTAATATGACTTTATAACTAAGAAATAGATTGCAGCAGGGATAAAGCTACCTACTAAGCTACTAGAGATGTGAATATTATAAACTGGAAGAGTTTGCAACTTTGCTTCATGAAATAAGTGCCCATCAGTTTAGCATGGGCTAGAATTAAAAGGTAATGCTCCCTACAGGAATTACTCAAATGGGAGACTTAGCACAATTTGGAATTATCCTAGAACTGAAGAACTTAGGGAGTAATACCCTAGATGTAATTAGTATGATCATAAATTAAAATATTCTAGCTCTTCAGATATACACATTCAGAAGTATTAGTGGAAATGCATATTCAAGGAATGCAATAATCCTTATCCTTGTGTACAGTTTGGATGTAACAAGACCAAAATAAGTGAATGGATATCACTACTTAAGGTTTCTTTGTGATTTGTAATTTTATGGTCTAGGGACTTGGGGGAAGAAATGGAAAATTATTTTTAGTGGACAATTGGAGAAATTTTTAAAGTATATTTTACTTTTCCAAGTTTCTTTTGGCAAAGATATTGTCAAATATTCTGTTAAATATTTGAAACAAGTAGATAATTTAAGTGATCAGCAACTCAAAAGAAACTTTTTTTAAGTTTTCTTGCAGAATTTGGTTGTGGTTTTCTTGTAGAGAATCTTTACTTCTTGGAAACTGAATTGGATAAAAGAGGCTTAAGTGTTTTGGTCATTTCCAGATCCTTGACAGCTTTTAAATATGCCTTTTTAATAGTGATGTTTTTCTTCTTGCTTCAAAATCAATATCATAAATCTGAAATGCAGTAACAATATCAATTTAATGGGGAAATTAATAAAGCATTCTAAATTGAAATGCAAATATGTAAAAATCTGAAGGAAATACAGTTTTTGTGGTCTTGGTAAAAAAAAACCAAACATTGTTGGGTTGGAAGGGATGTTTGGCATCTATGGATTTTAAAGTCTAAAATTGCTGAAAACTGACCAAATAGCTTTGATTTCTTTATTAATATTGAGCTTCTTATTTCAGCTGGATTTTCTGCTCACTGAAGTGTATGTTTTCTTTGTGTTTTCCATGGCTTTCATTTGGTGCATTTTATGGAAATTATCTTGAAATAAACTGGCTACCTTCCATGTGAATAAGGTAAAAGTTGCTATAGGTAGGATTCTTTTTTTTGTTGCTGGTGTCCATTAGCACCTCCGAAAATATCATGTAATGGATTCTGCAGCCACAAAGAATCAACAAGGAAAATAAAACCCAGTGCAATGTTTATAATCTGATTTCTGAAAAGCAACCATAAACTTTTCATTCCATGTATTGGAGTTTTCCTTGAATTATATATAATGTGCTAAAATCTGCTTTCTAGGGTTTCCCAGCTCATGATTGTTATTCTCACACACACACCCCTTTCATTCCTTTAATTCAAAACAAACACTGATCAGATATGGAAGTGTTGAAAATAAGACATTTTATGTAATACTTCAGTATGAAGTGCCTTAGCAAATGTTCCTGGAGTGTCATACAACCTGTTTTGTCTTTTTTTGCAGCCTTTTTTTTTGTCTCATAAACAGTCTTATGTAGCTCTGATTTTTTTCTTTGTTTTTTTGTTTGGTTTGGTTTTTGTTTTTTTTTGTTTTTTTTTTGTTTTTGTTGTTGTTTCTGTTTTTTGGGTTTTTTGCTTTGTTTTGTTTTTTTGGTTTTTCAATTCTAAGAAACCTTTGCTACTGTAAAGGAAATTACAACTGCTTCTGCCCATGTTCTGCAGAAATTGGGATGTACTTAATGAGATGTACTCCAAGTACTTGATGCAAAATATTTGTGTCTTAAGTTTCAGTGCCACGGCCCAGTGACTGCAAAGGGGGGACCTTCCCATGGCCATGGGGATATCTGGGATGTGGGAATGTGACTCCTGTTCCCACTGTGGCAGTGCCTGGTGCCAGGGACAGGGCTCGAGCCCTCTCCAGGGGCAGCTGGCACAGCTGTGCTCCTCCTGCTCTGCTGCAGCTTCGAGGCAGAAGGGCTGTGAAAGCAAACCCCAGTAGGAAAAGGGGCAGCAGAGCTGTGGATGTGCAGCTGATTCCTTCCTCCTGTCTCTTGTTTTGCTCATTCTCTACTGCTTTATTTGGCATCTGCAGCACTGAAGCACATGGAGTACATTATCAGGCCAGGCATGATTGCACCAGGTACTGGTATGGGAATAGCAGTTGCTGTTGCAAACCTCAAACATCTGTTCCTGGCCCTTCCAGGGATGGAGCATCCCAGATGTGTACAATAATTTACTGTGTTATTTCTTACCATCTGAACACCGAAGTAGGCTTCTATTTCCCTTTTCAATTTCAAAGCCAATCAATATTTTAAAACATTATTGGGAGCTGTTTTGATCTTTTTGCAAGCGGCAATATTTTTTCCATTAGCATTTCTGAGAATCATCTGGCATAGTTGTAACAGAATCTGGCACTTCTTTCTCAGGCCACAGGACCCTTAGTGCAAGTGATTTAAAATCCTCCTAACTTTTGGATGAACTGAAGAAGTATAATCAGTAGTTTCTTCTCACTATGAGCCATTGAGGGTAAATTTTCCAAGCCAAGTGTGAGGTTTGGGTGCATGTATATAATTCCAGGTACAGGTGGTGCTGTGGCAGAAATTGTGTTTGAGAGTGCTTTGCCTACTGCTTCGTGTAAATGGGAACATCACTTAAAACTGATTCTTCTCTAGCTACGCTTTCACACCCAAGGTAATTACCTCAAAAATTTACTAAGTGAAGCCTTTCGGTGCTAGCATACCTGTTGAAGTCAGTCAAACTCCCCAAATATAGAATTTGATCCTAAACATGGAAGTGGACTTGTCTTCCTCCTTGTGTTTTGTGTCTTCTTGCTCCCCAGAGCGTTGCTGTCAGGTACTCACAGTGATGGCACCAGGTAGCACCACCTACACTGAATTTGGAAGAACAGATTTTAGCAATGACTCTTGTGGCTATGAACCAATGTTTCATGGCAATTCAAGTGGGAATTTGGCCTGGTTGAGTGGAGACCCAGGGCATGCAGTGTCCAGGCTGAATTTCTGAGTCTCTTGGTGATTTCTTTCAGAGACCGTGTTCATCTCTGAAAGTGGCACTGGAATCTGCTGGGGAATTGGGTGCTCTTCACCCACTTCCAGGGTGATCTTCCAGGGCAAGCAGTGTAGTCTAAATCCAGTGTTTTACGTTAATGTAGATGGAATAAATCTATTCTTCTGTAAGTGAATGGGGAAAAGAGCCTGTTTTATGATTCTGTTTTGTTTCCATCTCGTTCTTAGGGGATCCACATGTCTACCTGAAACAAGCCTCCATAATGAGAGGTCATCTTCTGTTCTCTGTTTGGACTGTCAAAGGTCCTCTATAGTGATAAACAAAAAAAGTCTTGCTGAGCATGAAGTAAAAACTGAGTATCTAGGGAAAGAATTTTAGATTCATACATTTGTTAATACTCCATAAAAAAGTTGTATTTAGTTTTCATTTTTTCTGTTTGTTTTGTTTTCTGTAAGGTGTTTAAAAAGTATTATGCATGATAAATAAAATATTAATATTCTCTTTTTATCCTCTTTGTTGAAATATTTATAGGTAATCTTACTCTTAGTGAATTTCAATTAAAATTTAATTATCTTTGTGCAACCAAGGCAACCATATTGATTAACATAGCAGGCTGGCATCTTAGTATTTCACTGTAATAAAATCAGTATCTTTACAGCAATCCACTTAGTATTGTATGTATTTTGTTATTTATTAAATTGTAAATGTGAGATTTGTTTAAGTGACAGTGCAGAGACGTTAAAGTAAGCAGCAAACTGACAGTAACACTGCTGCTCTCTGACAGTTCCAGAAGAAATCTGAAGAAATTTAGCCATTGTAATTCCCTTGGCTTCAGAGCCCTGGACCCTGGGGTTCTGTGTGGTGCATCTGTAGATTGTGGAGTATCAGACCTTGAGATAATTGTGGTGGTTGTTAAAAGCAGTTCTAAATTTGATCCAAGAAATGTGTAGTAAGCCTGTGAAACAATACTGGCTTTTGGTTCTGTAGCTGGTAACTGTGGCCACTAGTCCCTGGCAATGTGGGAAACTCTGGAGTCTAAGGATTCCAGTAACTGATCCAGATCTTGTGTGCAGAAATGGTTTCATTAACTCACTGCATTTATTGACTAAAAATATTTCCCTTCTTCATGACTAAAGACACACACACACACACACTATAACCTTTTCTCAGATGTACCTGGCATAGTGTGACCTTTGAGCAAAGCTCTTCAGTACATGCCTAGCTAACCACAGGAGCTATCCCCACTAACATCAGTGGCTCTGCCAACAGAAATAAAGTTAGATAAATGGTTATGTACTTCTCAAGGCTGTCTTAGCTTTTTGTAGTGTTACCTAGTCTAAGTCCTATAGTGTGCTGTAACTTCATTCATAGGAGATAATGTGCTGAAAGAATTACAATAGCTGTTGGATTTGCTACTGGTGCCAGGAACGTTCCTGGAGCACAGGAAGAGGTTTCATTGTTCCATGCCAACAGTAAATAATTCTGTCTGTTTTAAATAGAGAAATGTTCCTACTCTGTGACTACTTGCATATGCATAATTGCTTCTAATTTCTGGTTGGTAAAATGGCATTTAATGAATACATTTACAACAGAAATCGAAGATAATCCGTTTTAATTTGAAAGTATTACTGGAATGCTAATTCACCATCTACTCTATGTGAACAAATAATCATTTCTTGTGAAACCTTTATGAGAAACTACTGGAGAATTTAAACAAGGAGAAAAATTTCTTGTGCCTCACTGAGAGAAGTTTTCGGTATTTTGTCTTGAGCTCTTGAAAGTTCTGTTTCATAGCTTTGTGTGCAGCTAGGTTGGTGCAGTGGGTTGGTTGGTTTAGTGTAACAAGCCAGAATTTTTCATGTTAGTGGGACACAAGTTTTTAGAGCTAAGCAGTTTATTAAAGGACTTCTCTCCTACATTGGCTGTTAGAGTATTTGTGACCAGTGAGCATAGTATAAACTTTGGGCTCTAGGCCCACTTTGGGGCATTCAGTTTTTGAGGATGAGGGGAAGGAGTTCTTAAGTCTCTTTTTTTTTTTGGACTTCATCAACTGGGAGGCAGTTGGGTGCAAAGCTGGATCAAAAACTGCTGCACTCCATGAGATCCAGAGATAAGTTCAGTTCCAGGGCTCTGGCACTTGGAGATGTTTGCTTTTCTCACTGAGGCAATCAGTGAGACACAATCATGAATGATCTTTAATTTCTGATATGAACCCATTAATAATGGAAAACCCAGACAGTAAAAATAACACTGAGTTCTTCAATAAGGTGGTAACTGTAAGGAAGTGGAACAATAATGTTTGCTGGAGAACTTTCTTCTCTCTAATCTCCACCACACTAACTATTAATCGCTGTGCTTTATTTTAGATCTCATTCTGTAGTCCTGATTTAGGTAAGAATCCCATCAGAACCAAAGCACAACCTAAAATAACATTTGAAGGACAAGTCTGAGCCTTAGTTGGCTTAATCTTGTGTTTTCCTGTCCCAACTTTCCAGGATTTTCCAGTCATGTAGGAGAGGTAAGAAATGTTGATGTATGGGGGCATGAGAAAAAGTAAAGTGATTACGGTTTTGTGATGATCACTGTAAATGGAATTTAATTTTCTTTGAAAGGACATTTTTAGCATCTTTTTAAAAGCAGTGCTGGTTCATGGTTTGTGTTTCTACTTAACAGTAACCTTTACATCAGCAGGCTTTGAATGTGAAGAGGTTCTGTATCCTATTATAAATAAAGCGTTTTGAAAAATTTAAGACTTTTCAAAGAGAAGGGGGTAGACTCTAAGAGAAGTTATGATGTGAACTCTTGTTTTCCTGGCCACAGTTTCCCTCTGTGGAGGAGGATGGAGTTTTGCAGTGGTCAGGGGATGAGTGATCACTATGTGAAACTCACCCTGAGGGCCATTACAGGTTTTTGTTGTTCTCTAACATCCTGATTCCCTCTGAACCCACAGTGAAGCTGCAAAAACAGAAGCAGTAATAGGGGCCATGAGCTTTGGAGCAGGTGGAGGGAAAAACAAGACAGAAATGGTAGAAAATCCTGTTGTGTCAGGCATGTCTTTAAGTTTGTCATGAATAACTCAAACAAAGGTGGCCAGACTGTTGAAAGAATTTGAGATCCAAGATGAGCAGGTTTACCAAGTGTGTGTACAAAACCTTTGGCTGAAGGAGACACTGAAATAAGACTGAGTCTGAATCCATGTGTAATGTCTGTGGAAAATAATGTTCTGGGATGGGCACTCTGTGTCAGCACTGTCCTCAATGAGCTCCAGGCACAAATGGAAGCTTTGGATATACTGAGACATAGTTTAGTTACTAGAAGACATTTTTAACAGAGAGCAAGTAAACAGCATCTTCTTTCACATTGCCTGCAAGATGTGGAGTTGGATTATTTTCCATTGCTTGGAAAATCTTAACCAGAACTCAATACAGACAAAAGCTGAGCAGCTCTCATCTATCCTTTCCCACAAAAAAACCCCCAACCAACAACAAAAAAACCCAACCCAACAAAACAAGTGCATCTCTAAAAAATGTAACTTTATAATGGAATTGGATATATTGGTAACTTACTTTCCTCAGAAAAAAAGCCAAGTAAATTTATATTTTATTTTTTTAATCGTGTTTCATCAAAACCCCTATTTTATCTTTCAAACAGTCCTGGTTTATGATTTAATTTAATTTCATTGATGCCCCTGAGAGCACATATGACTGAAGGATGTTCCCATACCTAGCTTACATGAAAGCTTGTCCTAGAAACAAAATGTTAGATAGGTTTGTATAGATTATAGGCCAAATACAGTAACATTGAAAACTACAGCATCATCTGGTAACTTAGATAGGAACCTTTGGAAATAGCATTTGGAGCAGGAAAAAAAAGAGGAGTTAAAATAAAGCCTCTCACCATAATATTCCCATCATTCATTAGATTTGGAGTGGCTGGAATCCAGTGTAATGGGGAACAGGATTCTCTGGAGTAAATAAACAATAATTTGATTGCAGTGACTGCTATAATGTTAAGTGAAGTGCAAGTCAAACCCAGTAAATTGCATGTATGTCTTGGACTTGATTTCCTTGCTGTTTTATTCATACATATTTAATACCTTAAAATTAATCTTAATTTAATATCACTTCAGCTCAAACATTAACACAGAATTTTAAATTCCTGCCTGTGTAGGACAATGATCATGGTAAAGATCTTTTAAGTGTCTGTTTTTCTCAGCAGGAAGAGACTTGGATGATTTTTGACTTGTCAGATGTGCTTTGTAGAAGTGTTGTTCTATTTTAAGATATCACCATTAATAATTCTTGAGTTTCACTCATAAATGAGTGTAGGAGAGGGAAGCAGAGGTTTGCTATTTATCCAGGAACAGATCTGTGCCAGGTTTGGATGGAAGTCTGGAGTTCCTGCAGCAGATCCTGCTGGGCCTTACCAATTCCAGAGGCATGCCAGCCTATGTCTTGTCAGGGAGATTTTTCTCTAGGAACATGAGAGGGGGCAAAAAGACCATTATTTCTTGAAAAAGTGCTCTTCAATCCACATAGTGTTTCCTTCTCCTCTCAATGCCTGACTCCTCCTGTCTCCATGGGGCCATCCTCTTAAAGCATTTCCAGAAGAGCCAGCTGAGTGAGTAACTGTATGTTTAATTTCCCAGATCAAATGTTTAATTTGCAATCGGTGTTTAGTTTCTCAGATCAAATGCAGTATGTAATGAAGCAGGAGTTCTGTAACTGTAATACTGCTTGCTCAGGGAAGGGGAGCTCACAAATTCTGGATAACCATGGAATTCTGAATGTGCTTTCTGTAACAGTCCTACTGCTGTGGTGAGCCTGAAGTAGATGGAAGAGAAAAAGCTAAGGAAACTTTTCAGCCACACTAATGGGAAGTCATTGCTTAGTCAAGCCTTTGATTCTTCTACAGCTGCCACTTTTAGCAGCAGAGAGGGCAGAGGGGATGATGTTCCTGGCACAAACCTAGCTTGTTCTACGTCACAGAGTTAAGTGGTTTGGCCTTTGTGCCTGCCACAACTTCTGTGGGAACAAATAATTGCTACAGGATTTGGCTTAGTATTAATAATATTCTAACAATGTGCTTGTATCTCCATATGGAGTGCATTGTGCTTAAAGACTGGAAAACTGAGGAAATATTTTGAATTTTCAGCTTGTGGCTACAGAGGATGGATCCAGCAGTCCTTCTTTGAAAGAAATGTGCAAAATAATTTCATTTTGCCTTGTAGTGGATGGCAGGTCTGCACAGAATGAGCTGTCAAGGGCAGTAACTTCATAAAGTGCTCTGAACTGCTTGCAATTACCTGACCATATTCTACCATTAATTACATTCTCAGGTCACTGTAGCATAGAAAGAAATGAAAACAAAAAAATCAGAATGAAATATTAAGCTTGCTTCATGTAGCTTTTATTTCTGATGAAATCTATACTTCTGCAGAAATGATTTTGGAATTAAACAAGTGGTTATTGGGAGCTCCACTTACTTCCTACAAATACACAACTTGTGATGCAGCTCTGCAGAGGCCAAGCTGTAAAATGTAGCACATGGAGATTTAGCAAAAACTCCCCTAATTTTTTTAATCTACCTTGCCCTGGCTTTTTGCAAGGTAATTGCCATGGTATGCACTGAGTTATGTGGCCAGATCAGTGAGGTGTCTCAGAGCTGCATTTTATTTCAGCTTCACTTGCTTTTCCATTGACTCTCTACAAACAATTAAACACTTAAAGTTGCAGAGAAAATAAGCTGGTTTACTGGAAAAAAAAAGTTCAAAAATATGTTCTAGGTCTTGCTTTCCCTTTCCTTAAGCAGAACCTGAAATCACCCAGAGCCTTCACAGTTCTTTCAATCTTGGACCACTTCAGATCATTTCCACTGCCTTCTCTTTTGTGCTATCCTCTGAAATCATAAGATTGAAGGAGCATTAAACAGTGGATTTTGTTGAACCACCTATTTATTTGCTTTGAATTAAAATGATCCTGAGACCCTTTTTGAAGTCTTGGAAAGTTAACTGAATGTATCACAAAGATTAATATTTTCATATAGAATACCTGAAGGGGCTTGTAGCAGAAACATTAATAAAATGCTGTGGCCTCTTTGACTTCACTCCAGATGTTTGGGTCTCTAGATATTTTGCCACTTTTTAAGGAAGATCAAAGGAGATTCAGAGAATGAGAAGATCATCCCCTGCTGATTTTAATTAACAATCCTTTTGCTCTTCTTTATTCTTGAAAGCCTCTTGAAATTTTCATAACATTTGCTTTGTATCGAACAGATGGTGGAATAAATAATTTGGTGTTTTGATTTGTTTTTTTTTTAATGGTGTGTAAGTCCAGTTCAGCATTTCTATGTATTTCCTTAGCAACTGCTATAACAAATACATGCAATATTGGAGGGTTTGCTGCCATTCTTGTTGGTTTAGATAACTTCTCCACTGCATAAATCATGAAATAATATTTCTGCCCACTTATATCTAAAGACAGATTTAATAAAACACATCAAATTTACTGATTTGACCTCATTTGCACATTTGTATTTATTTTTCTGAGGGTGGTAATATTTCAGTGCTATCTTTCCTGATCCATGTGCAAGCAAGACCTCTTGCCGTCAATGACATTTCTTTTCCTATTCTAGAAATTTCCCTAGGAAATCTACAATATATAGTCTTGTTTTCTTGCTTGCTCTTGTGTGCCAAATGCAGACCTTTCTTTTAGGCTTATATCTTCTGTCATTGCATAGTTTGGTTTTGTTTTCCTCACTTTTACACTAAAGGAATGCACAACCTGTTTTTGAATATTGTTTGTCATGTTTTTAATTGTTTCCACAATTTTTCTTTATTTTATTACTTCATTATATTCACAAATGAGTACTTTGTTTCAGTAACTTGGCTTTTTTACACCCTGGATCTTTCATTTCTCCAATTCTGAAAGGGGAAGTGTGGATATAATTCCAGTTGTAAGCAGTTTCTCCTTAATTTACAGTTGCACAGACCACTTCTGAGGAACAAATCAGTTTTTTCAGTTTTTGCTTTTCACCTCAAATGTATTCTCTGTGCCTTTTGATGTAATCTTTTTCTCACTTTTTTCAGCCCCAAAATTATTTAAGATATTCCCTCTTTCAACATTATCTACATAGTCATTATTTTTTCAGCTGTCCTGCTGTTTTCTCCCATTTTTCTAAATCAACCTTTCTTTCATTGTACAAATTCAACTCTACTTTGATTGCCTTACCAAAAAGCCTAGTAGTAGGGTCTGTGGTTCTCTGTGCAAATTATTTTGGCCATTTTGTCCTGGAGATTAAGGTTGTTTCCTACTTGATCATTTATAGGCATATTTGTGATATGAACACATAATAGAAAAATAAATAGGAAATAACTGCTTCATTCACCAAGGTTGACTACTGCTTATTATTCCTTTGAGAGCCTTTATATTGCCTTGTTCCATTTCCTTTGAAAATAAATCCACATAATAAAATTACTGTATATAAAAAAGACATGAGAGTACACTTTGCTTTCAGGTAAACACAGCATTTGAGCTTTGTAGGCAATGTGAAAGTGATTTAGGTTTTCCACTGATGGAAAGAAAACAACTTGGATTTAAGAAAACAACTCTAATTTATTTTCTGTAGGAAATGTCTTGATATCAAACTTGCACTTTTCAGTGCAAAGGAATCTTGATGTGCTTCTCTTTAGGCCAAACGGCAAGAAGGGTGTTTTAATCTTTTGAGCATTCTGCATTAAATGACATCTTTCATATAAAAAAATTGGAGACATAGGTCTTTGAATAATATTTTCTAGTAGGGAAAGAGTTTGGGACTATGTTCTGCACTGTGCATTAAATCAAGCTATTTTAGTTATTATTAAGCAAATATTTATATTTATTTTGTGACTAATCTTATATAAAGGCAGTTACCCAAAAAACCCCAAAACATGAGCAAATAAGTGAAAGGGAAGGACTTGCATAAGTTCAGATAGACTTTTATATTCTCCAAATAATTGCACTCTGATAAGGAGCTGTCAGTCTGAACACAGGATGAACATAGGGCTCTTCATTTAGAAATGTGTACTTCTTTCCTCCCTGTTCAAGGTGCACATTTTCTTGATTTTTGTGCTCAGATTGAAGAAAAATCATTCTGTTTGGAAGAACAAAGCTTTATAGCACAGAGATACCTGCTTGCCTGTGAAGCTGTGGAAGCAATGGCTCATGAGGAGAATCACCTGCTTGTGAGCCATCCTGGTGGTGGATTTGAGAAGTCAGGCCAGTGTCTGGTGGGAAAAGAAGGGACTTTTAATCTAAATGTGTGTTAAAGTAAAATTTTAATTAACAAGGAAGGATTCTGGTAAAGGTGTTTAAATGAAATTCTCAGCCCTTGTTAGATTGTTGATTTTGCAGCTGAAAAGCCAGGGGGAAGACATTTATTAAGCACCTACTTAAATAGGAATACAGCTAAGACACAGAATGGTTCTTGGGGAAAAGTGAGTTTTAAGATGGGTTTTATTTTTAGAAATAATTTTTGGCTTTGAGATTAAATGTTATTTCTTCTGAAAATGATTTTCCCTTCCTCTTCTGTCTGAGGAGATCCCAGACCCAGCCACCAAGATCAATAGGCAAACAAATTTAAATGGCTCTAAAGAAATCAAGTAACAAGCTGCAAGTTTACTTTGGAAGTGGTCCTGCAATCTTTATTTAAATCCCACACTGTGAACACCAGATTGCATCAGCAGACATTTGTCCAAACCCCTATGTTTGTGCAAACCTCTCAAAAAGTGCATAAACAAGCTCTGGCACACTTTGTGTCTTCATTTATTATGAGAAGATGGTCCATCACAACTTCAAGTATCTAATATCTAATTAGATATTATATATTAGATATAGATGCAGTTTCTACAAGTGTAGTGGTGCTAATACCTCGTGTCAGCTAGGCAAGTTTTAAATTAACTTAATTAAGGGACATTTCAGTGACTTGAATAAAAAGCAGATGATTAAGTGCTGGCCAAAAGAATGAAAAAAATGTAATATCTTCTCCCACTGAAGGCAGAATCACTACATGTGTGGCAACTGCCAGCTTAAAAGAAATCTGAAGCTCTCAGTTGCCTTTTCTGGTCATATCCAGCAAAGAAGCACATGGAATTCTTCCTCTTGTGTTATAAAATATTAATCTATTTCTGCTAAATCAAATTGCATTCTGAATTTGACAGCATATAAAAGGACTTGAGAAAAAAAGTTTTAAAAAACCAACAAAACCCAACAGTTTTTTTGAGGTTTTTTTTTTGTTTGTTTGCTTTTTTTGTTGTTGTTGTTGTTGGGTTTTGGTTGTTTGTTTTTGTTTTTTTGTTTCTTTTTTTTTCCTGTAATAGCCCAGGTAATGCAAGATATCCAGTTTCCTCTTTCGTCTTTTGAAAAATGTAGTTTTGGAATGCAGCTTTCTATGTAGTAAAAGCAGCTTTATTGTATTGGAATTCTTCAGTCAGCAGTTTCCCATCATGCCATCTGTCTATTACCTGGAATTAGAGGACAAGTACAGCACTGCTTTTTGTAATAGCTTTTCTCTGCTATATTTGGTCACTGAAAAGTGTTGAACAATGATCAATAACCTATTTCACGTTCAGAAAATTTACATGGAAACATCAAATCTTTTAATAGAAATGTCCCCAATCTTATAAATAATTTAAAAAGAGTAGCAGTCTAGGGAAAGTAATCACCATTTAAACCTGAACTACCTCTGACTGAAAAAAATGGTGATTAATTACTGGAGAAAGGCAGCTATATCTAATGCACCCTTCAGAAGAAAGAGCCAATAAATAAAGAAAATATATTGAATTATTTCATTAGATATTTGTCAAGATCATTCAAGTTTCAAAAAAGACTTCAGAAATCAAGAAAAATATATGATTGTTCAGTTCTAGCAATGGCTCCTAGTTCTCCTGCTAAACTATAAATTTGCTTTTATTTTTTCTGTTTTTGACAACAGATTATTTATTCAAGCTAGTGAACATTTTCAGTGTTAGAGGGAGAGAGTATAACAGTGTAAGATTGCCAGATGGGTAACACACCATATGTCTCAGGCTGGGAGGAGCTCTGTGCATGTTCAGTAATCCCTCAGACATTCCAGCTGGATCCTGCCACATGCTCTGACAGAGGCAGCTCCAGACATTGTCCTTCCCACGGGAAGCTGAAGATGAGCTAGTGTATGAAGGAAAGACATTTATTACAGTGCTTCAAACCATCTCAGTCACAGGGGAGCGCTGGGAGCTACCAGAGCTGTTGGGCAACACTTGATTTTAGACTTGGAGTCACTCGCATGAGTTCCTGCTCACATTTATTATTCAGATTCCTGCTGAACATCTGTGCCAGCAGCAGTTCCAGGATGCTGTTTCACTTTGATGCATTGAGAATGTTTTCAATTGAAAACAAAAAAATTACAGACCCTTTACATTGTATTGACAACGCCCTCCTTATAATGACCAACTGAAAATGCTTTTCTACTAGAAAGCAGTGAAATGCATTTTTAGAAGTCAATTAAATCTGCACCTTGTGATTTCTAGTTCTAGTCCTGTGATAGCCATAAAATTCACACAATGGAAAAGCAAATTTAAGTTTGTTGTTGCTGCTGTTTGCACTTTATGTTTGCAAGTTTTGTCCAAATATTTGGTTTTGCCTGGCAACCTTCAGTGAGGTTGGGAGCATTACCTGACTGACAGGAAACAAGGAATGAGATGTTCTTGCTCACCACTGTAATGGGATGCCTGTGTTTTGATGATTTTTAAAAGTATTTTTTAATATTTCCTCATGAAATTGAAGTAGATAAATGCACAGACATCCTGGTCTTTTAGTGGACAGTTGAAGAGTGGATTGAGGATTTCCATCTTAGCAAAGATAACCTGGATATCCCCACGCCTGTGACTGTGGAAATGAAACTGGCTGAGCAGTTGTGTCAGAAGTGGCAGGTATTGCTGGGATACACAGAGAGGTGACGTTTGTTACTATCAAGTTAATATCTCTAGGGTTTTCTGTGCTCAATTTTCATATCAATTATTGACACTCTCAGAGGGTAAAAAACCTGCTATCAGTTCAGGATGAAGGATGAATTTGGAAGTGCAGGTTTGAATCCTGAATAACTAGAGTGTTGGTTAATTATGGTGATTGGGATTGAGTGAGGGAAAGAATTCCTGGTGTAATCAGATGTGTACATTCCCCTTTCATGCGTATCCTATATTTTTAATGCAATTTTGTGCATTAAATTGAGATAGAAGTATATAACCTTTGCTACAGGTTTATGTTCTGTCTCACTGACAGGGATTATTGGGTGGAAAGCCTCTTTTAAAAAAGCGGGAATACATATTTTTTAGGAAGTGCAGTATCTAATCAGAAAGTCTCATAATCCCTTTCAGGCTCAGAGATCTTCATGCTCCATTGTCTCTTCCATATGGCTTAGTGGGAGATGGATGTGCCAGGGCTGAGGGACAGCACAGGGAGTGCTGCTCACAGCCTTGCTACCAAGTGCTAACAACGAGCTGCAGATGATGCTCACCCAACTCTGAAATCAGAGATCCTCTCTCCCTTACTGACAATGCTTGGAAGGATGTTTGCCTCAAGGTTTTTTCAAGCACGGAGGCCTGATCTTCAATTGCTCCTCATGTCAATTTTTGCCTCTTATTACAAGCAGAAGATGCAGTGGCTCCATTAGTCATACTGAGTGGGCTAGTGAATTTTTTTTTTGGTATGAGTTTTATGGTGCAGCAGTACTAAAAGGTCCTTGTTGGTGGTTATTTCAGCTTTAGTGGCAATTTTGAGGCAGAGATGAACTCAGAATTGAGTAGCAGGCTGCAATCAGAGAGTTATATTAGAGCTCCCTTCTGCTGAGTTTGCTTTGCTTCATGACTCTGGGAGCTGCTTGTTTCAAACTTGCTGATTCTGTTGCCTCATAAAACTACCATGTGAAATCCAGTGGTTCCTTGTTTGGCCTTGCAGGAGGATTATGTGCCATAAGGGACTAGAGCAGCAATTTATAACCTGACTCCTATTCACATTCCTCCTGCAGTCCCAGCAGTTCACCATGTCCAGGTTCCTGGTTCCAGCTTGAAAAACTCCTGCCAGGCAGCTGACAGGGCAAATAAGTGAGAGTGATGGACAGCTCTTATATTTATAGCCAAGATTATTTATTCTTGTATAAGTTCAGGGTATCATATTCCTCCTTATCCTTGCTTGTGAGGGAATGCAAATATATTGATTACATGTCACCTTTGGGTAAGGTTTGGATTCTGGATTTGTCACTGTAATTTCCATTAATCAGTGATGATGACAAGCCATGTGTGTTCTCAGGAACAGCCAGCACATGGTGTGTGTAGCTGTGGGGCAGACTGAGGGCAAAGAAATTTGGCAGTGACTCCTTCTATAAATATGTGATCAATTCTTTTATGTTATATGATTTACTTTCCTATTTAGTAATATTTCTTATGATATGATTTTAATTGATGTGCTTTGTTAATGTACTGAAAATGTACACAAGCTAGGACCATCTTTGTCATTTCATATTCAGTACATTTCTTTATAACCATCTGCATTTTTTCACTGTGCAATACTTCTCCAGTTCAGAATACTTTACTGTTTAAAAATTCTCGTTTTCTGGTCCTGTAAGTCTGTATCTTCCTGCAACACATTAGTTCATGTTTCCCTATATATTTCAGGTTTATAAAGGGTGCTTTGCATTATATTGATACATTAAATTAGTTATTATTTCCCTATTCTGATATGAACTAGTGCCTTGTTTGCCATTTTTTTTTGTTACTCTACACTAAAGTGTTCATTTCAGTATTTACACATTTACCACCAAATCACATTCCTGATGATTATATTTAATTTAAAATGACTATCAGGGGCTTGCTTCATCTCAAAGCGAGTTTTTTCTTCTCCTTTAACTCTTCTATCCCATTTTCTGAGCTCCATTTATCCAATCTCTTCTGTGATTTAGCCAGGCAATTTAAAAGCATTTGCATTGATGCAGATGGGACTTAGAAATGTTTGCTAGCACAGATCTAGGAATAATTTAGCAGGTGAGCAGTAGTGGAGCAAGGGTGCAGATTTAGCCCAGATGGATGATGGTTCCAATAAGATCAGGCACAGAAGGCAAGCTGGGAACTGAATGTAGAACTGATTTACAAGGCAGGCAATGCTGGTTGGAAAAGGAGGCCTGGAAGAGATGGGAGATTAGAAAGTTATAGATTTGTGTCAGATGAGAAGATGCTGGCAAAACCTGACCTTGGATTAGGACAGAAGAGGAGAAACAAGAGAGGATGCTTGTTGGGTATAGAGAGAGGAAGGCAGGTGAGACTTCAGACCACCACAGAGATTTCATCTTTCTCTCTGGTTGTTATTTTCTTCTTTCATTTTGCCAGTTTTCTCATCCAGCTTCTCTTGCTTTCATCTAAGAAAACATTTTCGTGTAGCACTCTTTCTAGCAGAAGAGTTATAGCTATGTGCTTTTTGTGTTGGGATAAACATTTTTCTGCAAATTGTTAAGAAACAGTATTGTTTCTTGACAAGTCAAACTGCAGTTCCTTCACACTGCTTCAAATCAAAGGAGGCAGTCTTTAAAAGAAATTGTTATGAATGTCTTTAAAGGCATCTGAAAGGCATTAACCTGGTAAAAAACTAAAAAGTGAATACAGGTGAAATGTGCTGTATGATAGTTGATATTACAAAAGGAATAGTAATGACATTTGAAGCATGAAAAGTAAATCACTCACTACTTTAGGGAAGCAGCTTTGCTTGAAGTTTCCTTTTTTTATAAGTGTGTGTGTGTATATATATATATTTAGAAACTAGTGCTTTGAGAGGAAGAAAGGATAAAAGCAATGCTAGTATTTATCCTTCTGGAAGATGATACTTCAATAAATGTGTGAATGAGTATTTAGGAAAAAAGTGTACAGTTGAAGACAAGAAATGTAGTATATATGCAGATTCCTATATCTGGCCCAACAGATACACTGCTTTGTCCTTAAGAAGAAAAGCAAATTTTCTCCTGCATTGTTACAGTTTTATTGATAGTAGGAAGGGGTGTTTCTGTCCTGCTTTAGACAAGGAGTTTGGTTTGTGAAATTAAACTTCCATTGTCTCACATTTGTACTAGTTCTGCTGCTTCTTCACAGAAACAAAAGAGAAACAAGGGATTGTCCGTTTCTTGCATAATCCAGTTCATCTCTCCTGACATGTTGGCATATTTCCTCCTTACAGCTCATCCATTTCTTTAGCATTTTAGTCGTGTTCAACAGCTTATTGAATGTGTCAAAATGTTTTGATGTATGTCTTCTCAAGTAGCAAAGCCACATCCTCCCATGTTATTTATGCTGCATAGCAGGGATTGAAGGCTTGACATACATTTAAATGTCCACATTTATATTTCTCCAGCACTTATCACTTTGTTCAAACATTTGTTCTTGCTTTGTGCTTTCTCATCATTGAATTTCATTTTTTGTCAATTTGAAACATTGTGTAAAACTGAAGTGGAAGATGTAAAAGTGCATGGGATAAGCAAACAAGAGCTTCTCTTCCCTCATAATTTGCAAGTATCTCGTTTTTCAAAGAAACATGAGATAAAAAAAAAAAGATTTTGGTTTTTTTTTTTTTGGTAGCAGGGAGGGCCACAGAGGTGACTTCTGTGAGAAGCTGCTGGAAGCTTCCACCATGTCTGGCAGAACCAGTCCCTGATGGCTCTGAAGATGGACCTGCTGCTGGCCAAAACTGGGCCAGTTAGAGAGGTTGGTAACCCTCTGTGATAACAGATTCAAGAAGAAAATCAAAACAAAGTGAGGCACGGATCCATGGGGATGCAGAGATCCACCCACAGCCCATGGGCTCCATGGGGATGCAGAGATCACCCACAGCCCATGGGATCCATGGGGGATGCAGAGATCCACCCACAGCCCATGGGATCCATGGGGATGCAGAGATCCACCCACAGCCCATGGG
>JANRGV010000104.1:5719163-5789019 GCA_024734035.1 Alethe castanea | reverse complement strand
GGGGGGGCGGTTAGGGGAAAAGAAAGAAAAAAAATGGCATTAGTATACTCCCTCCATTGATTTACTTTTGAACAAGTTGAACATGTCCATCCCTCTGCTGGTAGGTCTGTTAGATTTCCAGTAGAACCTGGAAATGATAAGACAAGATTGAAGACTAAGTGGTACATCCAAAATATAAATGATTGCTCAGTTCACAAAAGCTGCAGAAAGCTCCTACATGGGTGAGGAATGTGTAAAGGCACCAGAAAAGGGTGGTAAGGTTTGTGGCACTGGGGAGTCACCCACTAACTGTGAGGGACCAGCACAGAGAGCAGAGAGCAAAAATGGCCCTGTTGGACTGAGTGGGTGTGCAGGAGAGGGGAAATGCTCTTCTCCACCCAACACATTTTGGAATCCCCTTAGCCCTTCCAAACCCTCACTGTCTCCCAGCAGCCTGCTGACCTAGGTATTCTATTATTCTACAGGATCAGTTCTGCAATTTCTACAAAACTGAATTTTTGTCTTTTTCAAAGCATGGGCAATATCCCAACAACAACAACAACAAAATTTAAATTTTGCTTACGTTGCTGAGAAACCCTGAGCTTAAGTCTACAAGGAGCCCCCTCCTCAGGTATGAGGAGCAGGAAAACAGGGTTTTACTAGATCAGCCATGGCCCTTTCTATGTTTCCCAGGTTTATTGAGGGAAATAAGCAACCCACTGAAGCAAAGCCTCTGAGGTGGCTTTAAGCTTTGTTTTAATGGGAAACAGGATCCTCCCTAAAAGCTCACTAAAGGTTTGTGTGGTTACAGTTTAAATCAGTGCAAGCTGAACAGAGGGATATCTGTTTTCCTACTGATGCATAGGGATCTCTTTCTTGGGTTAAGAAATACATTTGCTGAAGGTTTTATTGGTTTTCTTGCTAGCCATCATTAAACTATTTTACTCATTCTGTTAAATTCCATTTGAACTTCTGCTGACTGGACTTTTCACATGGGGACAAATCAAACCGTGCTTGACATAAAATTTATCTGGATGAAGTGTTTTAAATTATGTCAGCGAGCCTAATGAACAAAATTTAATGGTTCACTTGAGGCTCGGTTGAGTACATCCAAATAAATTTGCTTTTCAGGGTTCAGATGCCTTTTATGAAACTGTGGACTTAAATTCACTAGAAAGTTTGGTAAATCCTTTAAAAGAGAGCTCAGCTTTTAAACTGGAGTATAAAACCTTGGCAGGTCTATTCAAAACCAAGTGCATTTTCAGCAGAGCATCATTAACTTGCAAGACTTTGTATTCACACAAAGGGCATATTGGTATCTCTACTTTTTGGACAGATCCTATCTCCTTGTTACATCAGGTTGCAGATGATAAACTTGAAAAATTATGGAAATTTAATACTTTGCATAGGTCTTATTTAATAATTTAATAATTTGCATAGATCTTAAAAATTCAGGAAGCAAGTTGCTAAGTCGTTATGTTACCAGCATTTTGTTTTGGTTTTAGTGACAACAGGTGGTAGGTGACCTGTTCATCTAGGGCTGAGTTTTTGTGCTGGTGCTGCTCATTGAGTTTTCATGCTGTATTTCCAGACTTACAAGCTCTTTTTGCTTCTGCTCTTGAGTTATGGAAGCCTGTCTTTCTGAACAGATCTTTGTTTCCATCAAAAACAGTAAAAAGCTGTGGGCCAGCTACAATGTCATTATCATTCAGATTGCATCCCAGTTTCTTATCATCATTTTATTGTGGCAGTGTGACATCTGTCATAGTGTGAGGAGTGAGAAGATAATAAGATTTTTTTGTTCATAATAATAATAATAATGAAAAAGTTGAATTCTGTGGCAATATATTATTTGATTTTTACAAAATACTATGTGACTGCCATATAAAGCCAGAGATGGGGCTACTGCAGCTTCTGCTTGACCAGCACACCAGCTGTCACAGCCAGGTTCAGGTGAGCCTAACCCAGTCAGGCTGATGCTCCCCTTCAGTCAGTGTGAGATGTGCCAGTGCTGCACACTCAACCTCTGACACAGAGCTGCTTATCTGGCTCCAAGGACAGATAAAATCAAACCACAGCCAAATCCAACACCCCAGCACAGGATGGCCAGTGCCATCAGCAAATACCTCAGCCCAGTGCTTCTGCTTTCTCTAGTCTGACTCCCCACAAGCTGTGGCTGACTTTGAAGTAGGTTTGCATCACCAAATAAAATAGTTTACAAAGGTATCATATAGCTGTGTATGTTATAGTGAATAATAATAATTTAAAAAATCACAAGCTAAAACAACCCCCAACCAAAACCCAACAAATATCAGAGTGAAACAGTCTCAGCAATCTCTCTCCTATGGCACAGCTTTCAGCCAGAGCAAGGCAGACAGTAACCACTCCAGAGAAAAGAAGTGGGAATGACTGATTCCTGCAGTCTTACTACAAGGAATAACTTGCAGTGTTTAATTTCAAACATCCAGTATGTGGCACTTTCAAGTTGTACCAGGCTGTTGTAAAGTAGCAAGGTGCAATGTCTTTCCTGTGGCTGTGGAGTAAAGAAAGGTTTATCGAGAATTAGGAAAAATGTTTTAATTGCATGCATGCCAGACAAACTGATCAGAGAAGTGTGAAATCTTTCTCATTAGAGCCACTGACCAGTGTCTGGACTGACTAGAATATCTTCTGGGAAAGGCAGAAGCAGAGAAGCATTTCCCCTGGGGCAGGGAGACACAACTTCTTCCTTTCTATTCCTATGATCCACACTATTCTCTATCTAATTATTAATAATTAGCATTTATAAAATGTATAAATGAATGCCAGAAACCCTCAGAAACTCAAATTACTAACAAATATCAGGCAATGAAAGCAAGAATCAATGCTTTATTCTTGAGGTACTGTGTCATTAGGCATAATTGCCAATTAACTTACAACAGGAACAATTACCCAGTGCAGAAGTGATGGAAAGGTTGGATGCATGAGGTTGCTCAAAAGTAATGTGAAGTGGTTAATTTCCAAGAACTACTGTCAGTGCTGTGATTAAAGCAAATCATTTTGGAAGATGTCTTCTCTGAGTTGGGATATTGGGAATTTGTTCCAAAGTAAAGCCTGTTGTGAAAACAACTGTGTAGAGATGCTCTTAGTTAATGTGTTGGACAATTCCTCCACACATCTGATGTTATGAAATGCACCAAATTGTAGCCAAATCACTGATTGTGAGGGAGGGAGAGGCCAGCTGTTCAAAAAGCAGTATATTTTCATGTCACATGCAAGATGGGATGCTTTTCAAAACTCAGATATGAATCCACTTTGAGATGAGTAAAAAAAACCTGTGAACTGCTAGAGAGGCAGAAGATTAAGGGACACTAGTCTGCAAAGTACCTATGACCTTTTTTCCCCCTTACACCAGCTGTACATGGCTATACAAAGTGTAGTACTTGTACTCTGTGCAACATTCAAAACATAATTTTGTAATAAATGGTGATTATATAATATCACAGTCTTAATACTATTTGCAATCTGAGTGGTTTTCTTTTTAAATTTTAAATATATTTGAATGCAGGTTCATTTTTCAAATATCTTTTTATGACAAGACTTGAAAATATTAGAGACAGTGTAAACTGATGCAGAGTAATGGATGAGAGATACTCTCAGGAGGGAATTGTATCGAGGAATGGTATCATTACCAACTCTCTTGTTTCCTTTTGGTTTTAAAGAGGGAAAGTTTTTCAATTTTTCTTTCTGTAGCATGTAAAAGATGAATATTATAAAAAATATTCTTCTTCCTTGCAGTAGTACATTAAGAGGAAAAGCTGATGGAGTGCATTGATTCATATTTTTGGGCTTTGTCCAGTAAAGAAATCCCACTGAATATGTGGGATTTGCAGATTTTTCACAAGTTAGCAATTTAAGACAAATGCTTGATGATGCTGTTGCGTTCTGCTCCCAGCCAACATCCCTTGTCCAGCTTGCTATCAGAACAGAGAGCTGCAGTGCCATTTATCTGGGTCCTGATGTTCTCATCTCTGTGTGTTCTGCTCTGTCCTGTGAATCTGCATGATCTTTGTGAGTCTGACCCTGCTGGGCTGCTACAAAATGAGGCTCCTGTCTCCTGTGGTGCATTAAAGCTGAGGGCTGCCTTTCATCTGGTAGTGAGAAACTGCTTATGGGGACAGCAAAGCAGACTTTGTTCTGGTCCTTGTCACACACAATCTATGTCTAGAAAAGTCTTACTTCCATGCAGTGAGTAATGGAATATTTCATCATTTTACTGTTTCCTATGTTTTGCTTGCATATGGTTTGAACATTGCATGAAATAATTGAGTTTGGATAAACAGCTCTCAGCATCTACAAGCTCTTGCAAATACAGAATTGCTGCAAATCACTGACTTTTTTTGAAAACAGAATGAACAAAGACCATCTCAAAACTACATGCTTAACATCTTTAAAACTTTCTTTTCTTATTTTTTTCATTTTTTTCACTTGTGCAAATAACAAAGTTCTTGCTATCAGCCAATTCTTTCTCTCTCTCTGCCTCTGAAAATTTCTCTGAAGGAAAGTCACATTTTCCATGTGAACATACACTTAAAAGAATTTTCAAAAAGTAAATCAGCATATTTTGCTAAGAGATGTCATTAACACTCCACAAAGGTAGTAGTTATAGTAATATTTTAAAAGTTATTCTTAAAATGAGGAGGAATAAAACCGTGCCTGGTCTGGTATCACAGTTTTGACGTGGTTTCATTTAACCCTGTACAATTCTAGAATATTATTCTGGTGTATTCTAGATACTTTGATCAACAGTACAGCTGATCCAATAGTTACAGCTAGTTATCAACACAAAAAGAGACTACTTTGAAAAGGAGGTGGCAAAGAGAAAAAGTAGTTTTCACATACCCTGGGAGGTACTGTCAAAGACCTGTATTTTTTAATTTAATAGGTATTGATTTAAATTATTTTTACTGTATAATAATACTGCTTTCTAGAGTCATTAGAATGTGTGCTGAGTTTACTGTAGGCTAGTCATGGATAAATAGGATTTTAGATGATAAGACTACTGAGGAAAGGAATTATCATTTTCTGAAGTAATTGCTTTCTGTAGTAATTATATCTTCTTAGATTTTGATTTCTTGCATATCTTTCTAGTACTTCAGTGACTTTTACTGGCAAAATGTGTGGAACATAACTTCTTCACACACCAAATTGTTCATGCAACATATGCACCAAGTGTGTTTTTCCAATCAGTTTTTTTGGATAGCATGTGCACAGCACGGAGTTTGTGGTGAATTTTATTTTCTGTTTCATTTTGATCAAAGTAGAGCAGAAAGCTCACCCATTAAGTGATGCAGTGGCAGATGGTAAGGCACTAAAAGTGAGCCTAATCTGCTGTCTCTAAAGGTGAGTGCTAACAGTTCTGGAAGGCTGGAAGCTCATGCAATTGGACACGGGCTTGAAGCGTTTTCCTTTTCGGTCACCGACTCACAGCTGATGCAGCTGAGCAGGGTCTGAAGGGAAGGAATCACAGTGCTGTGGGAGGCTCCTGCCTGAATCTCACACTGTGCCATGCTGCACCAGACATCACCACCAGATCACAATCTCGACTCCAGGTGTCAGCACCAACATCCCCTGTGCAAGGCTGGGCTCAGCAGGGCACACGGTGACCTTTGCTTCCCAAAGGTTCTCTGACCAGAATGGTTAAATGCTAGGAGCAAAGCAGCTGGAGGCAAAAATCTGTTGAGGGAAATAAACTGATTCATCTGTAGGCTCAACTGCAAATCAAGAGGTTTTCTCTTCTCCTGAGAACACTTCTTTTCCCACGTGGTCTGAATGGTTTCCATTTACCTTGAATCACAGTTAAGCAATTTCATTTACAAAGAGTTGCCAATAAAGTATTTGTAAAATAACTAAAGCTAAAAAGAACCAATTATAGTCATGCTGCAAGCATTTATTGAATGTCCCCATTCCAGGTGACAGACAGGAGCTATTAATCCGAACACCAGCCCTGCAACTTCACAAAATTCATCTATGTGCCCTCGACAGAAATCTATATTTAGGGTGACAAGAGGGGATTATTAACCCAACTGTCTACAGCTTTATATGGAAAATCTGACTTTAATATTAAAAAACCCCTAACACAGAATTTAAAAAAAAAAATTAAAATTAAAAAAATTAGAACCCCCAGCTATGTTCTACATATTTTAGTATTGAAGGAAGATCTCACATAAATGAAATGAGGATGGCCTGAGCAGCTTTTGGGTTTTCTTACAGTCTTGATTCCTATGCTTTTCCTATGGTGTGACAGTCCTGGGAAGACTCTTGATTGAAGAAAATGCCTCCAAGTACGTTTTGGTTGTAGGGTTTTGTTTGTTTAGCTTTTGTGTACTTACCATATCCTATGGGAATCATTAGGAATGACTGCATATTTATTCTTTGTTTTTAGCAGTTCTTTGGTAGATGTTATCTAGACAACGATAAAAAATTACATTATGGAGTCAGGAAACACATTTATGGTGAGAAGAAACTATTCAGAATGAAAGTCAAAAGAGAAATATTTTTGTTTCACAAACATTTATTTTTTTAGGAGGTACATCATTTCTGTTATCTTTTCTTTCATTCCTAGGAAGTATTGAGGGTTTCTGTTCTGCCTGGGCACAATAAATGACATTGAACATCTTGAATGTTTACAGTAGAATTAGATAATTGGCTTTAAGGGTCAGATTAAATTGCATAGCTAAACTGTAGAGATAAACTAAATCTACGACTGGAATTGAGACTGAAATACAATTCCAGGAGAAATGAGGGTCTAAGATTTTTTTGCATAATAAAGAAAATAGTTTCCTGCTCTGAATATTAATACTTTACAAACATATTTGGTTGGTTTTTATTTTTTCATTATTATTTGAAAATTTACATTTGAAATTACTGTTGTGGCAGAAATTGACCTGTCTCTGGAATAAAATGAAGCTATGGGATAGCACTGAGCTGCAGTACAGAAATAACTTAGAGTATTAGCTGAGTAACAGCCACAGAGAACAGGAGGAGAAAGCATGTGAAAATGAAGGCTTTGACTGACTTCTGCCAGCCAAAAGCATTAAAAATCCTGCACAATTATTTGAACCCTGCCAGCTGGGTCTAACCTCTCACATGGTTTAGGAGTTGGTGGAGTCAACCTCCCTGACACTAATTTCCAACAGTGAGCAGCACTGAATTCCAAGTAGTTCCAAAGCTTGAAAAAAATCTTGTTCTATCCAAATCAGTTTTCTTCATCTTAATAAACCATCTAATTGTTAATGTTTGTGGCAGTGTTGCTAAGCCTGAATTACCAACATATTTTACCAAGTTAAGGTAGAGCACAGAAAAATGGATAATGGGACCACTTCTGATTGGTTAAGCCAAAGTTCTTGAGCTGTTGATGTTTTTTTGGTTTTGTTTTTTAATGGTGATAGCTACATATGGAGCCTTCAACATGCATTCCAAATGAAATTAAAATTTAATTCTGAATTTTTATGAAAGACACTGCACTAATCAATAGAACTGAATGTTTTGTATTTGAAAATAGTTTTAAATGTCATGTATTTGCCCTTATAAAGGATCTGCTACTAAATATTCCTTAGAAGTGGGAGTAAGGATTATTTATAAAATATGAATTACAAACAAGAATTAACAGGCTAAGTAGTACTTGCTGAAGAATTAACTATTAAAATGATTAATTAACAAGCATTCAATTAAGAATTAAAAATGATGATTCAAAGGAGGTCTTCTGGGCTGGAAGTACAAAAGGAAAGCAGTCAAATATGGTTTTTCTGGTTTTATTTTCCCTAAGTTCAATTGAACTGTGCTGAAAACAGAGCAGTGGGGCAGATGGACTATTCACCAGGATCACTGTTATAGTTCATGTGCTGTAGGCAGGGAAGGATAATTTTGCCTTTTTTTTTTGTTTGTTTGTTTTTGGTTTTTTTTTTGTTTTTTTTTGCTCAGGATGCTCACATACTCCCCAAACCTCTTTGAATGAGTCTGTTTCTTCCAGATACAGAATCTGAGATTCTACAAGAGATGGAAAGTCTTGCCACTCCTTACAATTTCAGAGCTGGGATACAGAAAAGTGAATTACATTGTGTTTTGGAAAGGAGAGAGCTGAACACAGTCTCTGGCTGTACTTAGTGGCCCAAGCGGCTTTGTCACCTTATTTTGTGGCTACTCTTGTTGCAGCAGACCTCTCCTTAGGGGCAGAAATGAGCCAAGACCCAGACTCTCATTCAATAGTGTGAAAAGGGTCCTGGTTTATTCTTCTTTACAGCTTTGCCATCCTGATTCTACCTGCAGCAAGCTCCTGCTGTAGGGTCCAACAGCAGAGTCTGACTGTGGCTGTTTCCTGCTGGGCTGTGACTGCAGGTATTGGTTTGCAGACTCTGAGCACAGCTTTCACCCAGCTCAGCTATGACTGCAGGCTCCAACAGCAGCTCTAACTCCATCAGACCCAGACTGACCTCACAGCAGATCTTTTACAGCAGCAACTCTTCCTTGGGTCTCTCTGGGGATGGGGGGATGGATGGATAGATCCCCTGACCAGCCAGCCCACCCCTTTTATCACACTTTATTAGTCTCAGCTCCAACCCATTAAGGGCAAGGCTATTCTTTGGTAATTAGTACAACACTGATTTGTCAGGGGTGGATCAGCTGTAATTTCTTCTACCCCTACAACACGCCCTGGTTATGTCAAACACCCACTGAGTGCTGTGCTGAGGTGTGCCTGGGACCAGGACCTGTGCTGGCAAAGAGGACAGCAAAAACCTGGTGTGTGATGCTCTTGTTTTGAGGTTTCTGTCATTGGGTGACTGTGACACAGTGGAGATGATGCAGTAAAGTAAAAACAAAGAGGTGCTAGACTTGTATAGTGTGAGCCTCTTTTTTATTATGTTTTGAATCAAGTTTATTAGCATTTTGCTGCATTAATATCAATAGTTAGGAAAGATGGCTGGGAGGCACATGTCAGAAAGGCATGAAAGCTCATTCAGATGAGTTGGGAACTGTAGTCAAATAGCCAAATGATGTATCAGAAAATATCATGCTGTATATCAACATTTGACTCTAAAGGTTCATTTTAGTCAAATGGAGTTTGATTTGACAGCTTAAAAATGAAAAAAAGATGCTCAGATTGACTGATGGATAATAAGTGACAAAGAAAGTTGCTTTTTTTCAGATGGATTTGTAAGCACGTGATGAATTTGCCTTTACTTTTTCATCTTTTTGTACAGCATTAGAAGAGTAAATGTAACAAAATCAAATTCCTGATTCCTAATGTCTGTGGGGACATGTCCCACTGAAGAACTGCCATCAGTTTGAATTGCTGTGTGAAAAACAAAACACTGGATTTTCTAGCCTTTAGCATCTAGTGAGCAAAATAACCACTAACTAGTATTAAAAACCAATCTTTTTAATACCAAAAAGTCACAGTTTTCTTCAAAGCAGATAAATTGTTACTCTTTCTCTAGTGACTGAAACTTACTTCTGAGTTCACTTAACACAAGAACAATTTGAGATTTAACTGGAAAGAGATGAGTATGTACTGTTTCCTCCATGATCTAGAACTAAACCCAAAATGCATACTTTGAAGCATCTTTTCAGAATGCTGTCAGGGAGAAGGATTTGGGACTTAAGATTTTATAGCTTGCTATGGTGAAAGCTTGCCCATGTTCCTCTTACAGACTTTTTCAAACTCAGTAGCAGTAAGGATGAAAAGGGTGCTTGTTTTGAAATGTGTTTGGTCTACCTCTGTATAGGATGATACACAGAAAGAAATAGATTTTTTTTGCTTTTGCCTTTAGACAGCTGTGCTGACACTTCTGTCCACCAACTATAAAATTTTCCCACACAATTAGCGGATCTCCATACAATAGAAAAATAAAGCCTATTCAGGGAGCCCTAAGTTCCTTTTCTGTGGGAAAAAAACCACAAAGAATAAAACCCCCAAAAACCCCAAACCAACAAAAAACAAACAGCAAACAAAAACACTATCTCTGGCAGTGGTTTACCTATTCCATGATTTCTCATCATCCAAGTGCTGAGGTCCTCTCAGCAAAACTGAGAACATTGGTGCAGTCTGTGCAGCCCTTGCCATTGCTCAGGGTGTGCTCCTGTTTCAAGGTGATCCTTGGGTTCCATGTTCTGCCTTGCTGGGTCTATCTGCCTGCACCTCCCTGCTCTGGAATCATCTGGTGAACCTTCAGTCTGCATCCAAACTGGGAAATGCCCCAACGGAGAATTCACTCTCATGACTAATTGGGATGAGAGGTACATTTCTGATAGATGTGGCTACAGGTCTGTTGAAGTGTGAACAGCTATTTTCTACTTGAATTTAAAAGTGTTATGTTTGTATAGGCTGCATTTATAGACTACTAAAAGCTTGGAATTACTTTAAAAAGTAATTTTGTTTTTGCTAACTTGGAATATTTCCAGCTGTTGTAGAGCTGTATGTGATGAAATTATTTTTATTAATTAATACTCTAAAGTAGTTAGGTATGCAAATCTACTACAAAGTTCTCAGTTTTAAATAAGAATACTGTTATTTCTACTTTCTGCAAAGTCAATTTTTCTTCCTTCCCTCTCTTGCTGCCTATCACACATTTCATGTTGCTTTATAAAAGTTTTATAAAAATGTCTTAAAACAAGCAGTTATTCCTTGATCTGCTTGTCATGGTTGCTCTTGCAGAAGTCTGAGAGCCAGGTTAAGCAGCTGGCTGAACATGGCTCTTACAGATTGTTACATCTGCCTTTCTTGACTCAGTGAAATAAGTCTTGCCAAGTGTGCTGCATTCAGGAGAGTAGAAAATGTCGAAGTTGGTGGGAATTCTGTACTCTGGTATTTCAATAGCAGAGTTTTTTCATTCCTAAGTTTAACCTTGTAGGAGTGAAATCCTTGAATATGTTACTATGAATGCAAGATTTTCTAGAAACTCCTGATACTGAGATAAACTTTCCCTAAACTCAAAATCTAACTGGGGTACTTGTTACATTTGATTTGCCTGCTGCTTAGACCACAAAGTTTGGGCAATAATCAGAGCCTCCTTCTGTGTATCACCATGTCCACTGTCACTCTGCATGGCTGTAGCTTTTGCTGGAGAGGGCATGGATGAGGGAATAAGGAAGGACATGAGATCTTAGTGAC
The DNA here is from genome assembly GCA_024734035.1 of Alethe castanea. Classification (NCBI taxonomy): domain Eukaryota; kingdom Metazoa; phylum Chordata; class Aves; order Passeriformes; family Muscicapidae; genus Alethe; species Alethe castanea. The sequence goes on along the minus strand of JANRGV010000104.1, from coordinate 5,777,891 downwards.
AGCAGTAGCAACCTGACACTGGAGAAGTTAAGTAAAAATAATGTGTTCCCAGTCTCAGCCTGGTTCTTCTGAGGGCATTATAAATATTTCATGGGAGTTCAGTTGGTGTTTGGTGTATTTTCAATATGTGTGCATTTTGCCTCATGTTCTTTAATCAGGGTGCTGAAACTTTAGATGATGGATCAAAAAATACATCTTCCTGTGGCAGGGAAAGTAGTTGATGTGAACTGAGGTGCAACTCTACATTTCTCTGAAGCAGCAGTAAAAAATATGATAGCAATTGTGGCAACAATGATGGAAAAGGCATGAAAAATTGCAAGAACTCTTTTATTGCTTTGATATTTTATTACTCTGGGGAGTAATTAAGTATTCTGTCCTGCTTCTTGCCCCCCAGCCCATCATGAATTCTGTGGTAATTTGTGAATTTCTATTGCCTGGGAGCATGGAGCAGCAGCCCCTGCAAGCAAGGGATGGTCTGTGCAGGTGTTGAAACATCCTGCCCCACTGTAGCAACATTCTCCTGTTTTCTTTCAAAACAAAAGTATTGTGAAATTCATGTCAAGGATGTGACAAGAATTTATTTTCTCTGTAAACTGTAAGTATTTTAATTTTTTCTCGTGTCTTAAGATACCTTCTTCTTTTTCAGAGTTACCTGAATAAGATGTTGATAAATGAGGAGTTGGGCTTATCTAATGATTGTGCTATTATCTGCCTAGAAAATACAATCAGTTTAAAATGATAGTATAATTCACTAGTGAACTACTGCAATTCAGTGAAATAAATCCAATGACTCTTGCTGTCAGAAAATTGGAATGAAGGCAGATTAACATGTGCACCGAGGCTGAAGGTTTTTCAGGGGAAAAAAACCTTTTCTGCTCCAATTAAATGGGCTTGTCTCAGTAATGTTTCTATGAGGAGAGACAGAACAGAATGCTTTCTTTGCTATTATGAGCTTTAGGTGAAGAAGAGAGTCAAATTGGTTTTATGTTTTCTGCTCATTTTATGGTGCTCTGTATTTGCCAATGAATTGTCTTTCCATGGGAAAAATAATACTGCATCCATTTTCTCTTCAGACCTCAAATGCTAAAATGGTGTCTCCATTAAAACAAATTTATTTGGATGCATCTATCTAATAGCAATCATCCAGCAGAAAACAAAGCCAAATGTCACATATATTTTATGTAGTGATGTTGTTGGAGCTATGGTGGTTTGAGGATAATAAGCTGGCCAGAGAACTTTGAAAAGTTATGGCTTTCAAATTATATAGACTGGAAGCAATGAGTAAATGCTGAAATACCAAATGTGGCACAGAGTTTTCAGTACTCTGAGGATGAGGACTCTGCAGGATGGCCACTGTGGGCTTCCCAGTCAATTCACATACTCTGTTCAGAGTAATGTCAGCCCCAAGTGTGTGGGAGCTGTCATCCACTACAACAATTACAGAGCTCGTTGGTTCTCAAGGATCCAAACAAAGTCTCTGTCCACACACCAGGGAATTAAACATGGAAACAATTACTGCACACTGAGTTAGGCAGTGGGATTGGTACTGCTTGATGGTGTTCACACAATACTACTGATTTCCCTCTCTTCAAACTTGTGTGGGTTTCACTGCACAGAGAGAGTCTGTAAATAGGCACCAGTAATTAATCATGAAGAGGGAAACAGTCATCATGGAACAGAAAATTTCTTCAGGCTCTGGTGAATCTTCTCTTTCCACTCAGTTTTCCTTAAATTGCTATATTGTGTTATAAGGGGAAGAGCTTTGTTAGTCCTGCATAGCACTGTCCAAAAAGATCCAGGAAAATTATTTTTAAATATAACAATCTATTTTCTTGTCTGTTGAAATAGAACTTACTGTGCAATGGCTCTGTTGGAATAAGAAATGGCTAGAAGCAGATAAAAAAGACAGGCATGAATTGAATTTTGTGGTGAAGAAATGATCCCTTTCTCTTTTCTAGGTGCAGCAAAATTTTGTTGTATGTTAGCATATTAAGGATTTAGAAACTATAATAATATAGATGATACAGAAATGTGAATGGAAAAAGCAATGGTATTATGTGAATAAGCTCTATGAATACTGTTTTATGAGAAAGTCAGAGGACATAAAATGTTTCTGTTACAACCAGAATTCTCATTGAATATAATAATGAAAAGTAATAGTTCTGATTTCACCTAATGTTCTTGCAAGAATTTGGACCGAAAAAATGTTTTCAATTAAACACTTCTTTAAAAAAAAAAAAAAAAGAAAAAAGAAAAAAACGAGTTTTAGAATAGTTTCTGAGAGGTAGGTGCAAAACAAGTGTTTTGAAAAGTTAACTGCCTACTCAAATCTTGGCCTTATGTGCTGCTGTGGTAAATAGAATAATCAGTCAAGGAGGGTTTGGAAACCAGCATGTTGAATGGGTGTCAAAACAGGAGGATGATGTCAAGGACCTAGAAAATGCAAATGGAGTCTGAGGCTTTCAAAGGCTTTCTTCTTAACAATCCTTTTTCTTTCTTTGTAATTATATTTGGACTGTTTTCTTGGGTCTTTTCTTTCTTATGGAGAAGTGCCTAAATTCATCCTTTTTTTGCTTCTTATGGTGGAATCTCCAATTAACAGTCAGTCAAGGCCACCTATGACAACAAAGCCCAAGAGTCCCAAGAAAAAATTCTACGTGTTAAATAAAATGTGGGAAATAGCACTCAAAAAGAAGTACACAGACTACATATCTCAAAGAGTATTAGGGAAGCTGAACTCTTGGGAAAAAGTGACTGTTTGTGTGACATTGGAGCTGCTGGCTGCATGGAAAATAAAACCTCTTTGGTGCATCTGAGTAATTGCAGACAAAGCCTGAGGTATTTTACATCTGTAAGGACTAGCAAATAATTTGCCTTCGTTTCTGCTTGGACCAATTTAGGGCACTTACTACTTGTAACAAAAAATTTCCAATAAACAAATATATTTACAGAATAATTACACTATCAAGTCATTGTGCATAAATTAGTTTCTAGTAAAACCCACATTTTGGCTAAGTCCCTTATGTGTAATACAATCTGTGATTTTACTGCCACAGTGGCTCATGTTTCCAGCAGCAAATGTGCCAATGGCTTGCAAGATGGAGTCTAAATGGGGATGAATTCTTGAAAATAGTTTGAAAGAGGTTTTTGTGATGCACACACGGAGCTGCTGATGTATCAAACAGCTTAGAAAGAACAATGATGTAAATGATGCCTTGGGTTTTGGCTTTTATACTTTTCAGAATCTCTGCTGCTCAGTGGGTAACTCTGAAACTTCATGTTAGGTGTTGGTAAATTCTCTTCACAGGGGAGTTAGACAAAATAAATCCTTTCTAGCTAGAGAATCAAGGATAACTGGTACCCAAAATGCAGAAACAACAGTGAGGGAAAGGGGGCAAAGCCAGGGGCTGAGACTTCATAGCCTGGGGCTGTGTTGGACAATTGACCCCAATGTGTGGATGAACCAAATCGTATAAAAGTGTAAAACTCGTGACCAGGATCCATCTTGGGTTTGATTTGGCTTTTGCAGTGCCCCAGGTGTATCCTTTCAATAAATACCTATTTTATTCCTTTTGCTCTGTCTGGTCTCTGTTCCAGGTCTGCCTTTCCAAGCAGCTCTGTCTCCTCCCCTGTTTTCTTTGATCCAGTCTCACTGGAGTGAGTGGCTGCTTGCCATTTTCCCAGACTGCTCAGCCAACACTTGTGTTTGAGCTCAGTGTGAGCTGGAGCTGAGGGAGGTGTGGAAATGGAAGGTTGTGCCTTTGGGATTGCCAGGAAAACTGGCAGCCTGCCCTGCTTTTGATCATGTTAAAGCCTCCTGTTAAGGGGCAATCCGTACCTGATTGCTCTTGGCTGCTCTGTCAGTCAGGAGCCCCCTTTGGGACTTGGAGAGGATCACAGATGCTTTTCATGAAAGACAGAAATGATAAAAATGTAAAAAGCTATTTTCTTCCATTACGGTGTTTGCCTTGTTATAATGTTTCACCTAAATGATGTTGAGCTGAAATGTGAAGAATGAAATTGCTAACTTGTTGAAAATTGATCCTAGTTATTGTTTCTGCCCTTGACCGTGTTTGATATACATCTGCTTCTTGCTAAGACATGCTAGGTTAAAAAAGAGCAATCAATTTTTTAAACTGCAAGTATCTAATAATATATAACTTTTATGAATGTTTTATGTGCACTTTTATTTTCATAAATGTAAGATTTTAAAAGTCCCAAGAGAAGAAAGTTTAAAAGCCTAAAAGTGGATTCCAGGCCACTAGGGAATCCAGCATCTTTTTCAGATGTTGTTGAGCTCTCTGTGTTACCAAGCAAAGGCATTTTAAATTAATTAATTGTTTATTTATGGCATATCTGTTAAGTGATACAAGATGGAATCCTTTCTGCTAACTCAGCAGCTTCAGGTTCTCTTCAATTTCTTGAATTCCTGTTTTTCCATTTTGGAAGAGAGCAACAGGTGTTCAACTGCGGTGGAAGGAAAATGCAAAATTTATCTCTGGCTTGCTGATTTTAGAAAATGGGCACTGTTTGAAGTTGCACCTGGCATGTTACAATGACTGGGGCCCCTGTGTTGACAGGTGTTGGAGAAAAATGTGAATGATAAGTTTGTTTTAGAGAGGACTGTGCAATTTATGGCTTGGCCATAGGCTTTAAAAGAAGCACATTTCTGCATGACAGAGCAAAACCTGGTCACCAGTACAAATTGCATTTATATTGAGCATATAAAATGCTGTATCTGGAATTATCATTTAAAATACATTTGGATGCTGTGAAGCACTAAAGCAGTGCCTTTGGAATTCTTGGCTGGCTTCTTGCTCTTTTCCCCCCCTAAAATCACTAATTGTTGAAGATAAGTGTTCTGCAAATATTATCAGAATATAGAAGAGGCACTTTCAAGAGGTCAGAAAATAGTTTCAGTCAGTTGGAACTGAAAAAATCAGTCAGTTTTACGGGCTAGAATGCAGTAGAAAAAAATACTGAACAGACTGGTAATGCACTTATAATTGCTGTAGTACAGTGTGCTGAACTCTGCAGTAGAATGTAAAGTTTTCTGTCCATCATTGCCTTATACAGTTTCCAAATAAGCCTTTTTATTTTCCAATTGCATAATCTTCATTTTTTTTTTTTTTTCTGCTTTAGCTAATCCCTAGAAAATTGGGTTGTTGATCTGTTCTAATACCTCTGGCTTTGGTGGGATACAATGAGTGCCTAAAAGTTTTGGGTTGGTGTGGGTTTTTTTTTTTTTGCATGTCAATATAGATATACATTCACACACCCCACCCCCACTTATTAGAGACAAAAACAATGAAAGTTCTGTTCACACAACAGCATAGATTCAAACCAAGACACTCATAACATATTTGAGCTACGGACATAATGGGAAATTTTGTGGAGGTTTCTTTGCAAAGGAACTATTTGGGGAAAAAAGAAATCTTAGAACAAATTTTTTTTTTTTTTCAAGAGAGACAATAGATTAGTATCATATTCCCTTCACTGCTAGTTTACTAATTTTTAATTGATTTTTTGGTTTAATTAGTGAGTGTCCTGAGACTTTTTTATCTTATGTCTTCTTATATTTCACTACTGTAGATGAGATTTCAAGAATTATGATTATAATACTGATATATGCTTCTACATATCTATTAATTTTAGTATGGGTCGTGTAATTCTAATTTTCCAGGGTAGAAGTACCAGTGAACAATAACAATGGACCTTTTTTCTCTGAAATACAATGTATTCAGTGTCCTTGGCTGCCATTGAAATTGCTATCTTGAACATTCAGAAAACGGTGGAATGGAGAGAATAACAGAGTAGTTTCATCTCTAATAAAAGAGATGCCACATTTGGGATGTTCACTGGTGCAGGAAACAAGGGCATTTCATTTCAGTTCACCTTAATAATTTGTCTCAGCTGTCAATAGGTATCTAGTTCTCCTTGTAAGTCTCTCTATGAACTGCTGGAGTACAAAGGAATCAAAGTCAATGAGGAGAGAGAGGTTTGAAAGCTCCTTTCATCTGGCACCTTACTTGGACACTGAACTGTGTCAGCTAATTACTTTGCCTTTCCATCACCTCCAGGCCTGGACACCCCTCAAATGCAGAGCAAGGACTGAGGCTCCTGGCCTTCCTTTGGTCTTCACAGGCTCCAAAAGGATTCCTGGCTCAAAACTCAGAGTATCCTGTGTCAGGTCAGAGGGGACCTCGAAAGGGTGTCTTGAGCATTTGTTCTTCAAAACCAGAATCTTATGCCATCCTGGTAGATCTGAAGTGTAGACCTCAGTTCTGTGTTGTTCCTCTGTTTAATTGAAAGAAGATGAAACAACTCCTCTAGTTAAATGACTCTTTCATGGTGCAGCTTTCAAGAAGTACTTGCATTTACATTTTTTCTTTCATACAGCTCAAGTCACTTAATTTTTATCTCCGTGGCCCCATCTCCCTTTTGAAACAAGAACAATGGCCTGACGCTGACAGACTGAGCTATGAAAACCTTACATGCTTCCACTTTTGTCACAGAGTTATGGGGAGTAGCTGTGAACAGAACTTGATTATTATTTCGACTGAAAGGTGGTGAGTTCAGTACTATGAGCTAAAAACATTCAAAAACCTGGTTGATTTTCCAAATTAAGTTCTCATATATATTAAAAAAAAAGGGGGAGGATTTAGTATACTCTGATATTATTACTGATATTATGCAGTGAAGAGGACACAGTGTTTACGTCCCCAAAATCAAACACTATGAGGACCTGTGAGGCTGTGATTGATCCCAGCCTTGAGAATGCCAGAAAAAATACCAAAATACAGTTCTTCAAGCTCTTCTTTCATAGTCCCACTCCCCTACTTTGAGTCTCTGTCCAGTTCTTCTCAGATTTCCTATAAACTGTGATCAGATTTGTAGTTAGAAGGGTTTATGGCAGTAAAAATGTCAATAAAGCTTTGCACATCTTTGAGCAGTGTATCCATGAGCTGACAGTGAATATTATGTTGCAAAGTGGGTGGACAAAAAAGCCAAATGTTTCTGGAAGAGAGAAACAAATGTTTTGCATATTTGTTTTGATAAAACAAAAAGTAAAAATAATTTTTAAAAATCTAAGATCTGTAAATGGCTAAACAATATATTAATTTAATGCAGCTGCAAAGGTCATAGTCATTTCTCTCTAAGACAGCTTTTGGAAATAGGAGCCTATTGTTGCCTTTTGTCTTTGAGAGTGAGAAGGGTTAGAAAGAGAGAGGATGACAGTGCTGTAAAAGGAAATCTTGCTCCACATCTTAAATCAAAAACCTCCTGTATTTGTCTGGATTTGGCCGAGTGCTAACTAAAACCTCTACAGAAAATATCATCAGTGAAGTCTTGCCATCTGACAAATTTCCTGCCAATTCCTAAACTGATAATTAATACTATTCTTTGAAATAATTTTCTGGAAATAGTTGCTTGAAGATATGATTTCCAGTTTCCTATCCTGATCAGGACAGCTTTCTGAATCAATTAATCTTAAATTAATGAGCAGCATGCTTACATTGCAGTCAAGTCCCATAGCCTTTTTCTCTTTCCCCATTTTTGACTTTGCTTTCTCCTCAAATGGATCCTGATTTTAACGTGTCTTGACTGATGATAAAGAGCCAATGCTGGGATCAATACCAGCAAAAAACTTTCCTTAGTGTTAGACAAAAATGTTCTCTATGGTGAAGTGTTATTAATGGCCTGGTATGATGCACTCTATTCTTTCTGGCCTTTAAACCCTAATGCACTCGGCTCTATTGGCATAAGGATTTCACAGAAGAGCAATTTTTCTTCTTTGGAAAATTGAATCACTATCTCAAGGTAGGACTACACCAAATTTTTCTACTGCTCATTGCATTTTTAAAGACTGGGCTGAGGGTTGTGTACTAAATCCAAGATGCAGTTCACCTTTGCAATTTAGTCTTGTGTGTAAAAGGAAGAATACACTTAACCATCATTTTAATTTAGATAATTTATCAGATTTGAAAATTGTGCTTAAAATTCACTATTCCCAATGTTCTACCCTTATAGTTTTGATTTTAAAATTTATGTTCTTTTTTGCAGTGTGTTTATCTAAAAAAACTTTAGATAGTAACCAATAAATAGGATTTTTAGCAAATATTTTTGGAAATTTCAGCTTATTATATTGTAGAAGACATTATACAGATTTACATCTGAGCAGTGTTGGAGAAAAAATAAATTTGCAAAGAAATGTGGATATTTAAGTTGTGTTTATAACTGCTCTTGACAAAGCATGCCATATTACTAAGTTCCATGTTTCATAGCAACAAATTCAGGTACAGCATATAAAGAAAAATTTGTTCCTGATAACATTGATATACAGCCCCCCTTCATTTAAATAATCTTCATGGAAAATTGTTCTCTAATTTGAAGTAGGGGATGATTTTTATACTTAAAAGTACACCTGAGTGATAGCTTTAATCAAAGTCTCTGTCAAAAAGTGGGAATGTTATGGGCACTTTCCTTTTGCTGCCTTTGTGTTGTGCCTTCTTTGACACTAGACCATAGCTGATACCTGGGGAAGGAAAATAGTGTTGGAGCAAGGATGGGAGTGATATTTTAACTGGTATATCCTCTCATCTGTTGTTCTTTGCACCACTTTGTGTATATGAACAGCCTAGCCCCTGAGGGATATTCTTTCATTTACACTGCTGGTATCCAAAGCAACGTGGGGCAATGAATTCCAAAAATTAATAAACAAAATAATGGGGGAAAAAAAAATAATTGCCATGTAACTATTCAGTTGTTTATATAACGAGAGGACTTTTGTATTTCAGAAACAAAGCTTGTGCTTTCATAGCTCATATATTTTGATATACATTTCATATTCAGATATATTCATCATAAAAATGAAGCTGTAATTTCATGAAATTGAGTTTTCAAGTAATAAAATGCATTATTTGTTGTTTTTACAGCCGTACAACAAATTGCAAAATGAGCTCTCCCCAGACACTGAAATCTGATTCCAAAGTTGCCTTACCTGAAATTCCACTTCATTTGTCAGAGACAATATTGTGATGTCTATGTAAATAGTCTCTCTAGGATTTTTAGTTTATTTTATGACAGTGAATATATTTGCAATTGCTGTTATAGCCCTGAAAAATACCATATGGCAAAAATGCCCATATTTAATTTAAGGTGATTGTGCTCTATTTGTTCAATCTATAAAAGTAGCTGCCACATCAGCCAATCTGACAGCTGTATTACTCAACATCATTGCAGGCAATGACATATGGTGAGGCATAAGGACAAACATGCAAATATTCATTTCATCAGGACGAGGACATTGTCTAAGCTTGAAAAAACCCTTTGTTAGTAAAGCTGTACTTAAGAGCAGAACATTAACCTCTGTATTTATCTGCCAGGGTTTGTTCTTAAGTGAACAAATAAAAGTTCCCATCTTGAAGTGAGTAAAATGGATGACAAATTGTGAAATCTGATTGCTGAGAAGGAACAAAGGCTCCAGTGACCTCAGTAAAAATGGTGGTAGCTCGAAAATATATTGAACTGTTTCTCATGATCAAGTTTTGAGGGGAGGGAGAGAGGGAAGGAGGAAAAGAGCAAGTGGTTAAGTACATTGCATTTGTGCAGCTTCTGAGTGCTGCTTCCTTTTTATAAATGAGCCACAGCAGTGTTATAGTACCTTAGAGGAAAGATTAGCCTTCAGCTGTGAGGTAGCATCAGGTACTGGTCATATAATACTTATGGGAAGACAGAGAGGGGAAAATATCACCGTATTACAGAATATGGTTGTTAATCTCTTTCAAAATGGGGTGAGGGGAGAAGTTTTCCAAGTTCTTCTCTTTGAAAAATAATAAGCTTCTCTTTGAAAAATAATAGTAGTCAAATGTGGGATTTGAGACTTATTTACAAATGCAGAATTGTCATAGACATTTAAGTAGCAACTGCAGCACGAGAGATTAATACATTTCTGAAATGTCATTTCAGAAAAGATCACATTTTAGTTCAAACAGATTTGATGTTTGAAGTATCTTGGCGAGCACTGTTAGCTGTTAAAGGAATGTACAATAAAGTATATTCTCTTTGACAGAATATGTCTTCAACTGAGGGTATTAATCCTCTCTTACTGAGAATGAGATTTTTGGCTTACAGTTTGTAGTCTTGCCAGTGTTTCTTCTCAGGAGCCGCCAGCAATAATCCATCTTGATGTCCTGCCTCAGCATCCCCAGCACAGCAGAGGTTCCCAGGCAGGACAAGCCCTTGGTGTTTAACCCTGGAGGGTGCAGGGTCTGCTCTCCCTGGGTTCAGCTGACCTCCTCACTCAGGTGCCTCTTCCTGCTTTCCTGCTCACCTCTTCTCTTCCTTTCCTAAATGAGGCAGCCCCCAGGTACAAAATGCAAGTGCAGAATGGTTCCTGTGCCTTTGAGACACCAGCGTTGTGTGTAACTCTGCATTTACGTGAGTCGAGCGACTTGGGAGAAATTTCAAAAGGGCAGGAACATTTACATCATGGTCTATACTCCAGGTGTTTTTTCTAAAGGAGAAAAAAATACCCTCTCTGTTGTTGCTCTGGCTGTTTCTATAGCCCTGAAAAAATGGCTTTTTGTCTGCTTCATGCCATCAGACCAGTGCTAATCAGCTGAACAGAGATTGCAGCCTGGTCCCACAACCATGTCAAATTCACACTATGTGCTAGTTGAGATAACATGACAGCCTTCCTAATTATATCAGGAAAACATTAGTGCTGTGTAGCTTCTTAACCATCTAAACAAGATGACTTGAGCTTGTGCTCCATTCCTTTTCTTCCTCCTTTATCGAATAAATATCACATGATTTGAAAAATGGGGATTGCCTTCAGAGGGTTCCAGACCAATAAGGAAATAATTCAGTATTAGTACCCAAATCCCTGTGGAAGCACAAGTCAAGCTGAAGTATTATGCATGAGTTGGTAGATCTTCCATATGTTGTTTGTACTCACTCCCTGAGGCTTTGTGCTATAAATAACAGAAACTGGAATGCAAAGCAGCACTCATCAGGGACAATAAAAGTAATAATTTGGAGATTCATACGTAAATACGGCTGGAGGGGACCCATTATGATTACAGAGTTCCATCTTATGCAAGAGACAAACTTTCCTTGTGCTAATGCCTGGTGAAAATAGGTGCAGCTTTTTATTTATCCAAATAGTATAAATTCGGAGGCTTATCTAAAGGAGCAAAAAACCCAACCCTGTACTTGAAAATCCTTTTCAGCACTGAGCATCTAAGGGAGCTGAGCTAAGATCATAGATTCCCAGAATCTGCTAGGAAAGATCATATTTATAATCTACATATCAGCATCCTTGTTATGAGACTAATTTTGTGTTGTTTTCAAGGTTTTAGGTGTCTGCAAGGCATTTCAGAACATCCCCAGCATGATGGTGCAGGTTTTGGAAGGATTTTAAGGGGCTTTTGTGGACCATGCCAAGAAAATGTAATGTGAATTTCAGTTATCCTGGGAAAAGCTGCAAAGTGAATAGGGCCACAGAACATGACTGCATTCAGGCACTAATGTTCTTTCTAGGTTCTCCTGTAATCATCTTTTGTGCACTGAGAAAATAAACTGCTGTACTCTTGAAATTTTCCAAGTGCAGATGAAAATATATTAGGTAATAGACTGCCAATTATTTCCAAAATTTTAAACTGCTGCATCCTTATTCTGCATTTAATACATAAGGAAAAGAGTAGCATGCAAATGGATGCACTAATAATAGCTGATTAAAATGCATTAATTTTGCATCACCAAATAATCATCATTAATTTAATTCCAGTACATCATAAAATGTCTAATTCCTCTGCAGCCAGTCCATATTAAAGTGATAAAAGAGACGAGAGTGGTTTAGAAAGTCTCATTAAGTGCTCAAAGATATAGTTTATTTTTTGTGTGTGAAGTTTATTTCTTTAATAAATTAAAATGGAATAAGCACTGTGGCAAGAATGCTGAAATTACTCAGGGAGACACAGATGATAAAATGGCATGTGAAGCATCCCCTCTTGTCAGTGCTCTTCCCAGTTGGGATGCACCAGGTTTATTCCTGAGGGGCTATACTTTAATCCACTGTGCCTAAGCCCAGCTAAATCCTCAGCAGAACTCAAGATATACCTGCAGCTTTAATTTCCAGCTGCTGTATTTTATGGCCTGTACAAATTAGATAGTGTTCTTTATTAGCTCCATTATCACAAACACTTTTTATGTAATCAGATTGTCTTTTTTTTTGCCTTTTTTTTTTTTTTTTTTTTTGTAATAGTTCACGCTAATTTTCTGTGGCATCAATTTTTGAAAATCCTCCCTGAGACTTTCAAGTAACGCTTTCTTTCTAGCTTGGCAATTGTGCCAAAAAAAAAAAAAATAAAATCTCAGCTCTTCTAATAATGGTTATTTATCTCCTGTTTCCTACCTTCCATTCTGTTAGAACACCCAGTGTTTGCTCATGAAATAGGGAGTTAATCGGCTTAATGAGACATTCTAAATGGTTTCCATAGATCTAATTTATTAATAATTCAGAGAATACTCAAATGGCTGCCATTAGTTTGCCATCTCATCCTCCTCTCTGTGTTGTATACCTTAGCTTCTGGGTAGTGAAAATATCACTTGAGGGCACGGATAGAACTCCACAATGGTTTTTAAAAATACTCTTTTTGAAAATATTTCACTGCTGGCTTTTCAGGAGAGAAACACAAAGGGTAGTTTGCTTCAGCTAGAAACTTAGAGATTCAAAAAGAGGGGAGTGAACCCAGTGTTCAAAAGAAACATAAGGGTCTTTAGAGTTGCTGCCTTCTCATTCCCATGGATCAGCTCTGTGCATCTAAGTGTAAGCACTCCCAGTTCTATTTCTGGGTACAACTCAGTGCATTTCAGGGCTGACATCTGTGCCCTTGGGGTGACTCAGATGCCCCTTCTTGGCAAAGCAAGAGTTAGAAGTGGGCTGTGTTCTGAAAATAGAGATAGCACAGTTCTGGTTGGGTATGGCAAATTAAATTATGTAGAAATCGAATAATATATTGTAATTAAAACCCACGTGGAACCTTCAGCATTTGCTTTACGAATTTGTGAATACTTTTGGGAGCAGTCAGGCATGCTGCCTACTCCAGTAACTTCCCAAATCTATTGCATGAACAGAGTTTCTTAAACTCCTTACAAATCACAGTATTTTAATTCTAGTAAAAAAGATGGAAATGGGCAAGGAGGAGTAGCAGGTAAGGAACAGGTTTTCAAAAGAATTCAACTATTAAAAAAAATAGCCTTGGTACCCATATCTCCATCGCTATATTTCTAAATATAATCAGAATCCAAAATTAATTATTTATTTGATTATTCAGTCTGTTTAGTATTCTTTTTGGAACTTTGTAATCTCTCTTCCTACACCATGTAGGTGTTGCTCTTTTTCAGAAAAGGAAATTGCACTTTTAAGTGAAAAAAAAAAAGTGTTTTTATCCATCATTGTATCAAAGTAGAATGCTTTGTCATTTTATTCAACCACATTTCTATAACCACACAAAAAATAGCAACAAAGAGAAAGAACAAATTGTACCTAGCCAGGGATTTGTATAAATTCCCTTCTTCTAATCTTATATTCATTTGCTTCTCCATGTATTAGGATTATCTATCACCAAAAGAAGTTAAAGATTTTTTGCAATGCTTTGACTAAAAGACACTGATTTGGAGAAACTTATAGACAGAATCTGATGCCATACAGAAAATTTATTTAATATAATGAGAAAGCTGTATCTTATGTTCCAGGAAACAGTTTTATTGCTAACAAATTTCAGAATATATTAAGTACATGAAATTGGGATATGGCACTCAAAATCTCATTAAGCATTCCTATTTTGTCTTTGTGACATCTGTCATTATCAAAACCAAATTCAACAGTCATTGTTGTAGTCACTGTTACTGGGGATAAAAATCCCTTGTTCATTTTAGTGTAGCAGTTAAAAGCCCTGTAGGGAATTTAATTTGGAGCCTTTATAGCAGCAGCACAGACTAATATATTCCAAGAAAGTTAGGTTGTCTGTGGCTGCTCCAAAATTATGTTAGATAAACCCCAAAGTTCACCTCTGTAAAGAGTCAAAAGCATTGCAAAGCTGGAATGAGAGCTGCATCTGGATCCAAGCCATGTTGGGGCCTTTGTGTGTCCCCATGGATAATTATTGTGCCCAGTCTGTATAATTATTGTCTGGAGGCAATTCTCTTTTGTCAGCTTCCCCAAGCCTTTTGCTACTCCTCATGTTGGGACCATAGGATGTGACCAGTGGTGCCTGTGGTTCAAATGCTGCTGGTGGAGGTATAAATGTTTTGTCCAAATCAAAGGTTCAGGTTGGGCAGATCTCAGTGTGTCTGTTGGAGATGGAAAGAGTCAAAAGACACTGAGCTTGATAGAAAGCAGGAAAATAAAATAAAAAATCTAAGTAGTTTTATGACTATGTCACTAAAGGGAAAGTAAAGTGTAGGTAGGCACCAGTGATTGTTCCATAAGTGCACTTTGCTGCTGGATTGTTTTCTAATACTTGGTGTTCAGGAATGTTTTGGTGAAAGGAAAACATAGGTTTGATGGGTCTAAACAACTTTTGTTTTTATAATTTGAATGCCAATTAGGCAGAATATAATTTTTAACTTGAAGCCTTAGGAAAACAATCATCATGTATCAGAACTTCTGAATAACACAGAGTAGAATTCAGGAAAAGACAATTTATCTTCAGGACTTTGAATATAAAGGTTTCTACCTTGTATCAATGTATTCACATTTATTGCTGAATGAGATGTGTTACTATGAATTTTTCAATATTCTTTACTGGTATGTTCCAATCAGATGTTGAAGCATGGATGTCCAAAGATGGAAATGAAAAATGGCCACTAAGCCAAATCAGAGGCCCCTCTGGAACACAACTAAAGCTGTGGTTTTATTGATATAGCTGAGAAAATGTATCTACTAGACACATTACTAGGCCATATAAATCCTATTTTATAGTAACAGGAGGCAGAGCAGGAAGCTCTGATTTGGCTGCTGAAGTTATCAGTGTGGTCCCTTGTTCTTATATGTGCGAAACCAGCTGGCCCAAATTATCTTCTAGGTGTTGAATGTATTTATAGGATTTCTCCCAGCATATGTCCTGCTATCAGAAGGCATTATTAGTCAATTAAAACAGAGGCTGTTTGTTTCCTCCTCTCCCAAACCTGTCCTGTCCTTGAAAAAATTTCTGTGAGGGGTTTTTTTTGGTGGCATGATATTTGTTCTGATGAGCATTGATGTAGTTTCTCTGGGGAAAAAACCAAGGAAAACATTGCTTTTCCTGCACCTTGCTATTAAGGGTATTGTTTAAAAATACATTGTTTTAGAAACCCCCAAGGGGGAAGAATATTTTATGAGCAGAGAGCATGAGCCTGCTTCACTTGCTGACTGGAGATCCTACAGGGATGGGGCCTTGCCAGTGAGAAATTCCCTGCAGATGTTGATGGGTTATGGCACATCAGCTGCAGAAACACATTTTAGCAGACAAACCAAAGTTCAGCACACAGACACCCAAATCCACTGATCTCAGAGCTGTCTCCCTGTGTTTGACATTATGGGTTCTGAGCCTCACTGTCTGCTACAACCCAGAGCTGGCAGTGGCTCTCCCTACTGGTAGCCCTTCTGAAATTTGAAAATTCCCTTCACTGTAAACTAAATAAATACATACATAGGATGGAAAAGCAAGAAGCAATTCATAACAAAATGACCTCTTCCATTATTAACTGGCAAAACTCCCAAAGGCATTAAAATAAATGAACCATAGCATGAATCAAAAAGGCAAAAATGATAACTTGAGACTTATACTTTATAAGTTTAATTAAATACAAATGGATTGCTGAAACAGCATATGGCTTCCTATACTATTACTTCTAGAAATAATTTTAGTGATTTAAAGATAGAAATTGAATGAGAGGTTTGACTGTATCTCATCTAATTCCATTATTCATGGCTACTTTCCTGTTTTCCCTGAACTGCATCAGTTCTCACTTTAAAATTTCAGTCTCTGCAGAGTGCATATGCAATTCTCCATTTAGCTCATTTTCCAGCTGTTTATATATAAAACCCTGTGAGTGTTTCAGAGGCATTTTACTGCTGTTGCTTTGCAGAGCCTTTCATCAGCCTGGAACGAATAAGGAAATAAATTTTGAAACAATTGGAAGAAAAGAAAAAAAAAAATCTTCAAAATGAGCACTGAGTAACTAGGAGGGTTGGACTGTGGTACGTGGTGCCACTCTGTTCACCAAACTACAAACTTCTAAGTCATACTAAGAAATTGAGTCCAGTCTTTTCCCATCTGAACTTCACACTTCCTTAATTCCCTGAGGAAATTACTCCAGCTAGCACAATGAATGGAAGAAAGGAGAGGAATGTAATAGGCTCTACTGTTCTGCATTATTTTACATAAAAAAATACTACTCTGTTTTGAAATACTTTTTTAGGAATAATTCTTAAGGCTTTGTGATTAAAGTCTCTGTGCCTGTTTCTGAGGCTTTTGCTGGTATATTACAGAGTACTGTCAGTGGAATTGTGTAGAGAAATAGAAAATAGAATTAAATTCGTCATAGAGAGATAAAACAAAAGAAGAAAACAGATAAGCTACATAAGTATTTGTGGAATTTCTACCTCAAAGCTGAATTCTCCTCATCAAAATGATGGTGCTTATAGCCAACTGAATTTTTAAATCTTTCTTAGTATAAGGAATGGAGACAAACTGCCAGTGTCTCTTTGGATAAAGTGCTTTCATAGGCACAAAAGTCCTTTTGGTATGCAGAAAATCCAGAAAACACACAACTTTTAAGAGCAGTACTTTATTTGTATTTCATAGTTAATATTGTGCTAAAACTATTTTTTAGAAAGAGTTCTTAGACCAACCTCTTCTAAGTCCTTTCCTGTATAACTATCTCTAGAAGAAATAAAATAAAATAGTTCTGTATATACTGTTGTCCCCCAAACTGATTTAATCACTTGGTTGAGACAATGATCTGGCAAGTCTGCTCTTCCAGAGGAACTTACATCTTTGAAGGAAATTGAGCTGTATTTGAGAAAAATTTTTTGAAGCTTGACCCTCACCATTCCCTCTCCATTCCCATTTATGTACAAACTTCACAATAGCAGCCAGAACTTCTGTGAAATGTTGCACTGTGGTTGTTGGCCATGCTGTCTGGATAATCTGGGTGCAGAGACCACTATATTCCCACTTTCCCCGTTTGCATGCACAAATATTAATATCTGCTCACACAAATCTAAAATCTCTAGGGATGCAGGTGACAGGGAGAGATTTCTAACCAGAAAAATGCTAGAGAAAGCAAAATTGAAGTGTACCTGTGAGAGATCCGTGATTCCAATTATTTTCATACAAGTTTTTAGTTTACTCTTGCCTTTAATTCTCTTACTGGTTGTTGGCTGAATGACTCTGTGTTATCTGTCTTCAAGGAAAACTAAGCTCCATCAAACTCAAGGCTAAGTGATGAAGGCCAAAGGTCCACCAGGAATGTACATATAAACCAAATTTGATATATACAAAAGTCAAAAGTACAGAAGTGATGTTTCTCAAAAGAGCACAGAAAGAATCAAGAGATGGCATGAATTGAAAAGCCAAATGAAATGCATCATAATTCTAAACAGTTGTGCAAAGCAGTAACACAGGAAAGATCATACCAAGATTACACTTCCAAAGAAATAAATATATTTGTATGATATTTCTCAAAACAGTTAAAGAAACTCTTCAAATATGCAAGATTGCACTTAATAGAACTTAAGTGAAATGGCAAAAAAATAATAATTTCTATCAATTTACTCTGTTGGAATGGGATGAAAATCAGGGGAGTGCCCAGTAAAAGAGCTGTGATTTTTTCCTTTGTGATGGTTATGAACGTGGTGTACTTTTGCATTCCTTGCACATGCAAATTCCTACTGAAGCCAAGAGAATTTCTAGGTGAGGTATATATCTGAATTGACCCCATAATTTAATCACAATGTTGAAGTGTGAGCATTTCCCCAAGTAAGCTGTAAATCAATGTGACACAAGAAAAGGAATGTACTAAAAGCAAAGAGCTGTGATAGAGAATAGGGATGGGCAATCAGAGCAAAAAGAGTGTGACTTCAGCCACTGAGAGACAATCTGAAATGTATCTTCAATTGCACTGAATTAAAACTAAATCAACATGATCAACTAAATTGAAACCGAAATATGCTGTTAGAAATGTTCCATAATTCATAATTTTGTTCTGATTGAGAATGACAAATACATTTAAAAATCAAGCAGGCAGTCACGTAGATGTGATTCCTGTATGCAAACAACAGGATAGCAGCTTTGGAATGAGCAGAGCCATTATCAGGTACACGTGATGCTAAACCATCACTAGGAGGAGGGCACAAAATCCAAGGGTATTCTGCTCTTGTGGTTTGTTTGACAGATGGTCAGTGACCCAATTCAGCTCTGAAATGAGGCACTGAGCAGTAACATTGCACTCCCAGGTTTGATGTTTTCTGCACGGAGTTACAACGAATGAAATCTTTGTTTCTGCCCTTGGTGGACACCAAAATTTCCCTTCATGGGGCACCTCAGTGAGTGCACAGCTCCTGTTTGCATCCATGTATCCATGAACTTCAATTAAACACATTTTTAGGTTGGCATGCAACACACAAGTCTAGAGTTGAGATTTTATGCTTTTCCAGATGAAAGACACAATGCAAGGTGTGTACAGGACACATTCAAGCTAATATTGTTATGAGTACATTTTTAAGTTGGTGGGTAATGTCTAGAAGTTGGCAGGGCCAGGGATGTTAATACACTGAACCATGAGTGTCATCCAGTATTGAAGGTGGGCTAGGACTTGTGGAACTCCTAAAAAACACCTGGGTGAATGTCCTTAGGGCTGATTCTCACTCTCTGAAAGCCAATAAACAGCACAACTGATGTGAAAACAGCACAACTGATGTGAATAATGCCTGGAAAGTGCTGATTGGCTCTGTGTCATGCCTGTGTTCTCTTTTCAGAAATTCCTTACAGACACAGGTTAAAATACTCCCCACAGTCTCCAGGCTTTGTTTTGATTTATTCTCTTCATTTTGGAAGGGTTTTGTTATTGTCCTTGTATGAAATGTACTTTCAGTCTTTTATATCCTGTGTGGTGTCTCCAACTTTTTGCAGGCTTCTTTATTAATATTAAAAATTCCCAAAGCTTACTTCTCTGCCTGTGGTTTCCTATGCTGCCGGTGCTCCAATTTACACTTAAAAATCAAGATAAAAACTTGCTGCTTTTGCTAATCAGAACAAAACGAAAAACTGTGAAGAAGGCTGCAAACATCAAAATGCCATTTTTTTTTCTTTTTTGCTTAGATAGTTTGCAACCTTGATAAGATCAGAGAAATAAGCGTGGGAAGCTGTTGCCTGCGATACAGAACCATTTAACTATTCTCCTTGCAGAAAAAAAACCAGTGATCTCAACATCTCACATCTGTTCTTGTTGAACTTTAGAGCATGAAAGGAAATGAGATATTAACTGGGAAGAAAAAAAAAAAAAAAGCCCAAAAAACAAACCAACAGCTCAATGTGCTGCTGCAGTGGATTGCAGATTCTGAAGTTTTCTTCCTGCTGTGAAATCACTTTCCATACTGGCTTAGAAATTATAACGGATGTAGCACTGCCCTAAATGTGTATTTAAGTACAAGGCAGGCATAAACTGCTGAGAAGATTGTCTGAAAAAATGCTTCCTCAAAGAAGTCACAGCTTCTTTATGGCCTGGTTACCCCTGGTTATACCAATGACTGCTGCTGACAAACAGTGCCTAGAAAGGAAAAGGCTTCCATATCCCCTTCTTTTAAAGATTAAGTCCATGTTGAACCAACCTGCTTTCCTTGCTCTGTCAGTGTCTGTCATTGACCTGCCTAAAACATACTCCAGGAATTTATAAATCAAATTTATTAATATTGCTTGATTCCTGCTAGGATGCAGGAAGGGGCCAGCAGGGTTCTCTGAGACATTTATTTCATCTCTGGCCTATTTTAGTTCCTTGGGAGAGGGTCAGCACTGCCTTGATATTAAACAGTTAAACTGCAGACACTAAACATCTTGACTTTTGCTTCTGAAGTTACTTGGCTGTGGAAGTCTAATTAATCCCCTAAAATTACAAAGACCTGCTGGACATATGGTCAGCTTCTCTGCAGATCTCACTATCAGAAGAGCATAGAGATAATCACCAGTCTCCTTGAAAGAATACAGGAAGAACTCAACTGATTTTCAGGACATCAGGGTGTAATTTTTGCACTGTCAAGGTATTTTTGCAACCTTTTAAAGGCAAAGTTGACTAGACTGAAATTGGTGGCACATGGAGAGTAGTTTGTTTGGTCTGCATCTGTTGGATACATTATTTAATTTTTAACCCCAAAGTAGAGGTGTGCTGTGTTACCACAACATGGAGCTGCCAAAGAACAGCTTTTTGATCCTCCTGTGTGCCAGAAATTTCATGGCCATTGTTTTGTTTTCTGATTGTTTCACCCACAACTGTAATCTGTGAATTATTCTACCTTGTTCTTAGTAACATATTTTAAGATCTCCTGTTTTCTGCTCGGGGGAGTGTTTTGTCAGCTGTGCCTTCATTAGTCATGGGGTGCAATAGCTGAGCTTTGCTGAGTAAAATTTTAGGTGGAGAGTAGGACCACGGGGTGTTTTTCAGAGCTTCCACTTTGCACTGTTCTCTGGCTGTACATAAACTTTGTCTCTGTAGGTGCCAGCTGCTAAATATTGTCAGGTAAACCTTGCCCCACAAAATTTTCACGAGCTCTGCAGGCAGAATTGCCCAAGAAAGAAATACAAAGACCAAAAGGAGCATCAGTTCAGTACGTGGTTCCTTAGTGGGCTTAATGGTTCAGCTTTTTGGATACTCTGCTTTTCAGAGGTGCCAAACATCATCATCTATGAGCAGCATCATTTAACAAAGGAGGCTCAAATGCTTTACCTCCCCTGCAATGGGAAATCAGCAGTGAGTTTTAACTAAATTGCTTTAATTTTTTTTTAATTTTGCTATTAAATCTGAATGAACATTTTATTATTAAAATGTTTAAAAACTGTCATTTTGACTCAATGCTTATTGTTAATTCAAGACTTTTTTTTTCTCCTTGTATCAGAGGGAGTTAAATGTAAAGAATACTCACTGGCTTCTGGCTTCTTAAGAACAAGGAAACATTTTTGAACATGACATTTGTAATTAAAACATCTTTCAAAAATGACAGCCAAAATTATGCAACACTATGCCTCTGAACAGATAGGATGAGGTTTTAGAGAAAAATGTAGTTAAATTTTTTAGGGGATGGGAAAAAAAATCTAAGTTTAAAGCTTCCCTATAGTGTAGCTTTCTGCTGCCCTGTAGCTGGCTTTGGAGGGAAAAGAGCAGGAGCTTGAGATGCTAAAGGCAAACATAACTGAAATTCAAGAAAAATGTTGAATATCTTCAGACAAATAATGTCATAAAAAGAGAATTCATTACGACCAGCAAAGGGATGCATATTTATGGATGCTAGTGAGCAGATCTGGGTCAAACAGAGGAGCTAGGCTATGCATCAGTTTAATAGCAAGAAACTGAATCCATAAGCAGTGGGAAAAGGAGAGGGAGTGCAAGAGGGGAGGAACAAGTCCCTGTTTATTTACATACAGAAAGACAAACTTAACACCTATTTCCTGTCTGGGTTGCAATAGATAAAAGCTGAGGAGTGCTGCCAGTTATCTGAATTGATACACGCTGGGCTGGAATAAAGAAGAGTTTTGTAATTTATTTTGTTGAGCTCTTTTCCAGTTGTTTGTAGCTGCCACATCTAATTGTGCTTCTGTAGTCCTTTAATTTGCATGAAAGAAGATAACATAATTGAAAAATTCAGGAGTAAGACAAGTTCAGATTACTAGCAGAGGCAAGTTAATTTGTTATTCATTAAATGCTAATGAACCTGGCACCTATGTTTTATTTGTTTCACTCAGTTTGAAATTGGAAGGTCTTGTAACACAGCTCAGTCTGTGATAAACAGAGATGTTAAATTAAACTGCTGTTTTCCCTGATGTTCCACTAGAATAAGCAAGTTTGAAAACTAGGGAACTACAAACACGTGTGTGGTAAAGCATCCTCTAAAGGCAAACACAAAACTCTGAGGAAGTCATTCAGATTCCTTTGAGAACTGGGGCTAAACTTTTTGACCCCTCAGGGGCCAGTTTGATGTATTTTCCATACAGGATGGATAAAGTGTTGGTGCAATAAAAATTACACAGTGATCTTGTCTTCAAATCCAGGGGCAGAGTTTGGTTTCTGCACCTGCCTGCAGTTGTGCTGCCATTACAGCTGGATGCAAGCTCGGGGAGTATCCTTTAGTTGGCCCAGATGTTTTTGATAATAGTGCAGAAATGGCTGAAAAGAATTCTAGAGCTGTTCTCAGAAGTGCAAAAAGCATGCTGGAATCTGTGACTTATTTTCCCTTCAACTGCTAAAATGAGTTTTGAAACAACTATTTTTGTTCATACATGTTATACTTCATTACTGTGTTTCATTTGTCCTTAATGTCTTAGTTGCTGAACTCTCTAAAGTTGCAGGAATGGTACTGAGCCTTAGGGGCTAAATTGTATGACTTGGCTAATTTATGTTATTGGGTTATTTATGGTATGTTTTACTGAAGAAGGTAGTTAAACTCATTTTAAAAAAATCTGAGGACAGTTTAATGTTGATGACTTCTGAAAAGTTCATTTTGTGTAATCTTCTTCTATGAGACTTTTAAAATATATCATAGTTAAAGCACATTTCTAACTTCAAAATATTGAAAACTTTCCTCAGATGCAGGTCCCCAGATCATCTTACCTATGCACAGTACAGATTCTGCCATTTGTTTGAAAGACAATTCTTGTTTCTGAATATGGCCTAGAAGGAATAAAATACAGAACAAAGAAGTCTGACAACATTCTGGTTTGATTCAAGATTAACAGTGTACACGTGCTAAGCTGCATTTTTTTCCAGCTTATAAGCTACATAAAGATATTATTGCCTTCTTATTCATTCCTCTCTGCTACAGAAATAGTTAATTTGAAAACTAAGCTAAATCTCTAAGCCAACCTGGCAAGCTGACAATGGAAAAAAAATTGAATAGCTCAATTTGAATTATGATTGATGCTGTGTTAAGAAGGAAAAAAACCCCAACAACCCAAGTTTCTTGTGATAAGTTATGGTGTTTGGATCTTTAAGAGACTGAAATTCTCCAGATTTGGTTCTCTAACACAGAGATGTGAGATGTTTTTGTAAAGCAAACCCCTGTCTTTTGAAGTCTGTTCTTCATACCGTGTGTCTCTTAAACCAGCTGAGGTTCTGAAAGCATCTTTTTTATTCCTTCCACTTCAGACCTGACTGGTGTACTGTGTTTGTGTACACTTGCTTGTTATATGTTTTTATCTCTCCTGAAGGGAGATAATGGCTCTGGTGAGGAAAAAGAGAACCTGCTGCTAAAATGAAATGAGGAAATGGGAAACTTATTGTGCTGAATCAAGGAAATTACTGATGTCTTTGCCCTTTCTTATAGTGTGGGGCAAAACCTGTACAAGAGCTTTTGTCAAGAGAAGAGCTCGGCTCTCCATCATGAATTTCCCTGGATTTGACACCATAATGTTGTTTTAATATCCTTAGCTAATTTTCTGACATGTTCTGGAGTAACATCACTTTCTTCTAACACCAAGCAGAGACTCTCACACAGCCTTGTCATTGCACTCAGCATTTTTTTTTGTCACTGCTCTTGACTCTCCCTATGTTCTTGAGCCTCCTTTCTCCTGAGGGCAACTCTCATTGTGTTCAAAACATTATTTTAAAATTGACATAAAGACAGGTGATGACAATCAACCTTAAATGGGCGTCTGGTACTTTCTGCACACCAAATGAATGGCAAAACTTTAAGATCATTTTGTGCAGCACTTTTGTTGGTATTTCTTTAGGATTATATTTTTTTGGGCTCCTTGAAGCAGCAGACCCTGATTTTGTGAAGTTGTACAACCACAGATTCAACACATCTGCTCATGTAAAAAGTAGTATCTGAACAAAGCTTTTGCATGAAACTAAACATGTTATTTCTGCCAGTTGGCATGCATTCTGTCTGGTTTAGTGTCAAAATTAGGCTTCAAAATTCATCCAGCTTGTAATGGAATGGGTGCAGTAAAATCTCTTGTAGGATTTTACAGTGCATCTCAAGAAAAAATAATAGCAATAAATGCTAAAGGCCCAAATTACTTGTCTTTAGTAGATTGTTTGGGTTTTCAGTCATTAGCTTAAATGAATGGTAAGCGTAAGGAAGTAGTAAGGAAAATCACCTTTTCAGAGGCAGAAGAAGTTTCTGTGCTACCTCTCAAATAGTGAGCTATACAGTGAGATATTTTGAGATAAAAAATGAGGCACAGTAGTTTTCCAGTTGTGTCCTGATTTAATAGTGCCACTCAAGAAGGATCCTCCATATCAGCTCAACTGCTAGAGCTTATAAAAATAACTTCACCTTCTAGGTCTGTTGCAAAGAAATTGCATCTCAGAACTGGTGGAACATTTGTTATGAGAATACCACTTGGTAGGCCAGTATCTGAAAATGTATCTAAACTGTATAAAATTTTAATCTCTGGTCTTGCAGTTCCAGTGATACTTTCTTCTTTGCAGACAGGGCTTTGTGAGTATTTGAATTAAGTATTTCAAATTGCAAGATCAGAAATCAGAAACTAGACTTGTCTGAAATACTTGTCAGATAGAAAACACTTTGAAGTAGATGCAAAGTGCAAAGCAAAAATTATAACTTATGGGTGACATAAGAAATATAAGAATTTTTTTTAATGCTATGAATGAAAGATATTTTAATTTTTTTTCAAGTTCTGAGTTTAAAGGAAAACAATTGGGAAACCCACCCAGTTTCTTCCTGGCTCTCTTTTTTTTTGGTGTCATTAAACTAAAACCACAATGTTACATTTTCAACCAAGTCTTTTTGAAATGTGCCTCTTACACTGAATTAATGTCAGTAAAAAGTAAAGTAAAACTATGTAGATTAATTGAAGTATACATAGGTAATGTAATATCACTATATTAAATTGGATAAATTAATTGAAGGAAGTATGCATACTTGGTAAATAGAGAAAATATGACATTATTTTCAGAATACAATATCAAAATTTTGAAAACACTGCACGATTGCAATTATTCACTGGAATTACAGAAATTGAAATAATCTAGTTTTCTGTTTTGAAAATTCTTTTGATTAGCCTTATGGTATGGTTTTCTGTTATCTTCAGTTATCTGTGTGAAAATTTGATTAATTCAAGTTGACAGACAGGTTTATCAGCAGCTGTCAGCTCAGTGTGTCTGTCAATGATTGAGAAAGAAAAGCAAGTGCTTCAGGTAATACATGATTATACCATTGCACACCTGTTCCATTAATAAAAATCTAGACAATTAGTACTAGATTATTAGTGGTCATGAAAAGACTGATTGAAAGTGTGATGATCATGAGCCTCAGTATTAAAATTAGTTTTTGTTGCAGCTTTTGTCTATTTTTCTGATCTTCTCTCTTCAATGATGACTCCAAAGTTATTTAAAAATTAGAGAAAAAAATTATAAAGTTTTTTGGCATTACCATCTGTTTGTGAAAAAGAATAGTGTTCATCTCAAATCAGATAGGTCTCATTTACCAACTTAGAGCATAGAAGTAGGTTCTTTAGTTAATGTGGTCTCACAGCCACTGGTCTGTTCAGTTTCTCTGTCCTCATAGGTAGGTGAGCACCTGCTATCTGAATGAATTCCAGGAAAACTAATTTCCAAGTAAGGAAGAGAATTTAAGATTCTACATGAAAAGGGAGTAATGAACACAATCACTGCCTCAATAGAATCAATCACACAGAGCTTTCAAATCATGTCTTATCCAATAAACCCACATTTTTAACAAGTTAATTACAGCTCCAGTCTCAAACACTTAATAAGGCATCAAAGATGGATCAGCCACTGATGAACTGGTGTTCTCTGTACAGCATCAGTAAGGAGCAGGTCTTTGCTGATGGAGTTCTATGTGACTTTTAACATAGAATTTCCTATGCAAAACAAGGAAATATACGGTTCTTTGGGAAGCACATCTGTTGAATTGCTTACATTCATCTCTTGTGGCTGGGAGAGTTCCCAGTTCTCTTGGTGCTGCTGGATTTATGCCATGGATGACCAACACCTCATACACATGGCCTTTACTCTTGTCTGAGGAACATGAACAGGACTGAAAACAAAGAACTTTGTCAGCACATCTCACTGAAGTGCTGCTGCTTCTCTGTGGGGGATCCATTTGTTCATTTTCTCCCAAGTCCAAGTGCAAGGCACTCCTAAAGGAGGCACTGCTTTTACGAACAAGATAAAGATGACATGAGAAATAACTGGTTTGGTTTTATTTACTGTGGTGGCCACATGTAGCAATGTGAAATAAAACTCAGCTTTTTACCATTCAGATGAACGAGCAGCTTCTGTTCTACCTGCAAAGAGGCAAATACAGCAATCCCTTGAACTCCTTAGGTAGTGACTGAGCTGAGCCCTGATGGAGTGGCAGCCCTGGTGCTTTGCAGCAGTGTACACTGTGACCTCTCTGTTATTTAAATGTGCTTGCTACAATTCCTGTTTTCTCCTAGCAGCCTTTTGGTCTGTGGTGGCAGCTTCTTGAGTGACCTTGCTTGCTCTTGTGGCTGCCCACACTGCTGACTGCTGTGCCGTTTGTAGCAAAGCCTGCAGTCCTGGTGACAGATTTCTAGCACAGATTTCTGATGCGCTGGTCTGGCTCTCTGGGTGTCTCTCTCTTTCTTTCTCTCTGATTCAGAAAGGTTGAGGGGAACATTGAATACTTCAGCTCTGCTAATGCTTCACAAAGCACAGATGTGAAGTTATTTTTATCACACAGGAATGTAGAACATTTTCTCCTTGTAGGTAAGGAGGTTTCACATGGTGTTTTGAAATGAAAGGCTTTTCTTAACCTGCAAGATCTCAATCATTAAACACAACCAAGGTCATATCTGCAGAATGTGAAAAGAGAACATTTTAATAGAACTTCCACTCACTAAGCAAAGGCAGAACAAAACCAGCAAGAACTTGTTGCAGTATGAATGTAAGTTCTAATGAAACTGATATGTGCATATGTAACAGAATAATGTATGGAGTCCTCTGATAAAATTCTTCCACATGCACATTTATTTAAGTAAAACACTTGTCTCTGTTAATACAGGAAGCAATACAGTAAAGCTAAGTAGACCCTGAAATACTCAGGACTTCTCCAAATAACCAGCAGGCATAGCATGGAAGAAAAAGCAGGAGCAGGACTCAGTCCTCCTCCTCCTCCCTTGTTGCTGGTGACTCCAGCTCAAGGGTCAGCA
Organism: Alethe castanea; assembly: GCA_024734035.1. NCBI lineage: Eukaryota > Metazoa > Chordata > Aves > Passeriformes > Muscicapidae > Alethe > Alethe castanea. The sequence continues at coordinate 5,750,469 of JANRGV010000104.1, read as the reverse complement.
GGGAGGCACATTTGTAAGTTTGAGAGGTTTTTCTAGTTTTGCTCCTGGAAAGAAACTTTTTTTTTTTTTTGTTACATATAGAACCAAAGCAGGAATTGGGTTAATATGGCCAATAGTTAATAGGCTTGAGGCAGGTATTCATATGTGTGTACATATGACTGGGATAGAAGCAGATCTCTGTGCTTGTGTGAGTGCAAATAGATATGTGTGGTGCTTTGTATGCTCAGCTTGCCATTCAGAATTAGTCAAAAGTAGAAATTAATTTTATTCATTTCCTCAGACACAAAGACTGGCTGCAAGGATCGGAGAATGTGCCTATGAAATAACATGAGGACATCTAACTCCTATCGTGTGAACTTCACCTGGGGTGAAGCACTTCAAAACAGATACACAAGAGCACTCTGGATTATAAAACTGTAATCATCCTTGCTTCAGTCAGCACTAAAGATTTAATTTTTAGGCAATACTTTGAGGAAGAAAAAAAAATTATAAGAAACTCGAAGGTCAAATAATTCAATTACTTTTACATATTTCTATTTCAAGGAAATTTTCCTTACATGTTCTTTTCTTGCTTATTGATATTTTACCAAAAGAATGTGCAGACCCAATATCATTATGTAGAATCCTTCATTAGCTGTAGAAGTTCAAGAGCCTGGTGTCAAAAAGCTGGAGTTTCTTGCAAGAGAGTTCTTTTTACATAATGTCTTCCCTACCTAACAAACCTTGAACCATTTAGCATGGGAAGCATTCTCATTTTTCAGATAACAAAAATTCATCTGCAGTATTTTCTCCGTAGCTGTGTAATGAGGCTTGTAGAAACATGTCACACAGAAATAGAATGAATAAATCAAATTGTACGGAAAAAAAACCCCTCAAGGATCTGACTGTAGAAATGACAAGGAACAGGGAGCTCTGCAGCTCTGTTGATTGTCACTTGAAACACTTTTTTTTTTTTTTCCTCTGCTCCTTGGGAGAATATTTCAGGGTAAATGTCCTCTTGCCATTGTATTGGCAGGGCAGGTTAGGGATTCTGAGAAGAGGTGCTTGGAAATGTCCAAGGTTCATGTGAAGGGCTATATTGGAGAAATTATGGAGGTTGGTTTTCCTGAGACTTCACCTACTTTATAGGTGATAGTTTTGCACCTTGCAAAATGCTTTATAAATGAGAAAAAAATAATTAAAATCTTATGATAGACTTCCAGGATAAAGAATCTACCTTGTGGACTCCTGGATGACTCCTCCCCAGGAAGGGGGTGAGGAATTAAAGTGTATTTTTGGTTTATTTTTGATTTAGAGAGTTTGCCAGGACAAATGTCAGTGATGAAGGATCAACCTCCGTTTCCAGCAGCTGTCCACAGTCACTCTCTCTGTTTTAATGAGTCTGAGCTGAAATACAAATGTCAAGCAAATCCTTCACTCTATCAGAAAGGCTGGGACAAGTGGGGGGTAGAGTGATGCTTCCATATGGCCATGGTGCACAGCAGAGCTGCTGAGCTGCGTTTTAAGGGAGGTGGGTAGGATGAAATGAGGAGGAAATGACCCAGAGCTGTGGAAGAATTAGCTCCAAGCACATCTTGATGCATTCCAGCTCTGAACGTGGCAGGTTTGGCCATGCTCCCACACCTGTGAGCATGGAGCTGCCTCTCCTCCCAGAAGGGGAGCCAGGGCTGCTCTGCCTGGCTGCTCCACTGGCAGCAGCAGCAGCTGGGAGAGCCTTTTGATCCACAGGGAAATTTTTCTGAGATGGCATAACGGTTGTTTAAATATATTTTATAAGTACATATAAAAATGAGTGATAAAAAAACTGCACCTAATATTTTGGTATTTGCATGGCTACAATTAGATATTTGCATGGCTGCAATTGTCATTAATGCTTTAGTGTTAAGTCTTGCCATTGAAAACTGGGTAGCATTTGATTTTATATATGAGGTGACAACTTATGGGGGCTGCAAGAAAATTTGCCTGCTGTTACAGCCAGTGGGAACAAAGAAAATCCACCCAAGGCTTGAGTTCTGTGTGTCAATACATATGTTCTGCCACTAGAAAACAAGCTCAGGGCTTTTTTTCTGGTTTGGATACTCAAATAACTTAAAGTTGCATATACAATTGTATTTATAGTAAAATACATATAATTTTCCACAACTTAGCCTTTTGGTCATATTTCATTTGGTCTTTTTGCTTTTAGATAAGCTCTGAAGCTCATTTGACAAAAGAATATCAGGGCTTGTGCAGAATTATGTGGTTTTATGCACATGCCACTATCTGTATTTTAATGTGTTCATTTTCTGAGCTGTAAACCCAGCATTTTATATCCATAAATTTTAAACTGAAAAAAAATAGTGCAATCCTTTCTATTAAACTTCAGTTAATAAAAGGTAAAAATGGAGAGTTGGTGCTCCAGACATGACAATTGCTGGAAACTTGCTTTATTAAGCAAGATTCTTTATGGAAAATTGGAAAATTGCAAATAGAGATTTTTAATTTTTTTTCCTAAGAGATGAACACTGAAAAAACTCCTAACACTTCAAGTGACTAATCAATGCCTACAGTGCAAAAGCGTATCACTTATTCTGAGTTAGTCAAACAGATTGACCTTTTCATATTGCTTACTTAACAAGGAACTTTTTATAGTTCCTCTTGCAAATACAGAGGTTTATACCATCTGTGCACAAATAATGAAGGATCATAAGTGAATAGTGAGGGCAAAATTTCTGTTAGTTATTTGATACGTGGCAAAAAGAGTTGTTTTATCTTGGAGTCAGAAAAGAAATTATATATTTCATATGATACCTGGGCCCTAAATCTATTAATGAAAATAGGGAAAACCAGGTTAAGAATGGAACATTATTTCTGTGTTGATTGTACACTGAGATTAGGTGTTTACAATTTTTAATTGGAGTATAGAACTTGGGTTTTTGGCCAGGAAGAAATGTTTGGGTTTGGTTTTTTGGAGGGTGGGGTTTTTCTGGTTGGTATTTTTCCCCCATTTTTGCTTTGTTTTTACTTCAAGTAATGCAAGTTTAACATGTCAAATTCTGTGTGTTTACTACTAGCTTAAAAACTTCTACATATTTATGCTTTTAAGGATTCATTTGTTTTGTTTTGTGGATTGTCCCTCCTTGGTGTTTACATAGAAAGTTTCTTTTCCTTTCTCCTTCCTCCTTCTAAACCATCTCATCCCACTGTTCACAGTCCTTATTTTCACTTTCATTCCAGTTTAAATGAAAGCGTCCCAAAATAGTTTAACAGCCTCTCTGGGTAGCAGTACCAGACACACAAGCAAAAGGAAAATCTGTGATTTTTTGTGACTTGCTAATGTTAAAGACATAAAGACTTCAGAATACGTATACAAACAATAAAGAATTCAGGCTTTAAGGCTTAAAATGAATATGAATATTTATAAACTTACTGTAGATGAAGCATAAACTACCACTTCTCTTTTTTTGCCTTTTATTTTTTTTTAATCTATTTTTTGCTAAGAAATGGTTTAAAACTGATAATGTTGTAAAGAAGCACTTGATGTTCTTTTTAAAATTAACTTGGACATTGAGGAGCTCCAAAATGTGTCTCTAATGTTCTTCCTATAAAGCAGTTTAATAAGATGTCACAATAAACATGCAAAATTAGATTTATTTTATCAAGAGGTAAAAATAACCTCATTACACAGAAAGCTTCAACAAAATCAAGCTTGCCTAATATATAATCCAGTAGTTTAATTTGTAACCTGATTATTGCTCTTAACAGAATTCATTAGTACCTCAGAGTCCTATAAGTTGTTTGAATGATACTTGTTATAATTAGTATTTAGTCTTTAATACTGTTCAGAGTTTCCCAAATTTTCAAAATGCCTCTTGTAATGGCTTTTTAAAAAAATTTGCCAGCTGTGCAAACTTCACTGCCACAAGGATACAGGGAGGCTTCACAGATTAAATGACCATTTGTATTCTCCTGCAGTAAAAGATGGGAATCTCCTGTCTGAACAGTGGTGCTTCCTCTCATTCCCAGGTAGGTATTGTTCCTGGATCCATATTTATGCCATTTTACTAATCTGTGGTGGGCTGGTTTGGGCTGGGATAGGCTTATTTTAATTCATCATTTCCAGTACAAAGCCAAGCCCCAGCCCCACACTGTCTACTGTGAACTAAATGAACTTTGTCCCAGCCAAACACAGCATGTGTGGACTTGGGCTGATTGTCTCCAGGGAATGGCACTGGGGCATAAGTTCTGATTCCTGGCTGAATTTCAGGGACTGGGGATGTTAAGCTATGGGGAAATGAAGGTGGTAAGTGCATACTCACCCACATGAGCCATTCACATGTGATTTGTGTCACTGGTGTTCAACACCTGAGTTTTAAAATTCCAGAGCTCCTCAAGTCTAACTCTTGATACTTGTGGTTTGCTCAGCATGGAAGTTTGAGCTTAAAAAATCAGATCTAAACTACTATCTCTGTTTCCTTGTTTAGAAACAGAGAATGAACAAACTCCCAATAGTGCCACTGCTGCTCTGCTCCTGCAGCTTTGAGTTGAGTGGCTCCCTGCATTTCTGCTTGCTTTGCTCATTAAGAGCTGCCCATCAGCCCAGCATTATCCCTTTTCCTTTGCTGTCTTTCGAAAGCTTGAGCTTAAAAGATCAGATCTAAACTCCTGTCTCTGTTTCCTTGTTTAGAAACAGAGAATGAACAAACTCCCAATAGTGCCACTGCTGCTCTGCTCCTGCAGCTTCAAGCTGAGTGCTCCCTGCATTTCTGCTTGCTCTGCTCATTAAGAGCTGCCCATCAGCCCAGCATTTATTCCTTTTTCTCTGCTGTCTTTCATGCTGGAGTGATGGTGCCCTTAAGCTGCTGAGAGCCTTGCTGCCTCTGGATTTGACTGAATAGGATGGGGCAGCACTGCTTCCCTGCAGGGCTGGAGTTTGGTGTCATCATCACGACACTTGGTGTTGTCACAAGTGGTGTGGCTGACCGGCAATGCAAACAGTTTCAGAAGTACCAGCAGCTTGATGCTTGCTGCAAGTGGTGCCCTCATGGGAGTTGTAAAATCTCATAAGGAAAGTGTTGTGTAGGCAATGGAGTTGTCTTCTCCAAAGCAAGATGAGGGGGTAAAATCTGAGAGGATGCCATGCATGATGGGGTCATCCATCTGCTAGTCACTTATATTTCAGATAAACATCCAAAAAATCTGCTCTCCCTCATAAACGGGTTTTCTTGTTGGCACAGCACAGATGTAGGAAGTCTTTTTTACAACTAGAGGACGTGGGGACACAACATTTAGCTCAGGTGGTGTGAAATGGAGAGCAAGGAACAGGTGGGTGTTCTCATCCAGGAAGTCCAGTGTTAGACATGAAACACCATGGAACTCTCCTTGCTGCACAAAGCCCATTAAAAATTTAATTTAAAATAAAATGGTACTTTAAATTACTTTGGTTTTAACAATAAAGGATCAGGGAATGCAATTCGAAATTTATGAAGCCAAGTGTGTTTTCAGATTTCACAATGAAATCTTTTACTTGTGCATCAACACAAGACCACAAGGCTCACCTTGTAATTCAGGTATTGAGACTTCCAAGCCTCTAAGGTTCAGTTTTCACTAGCAGCAGACAAAATAAATCTTCCAGCCTAGTTTGAAATAACCACAACTAATTAGAAAATGCTCATAAGTTCTAAATGTTATTAGACCTGTACAGTAGTTTATCCCAAATTAGATCTGACTCAGTGTTTCACTGAGCACACAAAAGTAACTCTTACTTTGAGGTTCAGTATAACAGTTTAGCCTGCTGCTTTTGTTCCCCTTTGCATGGACAGTGTTTGAAAGGTAAACACAGCACTCAACATCAGCTCTGCTTAGCAGGGATCTGAACTTGGACCTCACCTCTTTCTTAGACTGTCTTATAGTGGGTCCAGTGGAATACAGGGCTGCCTGTTTTTCCATTTAAGTAAATTCTCATTTTCAGTGGCATACAGGAAGCCTGATAGGAGCAGGAATGTGCTGCAGTTAATTTGTATGATTTGATATATAGGTTTTCATAGGGGTCAGACAAACTGCAGGAGGTCAGGCTGCATTGGTGAGAATCAGTGTACTCGAGTTGATAAGATGAGCAGTAACATTTCTCCATAGTGCACCAAAGAGGATGCTATCAGTGCAGCACTGCCATTATAGCAGCTTGAGTGCTCACTGCTGCTGAGGGTGTTTTTTTCCCCCTTGCCTCTCTTATTCCCAAGATGACAGCAGCAGCCACATTCAAAAGCTCTTATCTGCAGTCTGCAGATGGGGAAGAGAAGCGTGTGGTATGCTAAGGGTGAAATTTTCAACAGAGATTAGGAAGTTACTTAGGTGCCTAACTCCTGTTTTCAGGAGTGATACAGGGCCTTTTTAAAGCAGCTGTTCTGTTCACAAGAAACTAATCTACTTAGTTACTGCAGGAAACATGCAGCTTTATATTAATCATACAACAAAGAGGATGAAGGGAAAGTTCCACAGAACAGACAGGAAACAAGAGACAGGGAAGAAAGCAGCTCTATCCCTTAACTCTTTGGGCAACTCGTTGACTCCCTGTTGACCCCTGTCTTATTCCTACTTTGTGAAGAAAAATATATTCATGAAGATTTTTTTTTTTTTTTAAATTTCAGATGGCAAGAGTTGCTTTCTTTTACATTACCTTTTACTCTCTGGGTCTCTCAGTTCTGTAGCTTCTAAAAGTGTCTGGTGTTGCAAGAAGGCTGAAATCCTCCTGACTTCCTTCAGAACATCATTAGCAAAAGTAAAGGACTTCTGAACTCCATGTCACTTCATAAGCAAACTCTGTCCTGATGTTTCCTTAGAGTTCAAACATTAGTGTAATGCTCTTTGAATAATGAGCATCCAGTTTCCCCAGAATGATTCACAGTCTGCTGGGGAGAGCAGATAGCTCATGAAACAGCTGATGCAGGTCAGGTTTTTTGGCTTAGCTTCTTCTTTGGATTGATGTATACAAACTGATTTTGAAAACCTTATTTTACAATTCTCTCACTATTTTACGATTAAGATTAAATTTGAGTGAGTTCTTGTCATCCTTTCCACTCAAAACTGGTGAAGGTCTGCTCTTGTCAGAGCTCATGGAGTTAGACATTATCTAAAAAAGGAATTGACTTGCCCAGAATTTTTTAACTATTTATTCACCTCACTCAAAAAATGTAGGATCTGGATGGAACAGGGATGTTTGATAACATTTTGTTCCATTATTATTTCAGGGGAGCTGTAGAGTCTGGATATTACCTGTGGCTGACCCTCCAGAAGAGCACATTGAAGAAAGATTTGTCTGAGCTCTTTGTTGGAGATTGGTTGGTTGTCAAGTCCTTTCTGTGTCCTTCTAAGCCCCGGGAACTGCAGCTGCCACTAATACAGACATGCAGATTCAATCTCATGGCAAAATTCAGGCATTCGTGAGAGCAAAGGGTCACCAGGATTAAACACTGCCATATCTGACACTGGACATGCTGCTCTCTCCAGTTCTGTACACTGATCAGCTTGGCTTTCACACACACAAATCCATGTGGCTGGAGTGCAGATAACTCACCTTGTCTGGAGAGTTAAAGATGACTGCGGTGCCCCACAGCCCCTGGTGGTGTCACAGCTCTGCCCTGGAGCTCCTGCCCTCACCCCAGGGGCTCACAGCACAGGCTGCTGCCTTTGAGACAGAAAAGAGGACAGAGAGGTGAAAACATACCCATTTTTTGCTATTTTCATGTTATACTACAAAACTCTCTGAATGAGACAAGATTGATGCTTTTCCCAGATTTCTATATGCCAGACTGTGTTCCACATGATTGAGATGCATTCAGATGATATTAGCTTGTCTTTTATGGAAACAAGTTTCATCTTTTCCTTGGTCCTGTAGCTTTAACTTTGAGCTTTAGTCCTGAAGGAGCACGCACTGTTTGACATTGAGTCCTACCTGCTTTTTGTTTTCCCAGTACCACCTCTCATGATGGCAGATTTCAGCATCACTTCTGGTTGAGAGCATTGTTAGTTCTCACTGCCTGGATAGACATGTTTTCCATGGCTGTGTAAAAAACTCCCAGGGGTTAATGACAGTCTGGTGATAATACAGCCCTTTCCTTACAGCACTCAGTTTCCTTCACTTCTTCTCCAATCTAGTTTGCTGTATGCAGTACATTTGCACAGGTAAAACAAAGTTGTCTTTTTCTGGACTGCTTATCTCAATCAGTTTCCTCTGAGGTAATAAACAATTCTGATTTCAGGTATTTTAGCTAGACCTCATTCTCCATATGACTCCTAACACTCATGTTATGCCCTCAGCCCTTCTTTAGAAGAGCTGAATACACACAGGAGTTCTTGAATGTGTGCTTTGTAAGTAATCAAGATTGAAAATTCCTGGTGGTTTTGTATTTTTGCTAAAGATTTATATATTTTTTTTGCTTTTGGATTGTCAGGTTTACCAGAGGAAAGACATGACTTAATCAGTGAGTCAGTCCTGAATTTACAAATTCTTCTCAATTCAACCACCTATTGGTTTCCAGTGCAGCCTAATCACACAGCAGCTGAAGCTTCTGTGCCTGTATCCATCATCCCTCTGCTGCAGGCAAGAGCCAGCCTTGCACCCCTTTAGCATCTGGCATGCATCAACTCCTCTGTGTGTTTCAGCTTTGAAACCTAAAATGCTCAGAGCTTTTTTTCACCTTTAGGGCCTTGAGTTCATACCCTTTAGCTTGAAATATTCTTAGATGTGTATTTTAGCATTTTCTGGCTAAATACCCTTGCTTGAGGCATTTAGTTATATTTGATGCTGAGACATTTTAATTTAAATAACTGATTAGATGTTAACTCTCCTGTGACAGAAGCACACATTAGGAGCTAGGGCCTGTTCTATTATGCTTCTGCATTTTCTTTCCTTTGAGCTGTTCTTGCTATGTGGGTGCAAATCTTAAGTCATTCAGTGCTTACAGTGTTGCTGTTAATCATTCTGCTTTAAGGCCTCTGCAGCACTTCTAATTCTGTTTACAGATGCAAAGAGGTGCCTGAGCTCTTACCTTCTGCTGCTGAAGAAAGTGTTACAGGAAGATAAGGAAGTATTAAAACTCAAACATGCACCTCAGCTTTTAAAAACCTGACCCCAAGACCTTGTGGCCCACCAAACAGTATCCCTATGCTTCCAAAAAATGTGACAGTGTGTACATTTTGTGGCAGTAAAGTATTGGCACTTTGCATTTGGAAATGACCTTTAATGCTGGTGCTGAGATACATGTGATTGCTAAGAGGCCACAATCAGCTGGTCACAGTTAACTCAGGTTAATTTCAAGGTGTTTTAAAGAACAGTAGATACTTCCAGAGATGGCTGAACCCTCTTAGCATCTCTATTGCCTTTGGTACTCTGATTAGGGAGGAACCAGTGCTCCTGAATTGAGACATATCTGTCATACTTAAACTCAGTTGGAATAAAGTCAGACCTAACAGTCGGTCAGATTTATCAAACCAAGACTCAGTTGAGATAAAGTCAGACCTAACAGATTTGTCAAAGTGTAAAAATCCAAGTATAATGTTTGAAGATGAACTTGGAATGAAACAAATCTCCATTCAGAAATGTGCTCACCACCATATCTAAATATTAAACAGTTGGATGATAAATGTGCCTTGTTAAAAGGTTATTGTACAATACTGCAGCATTCAGTAATTGAGCTTTTGTCCTTTTCTTTTTTTTCTCCAAACATGAGTAACTGCCTACATTAACAGACAGTTTTGCATGCATGGTTCTGATAGGATTTCCTGCAAAAATCCCTGAGGAAATACATGACTGACCAGACAGATTGCTTTCTAGGGATGTGATGTGCTGTCAGTCTCCTGAGGAACAAGACTTTTGACTGATAGCTAGAGGACAGTCACATACTGTCAAATGTTTGTCACATGAAAAAGGATAAGGTGAAGGGTTGCAAAAATGATCTAAAGTAGAATCTAAGAGCAGGTGTCGAGTTTGTGGGGACACAGAAGCAGAGTTATATTTCTTACCTGATAAAGTAATGTTATTTCATTTTTTATTAATTTTCTTTCACTCATCACGTGGCTTCTTTAAAATGTGATAAAAATGGTAGTTTCAGAAGTTTACAGAAGTCTAGTTTTGCATCCAATATTATGTTTAAAAAAGTTATTTGCCTGTATGTAAAATATGCAGAATACATTAAAACTGAAAAGCATATGTATTCCAAACGTTGCCATACTTCTTTAAAGTGATTTATAGACAGCCTTGCCAGTTACATTTTTCTTCTTTCCCTTTTCAACTAGAAATAGCAAAGGCAAAAAAAAAAATCTAAAAACTCTTATTCTGAATAGACAGGCATTGTTTACTCATTCTATGTAATTTTCTTTATTTTTTCCTGTGTGATTTTTCCTATAGGAGGCACATACAAGGTACCAGTGAGGCTTGACTGTGATTCTGTGAGCAAGTGACAGCAAGAGAAGCTCAGTGTTGGGGCTTGTATCCCAGACCACAGAGGAGGAAACCTGAAACTTGAAAAGAAGCACTGAATATCATTTTGGTTTGTGCAGAGCCTTTTTAATTGCAGATTCACATGGTCAGTTCAATGAAATATGTAACCCCAGGATGAGTATTCGTAGTCCATCTGAAATTCTTCTGGCACACTCAAGGAAAAAAACCCCAGTAGATTAGTAACAATATTTTAACAAGTATTAGTCAATTAGCAGGTCCTGGTTTTCTATTTGATTTCTCACTGCAGTGTCTAGAAGAAAGGAATTAATTAATGAATTTAGTGCTTTAACATTATTTATTTTAAAGATTTGTAGCAAAAGCCCAAAAAGATGTGTGGGTGTCAGAAACCAAACATTTGTGAGGCAATTTTTTAGTTACCACATCTATATCCCACCAATGGCCTTGCAAGGCATGCTTCACCTGTGAAACTGTTTTATAATATCTGCACAAATCCAATGACTTCAATGAACGATTTATTTTCCACAATTCCTCATAAGAATGCTGAAAACAGCGGAGTTGGAAACCTAAAACAGTAAGTTCTTTGAGTCTCCTACCTCAGCTGAAAAATGCAGGAAATTTCTGGTGGGATGCTAATTAATCAGAGAGCACTCTCTGTTCTCTAGGAGAAGAAAAAACTGAATTCTGAAATGCCAAGAAGAATCCTGCCCTCGGGCTTGCTTCCTTCATATTCGATTTCTTATTGTTTCAGATAAACTTAGAATAAGAGTCTAAGTTATTGGATGTCCATAAAAGGTAAACTTTTGGAATGTATTTGATATTTACAGAATTTTTGTATGTGGTTTGAGTTTTTCTTTGCTCTTTGGTACTGCTGATATGCCTTGTGCATGACTCTGAGCACACTAATCCCCACAATGGAAATGACATATTTCTGATGTCAGTAATTGCAGTCTTCAGTATCAAGTGCAATGATCTCTGGAAATATTTCTGCTTAAATACCAACTACTTCTCTAAAATGTCAAAATTTTAATTAATTCCTGTTTAGACAACTCATGCCAAGTGTACACAAAGTGGGTCTTGTTTCTGTACCTCACAGAAGGTCCATTCCAAACCCCAAGGAATTCTGCAGGAGGCTTTTCAAAGCAGGTAAGATCCAGACCATCGTGTCTTTGCAGTTCCAGGACATTCAGTGATTTCTCTTCTTTTCAGATTCAGGTAATGTTTTCACATGGCTGTGATGCCTTGAGAGGCTGCCTAGAGCAGAGGCTAGGCAGTGTTAAAGGAATAAAGTAGGTATTTATCAAAAGGCCTTCCAAGGATACACCTTGGGCAGTACAAGAGCCTGGTACAAGATGGACCACTGGTCATGGGTTTTCACACTTTTATAAGTTTTGGTCCATTTCCATATTGGGGTTAATTGTCCAGTTACAGCTCCAGGTTCTGCAGTCCCATCCTCCCAGATTGCTCTCCTCAATTCGCTGTTGTTTGCACTTTTTGGGCCTGAAGCTGTAACAATGCCCTTGGTTCTTGGGGTGGAAAAGGATTGTTTTGTCTTACTAAACTGTGAGGAGAACTTGCTAACACTTTATATGAACTTCAGAGTTATATGCTAATGCAGTACAGAATCTGGGGAATATGAAAGCTAAAACTTAAGGCGTCAGCTGCAGTTTTCAAGTCCAGTGGATAAAAATTAAAAACAACAAGACACTTACTTGTGCACTTGGAGGAACTCAACACTGTGCAATTGTTTGGAAGTTTGGATTGCCTATTCATGGCAAATAGCATCTGTGCTCAATTACACTCCATCCATCAGGAGGTAAGGCTTTCAGAAGTAATGAAAGCATCTGAGAGACAGTTTGCACTAGAGAGTAATGATTTCTCAAAAAGGCAGACAATTGGGTTGATTCACAGGTACTGCAGAGGGAAAATGTTCCAGATGAAATGGAAATTATTTCGTGAAACACCTCAGGATTTCACAGAAAGAAGGGGAGTATTATTACCAATTATTCTCTATGAAATGAGTTTGGTAACACACCATCATCTAAAAAGGAAAAGTGAAAGGTTGCTAAATTGGTTATTTAGATTTTGCTAATGAGAATGGAGGGAGTTGATGAATGTTGAATCACTCCTTGGCAGTTTTTAAACAAAGATTATCATTCATTCTCTTTCTTGAACTGACAGATGATATTTTGAGTTGAAATGAAGCTTCATGACTTTTGATCAAGCCTGCTGAAAATAGCATTCTGCTGCCTAAACTGCATATTCTGTTATCACATGCTGCACTTAGAGCCTTGTGATGATAATTTGGGATGCTCTGCAATCCTCTGCCTTTTTGAGGTATTTGAGGTTTTTTGCTTGAAGTATATGTGCCACGACACGGCTGCATCACATTACCCAACAATGAGCTTAAACTCTTCAAAACAAAAATATTTCTATTTAGTATTCTTTTGTTTGCTTGACACTGTCTCGAGAAAATATGTGGTACATGTCTCTGCTGAGTTTGGTGTAGCATGTTAAAATCAGGCAGCTGCCTTGCCAGATATTACCTGACCAATATTTACCAATGATAATCACCTCAAAGGTGTTGCAGACCTTGATTACAGAGATGGGGACCTTCCAGGACATTCACTGGCAGTACATTCATACTTTGAGATTCCACCAAGTTTTCTTAGTTTAAAATTTTCACTTGGAATGGCGATCTTTGGAGCAACTTGTCAAAAAAAAACAGTTCTGTTTCAGCAATCTATATTGAATTTGTGTAGCCTCTTCCACTTCCCAAAAGCAGAGCAGTGGAAAACTAAATTAGCTAATGAAGGTGGTATTCCCTCCAGAGGTGGGATGTAGGTGAATTTCTCCTGCTCTCAGCTGCATCACCATTTGTTCCTTCCTTGTGGCTTCTTTTCTTAACATGGAACTTGCACTCTACAGATAATAGTAACCAGTGTGAGGAGCTGCTTAAACTCCTTCCCTCACTTCCCCCATAATTGAGATTTGTGGTGGCTGGACTTCAGACTGGAAAGAGCATCCAGTTGCCACTAAAAATCTCAGAGGTGCTATAGGTGCAATCCTAGAAAAAGCATACACTGCTTTTTGTGTGTTCTGTCCGTATGGAACTGTGGAAAGATTATAAGAATTTAGGATTGAGGAGAAGTTTTCCTGCAAGGAGAACAGAGTTGCAATGCACAAGCTTGGAAATGGCTCTCAGGATTTGTGGGAGCAGATTTTGTGGATGCACAGGATTATCTGGTGGGCTTTGTGTGTCTCATTGTTACAGACCAAAGAGGAAAGAAAATATTGAGGCTACTCATTCATTTATAGGAAATACAAGATAAACAGTCTAAAAAGTGCTTTGGTCACTAGTCAAAAGGACAAATGAGAAGAAAACAATCAGTTGGGTAATCAGATTGTGATACACATTGGTGCTTCCTGAAAGAAGTCTTTGGAAATGTTGTTAATTTAACATCAAGCATCCAAAGATAGCGTTAATTCTTATTATATGAGCAGGCACAGAATGATAAAGCTGCCAATGATCTAAACTAAGAAGTGAAAGAAAGAGATTAAAATGTCTTAGAAAAACAATCAAATAATATTTGGGAAAGAAAAAACATAATCTACTGACTGAATTTGTATAAGAGCTAACAGTTCTGTCCATTTACTCTGGAACTTAATCCAGAGTTTTCTATCACTAGTCTGAACGCTTATATAACATACAAGAATCCTAAAAGTTTTTCTGCCTTTTTGTTTTGTTTTGTTTTGTTTTTGGTTTGTACTACTTTGCAGTATCTGAAATGGCAGACTTTTGACTTAAATTAAGATTTCTGAGCACAGATGTCCTAAAAATAATACATTAAAAAATTATCAGAGTGAAATAATTGATTGCCTTTGGATACCATCCTGCCTGTGACACGTTTAACAAATGAGCTGTCACCTGCTGAAATATTTTCATATATACACTGGTAGATTTAGTAAGGCAAGATAATAATCACTTTTCTCCCATCTCTAAAATAGAAGATACCTTTTTTTTCCCCCCCAACTGAAATATATAATCAAGTGTGCAAAATAGATGGGTGCTGTTTAAAAAACCCAACAGGTTGAATATGGATTCCTGTCACATTGCTTGATCAAGAATCGTTTTCACAGTGAAATTCCTACATCTCAACTGTTTCATCATCCCATCACATCCTCCATCTTCTCTCTCTTGAAATACATGATGCACCAGAGGCTTTCCACAGTGAGACAAATTCCTGCAAATCAGACAATGGCACAATGTCTGGTGCACACAAATGAACTGGGTGTGATGGAAAGCCTTTTCCTTGGGAATTTATCAGAATGTTGAGAGTGGAAGAGTTAACAGCAGGTCAGGAGCTCCATGTGGGATAGCTGTTTTCCTAAAAGCAATGTTGCTGGCCCCTGTGCTGTTGTTTGGGAGCAGATCTGTGTTCTCAGGAAGGTCCTGCATTGTGGCTGACAAACTCTTCATTCTGTGATTTTTCATTCTCGCCATAATGCAAGGTTTTTCCAGAGTTCTTGGGTTAGTGGTACCCTGATATATAACCCCACAGCATGAGCATTCTCAGAGGCATGGCCAAGGACTTTTCTGGATGCTTTCCACGGAAACAGGTGTCTCAAGGTTTTTCTTAAATAACTACTTAAAGAATGGCAAACTATTGCTGGAAACACCAAAATATAAGATGTCCAAAAGAAATTTAGCAGAGAAATTTTAGAAAGAGACCCCTACTCTGTGCTCATGGATGGTCTGTCTGATCCTGTTCCTTGTATTCAATTAGAGCTAATTACTGCTTTCTCTTCAGTTCAGAATTCAGTTCAGCATTGTGCCTATACTTCATTAACAACAAGTCCTCATGGTGAAAAATGTTTTCCATAAACACAGTAAGCTAAATCCTTATATCATAATTAAGGCTTTGTCAAGCAAATCACCCTAACTCACCCTTTCCTCTTTTTGCATGAGTGTTTGCTTTGTAGCCCCATTTTTATTGCCCCCATACCTTCCTGGCAAAGCCTTCCACTCCTCATTTTGTTCTTTCAAGTTGAAGCCTGCAGAAGCAAGTCCCAGGCAGTGCTCCCCAAACAGCCAGCAGGTAACTTACCTATTTTTCAAAGCTAGGTTATGAGAGGTACACATTCATTATTGCCCAATTTAGAAGCAAATTTTTTGATCTCTCTGTTTAACTAAGTTTACCCTAGGTCTTGGACTGCTTGCATTTTTTTTTTTTTCTAAATGTAAGTATTAATAGGGAAAAAGAAAAAAAGCATATATCTTAGGAAACATTGGAAATGCCCTTCTGTGTTTTGTTTCCTACTTTAGGAGTGATCATGCTGAACTCCAAGTGAACTGGTGAGAGGGATGTATTTATGTTTTTTTCCACGTATAACTTTGTTTGTTTGTTTGTTTTGAGGGAAATTACATCCATTTATCCAGAGAGCTCTGTGTGGGCTCTTGTCAATGAGCACATTCTAGAGTCAGGAAAGGAGCCAGGCAGGTATTTTATGTTTCTAGGCAGAACTTCACTGAGAGCTCTCATGTAAACACAGCTCCTGACAGTGTGGAATAGCAAAGCCACAGGAGCAGCAGGCTGCTGATTAATGAGCTGCTGAGTGGTGGGGATGCCTGTGAGCCTGCTGCACATCTCTGGGAATGTAAGATAACCAGGCCTGCAGTGATCAGCACACCTCTCACACGTTGTTATGTGATCCCTAAACCGTCAGCAGTGTAGGCAGCAAACTACACAGTACAGGCATCTCTTCAGATGTGCTTGGGCACTTATTTAAGGAATACAGGGAAAAAAAGGTAGCCAATGCCTTCCAAATAAATACATTTGCTCTTTTTTGTGGAGCTCAGAGCAAGGACAATCTCTCTCTGTATGCAGAGATCACATGGCTCATGGAAAAGCTGGAGCCAGTGGTCTCAGTATAAGCCCAAGTGGGCTAGATCAGAAATATGACATTTGATTACGGGAAGAAATATTACACAAATTGATAGAGCATTGAGGAGACTTATGGCTGTCAGTTCAGATGAGTCTGTAACAGTATATCAGCCAGAGATAATTGTATAATCGTAAGGCTGAAAGCTGTAAGCCCTCTCATTGCCTGTGCTGGCTGCCTTGGCCACATGGGAGATCCTCACAGCAGTTTGAGAATAAAGGCATTATATCAGCATCACTCAAGGAGATGAGAGCAGACATCCACTGCTCCTTTAAGCAGCTGTTGTATTCCATAGCCATCAGAGGATCTCTGGATGGATATGGAATGGATATGGCACTTCACCTTGAAATTTAAATCAGGAAGTGGCCAGCAACTAGCTTTGCCTCTGGGTGTCAGCTGTACAGGTTATCTGGACAAAGGATGCAGGAGGAGATTTGGAGACAGTTAAATATTTGAAGCCCAGCTCTTCATATAAGAACAGTCTGTAGCAGAGTGGCACAGTGTTTGTAAACACCACAGTGGGAATGCTTATTAATAGAGCACATTTGTTCAGCTGAGATTAGACAGAGAAAACTATTAACTGCTATTTTGAATTAAATAGTATCTGTGTAAAATTTCCACTGGTACAAAAGTGGATTGTTAGTACATTTCCCAGGAACTGGACCTAAAAAGGAATTAATAAAGCAGCACATCATTAAGTAGACTCTAGCTTCAACTCATAAAAGATTATTAGAACAGACTAATCTAATTTTCTTCATAATAGAAAACACGGAACTCGCAAAAAATAATTTTAATGGAAAGATACTTTTATAGAATCCACTGCTGCTGGTTATTTGTTTGAATGATTGATTTCCTTCGACATTTAAGAATATTGCACTCTATTTCTAGTCTAAATCATATTTCAATTTTCAGCACAGCTTCTTTCAGATTAAGTAATCACTTTTACAAGATTTTTTCAATAAGAAGGTATACTTAATTTTAGTTTTAATAATCTCATCTTTTAACATGATCCTAGGGTATTTTGACCCCCACTATTGTGTTATAAGAATTTATATCTTGTCATTAATTCCATAGCTCTGCTCTGCATCAGCTGCATTTTCCGTCCCTGAAACACACTGAAGGGTGTGACAAGGATCTTGCCAATGGTTGTAAAAGAAACTAACCTGTCACAGGACAAAAGAAGCTGCATTCTCCAAAACTGAGAGCTACTGTAAAGTTAGCAAACAGTCAGAAGAAATTATATATTTTTGCAGTGAAATTAGATGCTAGAATGATTGCTATTTTAACATATTTCTGCTTGATGGAAAAAAGATTATTGGAAAGCTTTCTGATGATGAAAAGTATCAAAACTGAGGATTGCATAGACCATTGTTCTCACAGTGCCAAGCAAAGAGCAGCTGAAATTCAATGTTGGTCAATAAAAAGCCATGCACACAGGGGAAAGCAAGCAAACTGTAAACAAACAAAAACCCTTCATATATATATCATCGTAGTTCTAAATATTCCATTGTTGAAAGAGAGCTAGAAGCTTATCTGTAGTTTCCTGCAAATGTTAGCTTGCTCTTAGTTAGTGGGCAGGAAAGTGAAGGTGTTAGGAAATACCAAAAAAGAAGAGATGAAGCATCCCTATACAGCTCCATATGGTTTTGAGGATCTGACATTTCAATATAGTCTACAGATCTGCTCACCTCACTCTATAAAAGGATATAATAACCTAGAAAAACACAGAGAATAACAATTAGTGGTACAGAATACCTTCTGTATGCAGAGGAAGTGAAATAATGAAGACTCTATAGCTTAGAAATTAAATGAGTGCACATGGTTATGATAGAGGACAAGTCCCTTTTCTATTTGCTGTTTCAAATTTAATCATTAATCATTCAATAGCCTACTCCAGTGAGTGTTCTTATCACCCACTCTTCCCTTTTGCACTGCTCAATCCCAAACTATGTTGGTTTTTTACAGGTTTCTTTCAATGTCAAATTAACTAGAAGGAATACAGAGAGCTCACACTGTGGTTTGGGCCTTTTAAAAAACATATTTCGGCACAATTTTTGTATTAAATTATGTTAGGAAAGCAAAGAGCATCTTATATACAGCTGTGCCTTCTGTCTCTGCTCTGCCTTTGTACTATTGACTGCTTTGTATGGTTTTATTGGACTATGAATATGAAAGATCTTATGTTGGTTTGTGTTGTCCCTGTGTATTTAAATTTAAATTGTATGTATTTCTGGAGGTCCCACATGTGTTCCCTGACTAGTACATTGAACCTCATGGGGAAAACTTTTGTTTTGCTGTCTATTGAGCTGTAAATCTCACCTTTCAGGTATAGCAGGACACACTTCTACTGAAGCTTTTTGGTTTCTCTTCTACTTATATTAATTTTTGTTACTGCTATATGCTTCAAGATCATGTGTCCTATGAGATGTTAGACCTGTTTATCTCAGCTTTAAAATTTTACCTATTGGGTAGGAAAAATGATCACATTTATGATAACAGATCAAACATTTCTTTAACAGCATTAATTTCTCTATCGCTTCTCAAAGACATGGATAAAGATGCAGAAGAGCAAATAAAATCAGTGATGTTAATGGGAGTGCCTGCCACTCCTTTGGAAGCTAAGTGAAACTTTCCAAATGGGCTTTTCCAAAATGTTGATGGGAAAAAAAAATAGTGGGGAATGAAGACTTGTCCTTCACCAGTCTGCAGACAGTGAAATCAATGAATTCTCCCTGACTGACATGAATGAAGACCCAACCTAATTTAAAGGCCTGTCTGAAAAAATTCTTGAGTCATAAAAGCAATAAACTGGTGCTGACTCATAAAGAGTGTTCTTCTACCAAAGAAAAAAAAAAAGAAAAAGAAAATGGCTTTTTCATGGCAACAGCAGTGGTTGTGATGGGAAATGATAAAAGGAGAAAAAAAATACTCTTTTGGTACTTATAGTTTCAAAGTATCTCAAAGATTACATCAGACTGCATTGCTCTTTTCCATTCTAAAACTTCAGTGTCTCCTAAGGGCTCTGCTTAAGCTGAAGTTTCTGTTTGATGAAGTGTCCAAGAGTTCAGAGGCACGATACTGACTGTGAAAACTTACCAAAAAAAAAAAGTTCAATGTTGCCCTTTGCCCACAATATGCTTCACACTGATAACAGTGAGAATTGTTCTTATGTGTGAATATCTGAGTGCCTGTTTATTGCTGACAGATCAGAATTTGTAACCTCAGACCTCCCCAGCTGGAGCTGGGGTTACTCTGCAGCACTTTATTTTAATGACTACATGTCCTCATAACTGAGTTTGGGACTGCAAGCACTTGTGTTGGAACAGATTGATGTTAGTGCTTTTGAAAATTTCAGGAATACTGAATAGCAAAGGCAGAGGGGAAAAAAAAAATTCCCATTTTTTAGAGGGCAATGCTTTGATCCTCCTGTTATCCCCAGATGCAACCAGCTGAGGCAGGGGAGGCCGGAGGGGCTGGAGGGTCAGAGCTGCTCTGGGCTGGCAGGCAGCGCCTGACGGATGCTGTCAGGGATGACAGAGCTCCCTGAAACCCCAGCTTGAGCTGGAACACTCAGTGGGGAGCTGGGCCAGGCTGGCAGAGCCTCAGCACTGCCAGGGGAAGGGAGGTTTTGTCTAATCACTTCAGTGTGACAGACAGTGCCACGGGGCCCTGCCTCAGCGGGAGCTGCACAGAGCTAATGTGGGGATGCATTAACTGCTCTGACCTGCAAACACACAGCCAGCCTGGGGAGGGAAGGCTCTGCCCAAGAAAAGTGCAGAGTCTGCTGTGGTGCAGAGAAAATGAATATTCATCTAGTGTGCCTAGGATTTTATGTTATTAATTGAGGTCTTTGGGATTTTTTTTTTACCTTATGTTTCTCCTATAAGTCCCATGCTTAATTTAGATGGAATATGGCATATATTATGGAAAGCCTGGCCTTTTGTCTGTGGTAGGAATGTCAGTGACTAGAAACACTTGAGCTTCTGGCTGATTCCTAGCTGTTTTCAGAGTAGGGGATCATAAAATGTGACCTTATTTTCATGTAGCATGATGTATGCATTCTGTAAAGCTGGCAAAAAAAAAAACCCTAAAACATCAATCCCTATTGAAATATCTCCCTAGAGCTTTGACTTTAACATCATAAATGCTGTTTAAAACTTAACTTTTCAATTATCTAGTTAAGGCAATGATAAATTATGCCTGGAAGTAGTGACCACAATACAGTAGTGAAAAGGTTGCCTTTTCAGTTCTAAAATAATCCCATTTCAAAACTAGCTGTTAAAATCAATTTCTGAATGCTATATGCCATGTAACTTTCCTTTTGTTTGACTTGCTCTCAGACTATTTTTTGAGTGGAAGAAGGAAGACATTATCCTAGCACAAGGAAGTCAAGGGAATTATCAAGAATGCATGTTCCCCGCTTGCCATTCTAAACCCAGGGGACTCATCAAGCAGGGAACCCACAGCCTTGTAAAGTATATTTTATACACATACTTATGGGATCCCAAATGCCCATGTTCCTCTTGTCTGATCTTAGAATTGTTTAAATAACACCAGCAGTTAAGAGTTCTGTCCTGATACCCAAACATGTCCCTATTAGAGTGTCACTGCCTTGATTCCCTTGTCTCTCCTCCAGAAAGGACAGTGATGCTGCTGAAATTCAAAATGAATGAACCAAAAAGAAACTGGATGCTAGTAGTCCCTGCTTAATACAGCCAGAAGTAATATTTTGTGAGATTCCTCCTGGGGTCACAGAGGAGAAGTACACACACACACAAAAATAAAAAAGCAGGAATGTGGTTGTGTCTGTTTTAAATGGACAAATCCACACCAGGACCCCAAGATCTGAGTAGTTGTTCTTCTTTAGGGCCAGTCATTCAAAGCTTTCCTCTGAGAACCCTCCCAGTCATTTGTAAAATACTTTAAAGTTATGTGCTCCAAAGCACTTATGGCAGTGCACGTATGTATACACTTATTTAAATGTGTATATTCATTTAATTCTTGCCAACTTCTGCCTTATTAACAAAATTCTATTCCTTGTATGCTGAAAAAATGACCTTTGTATAATTCAAGGACTCATAAAACAGATGGTGGAGACACAAAAAAAGGAAAAAGGGGGAAAAAAAGCCAAAAAGTGAAATCCCAGCGTGTCCAGCCGCAAGGACCAGAGTATACATATCAAAATAATCCTGGAAATCTGGCTGGGGTAGCAAAACCATATGGGCTTAGCTGTGTTTCAGCTCAAGGGTACCATGTAACTTATTAGCATCTCCTCTTCTGCTGCTGGTAAATAGTGTGCAAAAATTTATTGATGGGGTTGAGGAGATACTTCACATTAGGGAGCCACAGTCAGCATCCATAGGATTGGTGCTGTTTGCAGGATTCAGGATTCATACTGCTCTTGAATAGAGATTGTGATGTAAGGAAATGTGGTACTAAAATGGCTGCAATACAGGTGCTTTATAGATGTAAACAAGAGAAATTATGTGGGTTTAAGCAGCAGAAGAGACATGAAAAATGTTTGTGACAGAAAGCTCATCTGTTTTTCCAAGTCCATTGGTTGCTCCTCTTACAAGGAATTACCTTGTTATTAAACTCTTCAAGAAATTAAAGGGGGTAAAAAGCCTTAAACTGTCATTAATCCACGTGATTGGTTTTTTAAGTCTTGGAGGAGGCTTCTGAACTGGCCTTAGTAAGGATTCCTACTTGCTTTTGTCCTTAATACTAAGAAATTTATTTGTGCATTCTCTTTATTCTCTCTTGTTAAAATAATACTGACTGTAATATTGCTTAAGCAATGGAACACCAGAGCAGTAATTTTCTGGGGTTTATTTATCAAGAAGTAGGATATATGTCATGTATACTTCATACATAGATATATTATACCCTCCAAACCTTTCTATGGATTTCTACTCCTGGGATTTGCAACTGAGGCGTGAAGTCTGACACTTTATAAATTATTCCCTTCAGATAAACGTGATAACCAACAGAATTAAGGTATGATACAAGAGTAAAGATTGACTGAAATGAAGTTGATAACGGAGAAGTTGGAATGGATGCATTGTATGAATATTTGTAGAAAAATTTCTTACATTGTCCCCACCTTTCATTCCTCCCAGCTGGCCTTGCGTATTTCTGATGTATTTTTATCCTGTCTCTGTTTCCTGCTTTCTAAATCCTGGCTTGAGTATGAAAGAAGAGGAGATGGAGATTTAGAGTCAAACCTGTTTGCCAGAAAGGACAATCCTTGTGGGCAGTGAGGCACAACTTTGCCTTTCTCCTGCTGTAGCTTTCATTTCAGGTGAGCTCACTGTGGATTCTGTGCAGAGTGAGAGCAGAATTTATCTGGCCTGTTCTCTTAGTGAGGTGCTGGCAGTGTCTTCCTTGCACAAATAAAACATAAATGACATATTTAATTAGTTTTCTGCCACACCATCCAGTGTTAAAAATAGTCATTTTCAAATGCATTTGTCATTGTGATATTTTTCTGGGAAGGCAATTGTCAATAACTCTGAAACTATCAGTTACTTTCCAAAGATCATTTCTTCCAGCCCTAAAAAAAAGGAATAAATCAATCATTCTTCAGAATGGTAGAAGGAAAAAGACTTGATGTTTGTCCAAATGTGAAACTAAGATATAGCTTATTTGAGTTAGGACCTACTGGACTCTTGATTTATAGGATCAAAATCAGAGCTTTGTCAAGTTCAAGATTTCTTTTGACTGCAGTAAAAATATTTCCAAAGAAGAGCACAAATCTTCCTCTGCCTTGACAGACAGTTGTACACACCCTGTGCTGCCCCTAGTTGGTACTTAGTTTGACTGGCAGCAATTTTATATTATTGGGATATAATATAAAAGACAGGATATATATCCCTGTCTCTGGCATTTAGTGTGTGCACCCTAATTCATTTTATATTGTAGCAATAATTCTTGTTTTGCTTTAAATCCTGCAAAAGCTGAACAGTTCAAGCAGAAATTTGCATTTGACCTGTCAGAGGCAGTGACTGACATCTGTCATCCCTGCTCATTGTTTCAAGTTTTCTATCTGAAAAATTCAAATGTAATGGATGTTGTTCAAGGCTGCCAGATGTTGAGGCTACCATCAACAGATAAGATGGGTCATAGAATAGCAGTTGATGTGCACAGCAGCTCACAGGAAGGGAATTTTTCAGTTTTATCCCCTTGCTGCTGAAGTATAAAAAACATACAAAATATTTCATATGTTTAGCAACTGTAGAATTCAAACGGCTGTAAAGTCAGTGAAAGTACTTTAAAAAGAACTAATAATTTTGGAAAAAAGCCTCAATTCTGTATACTTATCTCCCAACTTCATTTCCATGAAAAACAAGCATCCTCCATTGTGTTCTGGTACTTTCTGCTGCTGGTAGAATAGCAGTCTGTCAAGCCCTCCCAAAAAACTCACATAAATAAAACAAACAAACAAACAAAAAAAAAGAAAACAAACAAACAAACAAAAAACAAACCAGCAGAACCAACAATTGTTAAAAAATTAGGGCCAGGAAAAGGTGCCATGACCCAAGTAAACTAAATCTATGCACCTGCTCCCCCATGCATTTTACAGTCCTGAGGCTCAGGTTTCTTCTTCAGTCACATATGCCTGTATCAGAGATGAAAAACAAAATGATGGGCCAGTTGTTGGTGCTCCTCAGAACACTGGTTTCATTTTTTAATACTGTCATGAGCCTGTGTGATCTTGGACAAACCATATAGGGGGAAAAACCTCAGATGCTTTAAATAATCTG
Organism: Alethe castanea; assembly: GCA_024734035.1. NCBI lineage: Eukaryota > Metazoa > Chordata > Aves > Passeriformes > Muscicapidae > Alethe > Alethe castanea. Next base: position 5,726,328 of record JANRGV010000104.1, on the reverse strand, counting down.
AGTTCCACTCCCCTTACTGGACAGTCAGTGGACACTCTTGGTTTTTACAGAGCCTTGAAAATTTATCCCAACTGAGGATCTTCCCTTCAGTCTCCAGTTTTAGTGTACTATCAGCAGAATGACAAAATTAGTGCTTTCCTGCCTCACAGGTTCATCTGGAGAATAAACACATTAAAGCAATGTAAGGCTCTTAGATGCTATGCAGATGGGAGCTATAAAAGCTCCTCAGACAGAAAATCCTGAGCCTGCTCTGTGACCTAGATCAAGCTGCTCTGTTCCTGTCCCTTGCCTTGCCTGAGCCCAGCTCCTTCAGCTGTGTAATTAGCTGGTCTCAAATAACCCTCAAAACTTCTACAAGTTTTTGCAGCCCTCCCCTTTCCCTTAAGGTCTTTCTGTGCCACTTTTTCAGTGATCTGCAGCTTTTAGGTGATTTCCTGTCAAACACACTTCAAGGCTAATTTCTGCCTGGTTTTCTTTTCCCATTGCAGCTGCTCTGCTGACACTGCAGCTTACACACATTAAAAAAAAAAAAAACTTCTTATGGTAGTTTTTTCTCTTCCATAAGGAAGAATTAGAGCTTCCCTAGAGAAATCTGATCTCCTTTGCAGCATCTCTTGGGATATGAAGGATTTTAGCCTAGGGAATAAATTATTTCATCCAGCTCTTGCTATAGATATTGGAAAAGAAGTCATAATCATAGAACGGTTTTCTGAAATAAACATGTTTGTTCTACAATGTGTTCTAAATCTAGAAATTTAATTATTCAGTCCACAGAATACTTTAGGTCCTCATTTTTCTGTGCTTGTTTCCAGTTCTCAGGGTCAGCAGCTAGAAGGGTTAGGGAATCTCCTGGCCCTTGCAATGAACTAATTCTGACTTGCTACCATTTGAAAGGAAGCATTGCTACAGCTGAGCTACATTTCCCTCCTGTCTGTGACTGCAGGAGAGAGATGAGTAATTTGGTAAATCTGATAAAATAAATCCATTGCTCAAAGCTATGCCAATTGGAGCCATTTATTAAATGGCTGCAGAGTGCAGAAACTACTTTATTCTTTTTTAAGCCTGGCAATGAACAAGCTTTCTTTGGCAGTACATTGATTAGAAAGCTTTTTTTGCCAGTACATTGATAGAAAGCCAATTAATAAAATTTCTAAATTGTTTTCTTGTTCACCTGTATGTCTGAACAGCATGAAGCATCTTTTTGTTACACAACTCTTTGTATCAGGTTGTTTCCTTCATGATTCTTGTCTTTTTGTGGAGTCCAGCAGTGATGAGGAGAGAGAAAGGGCTGAGAAAAGTGAATTCTTTTGAGATTATTTAGGGTGATTTTTTAGCAATATATTCTCTTCATTCCTACTCAGCACCATCACATTTTCTCATATTTCAACCTTGAGAATGGCCCTGTCTCTGTTAGAATATTTGTTTTATCTTTGGGCTCAGAGGATGTCCCTTGCAGTAGCTCTGCTGTCAGAGGGTCTCGAAAGCAGCACTCCCAAACTGCTCTGTTTGTCTTACACTGGGATAAAGATACAAAGTAGAAATCTTTATTTTATTTTATTATTTTTTTTTTAATTTTTGAAAATTTTTATTTTATTTTTATGAAGACTATTACTACCATCTCTCTGGGCAGAAGTCCTGGAGACTACTGACTGATAGCGATCAGGTAGAAGGAAATGTGTCTTTCAGGAAATTGATGTTCATACTTTTCTTTGAAGAAAGAATTTCAGAAATTCTAGCATCCCTGTAAAAGATATCTCAGAAACTAATTGTGAAAGAAATAGATTGACATTCCACTGCTGGATGGACGCTTACAGTGGGATCAGGGTGACTGAAACATGAAGGACCTTTCCAACCCTGTTGAACCTCTCTGGTTCAGGAAAGAGAAAGAAAAGAAATAGAAAATTATGTTAAAATTTGCCTGAAGTTCTTCACTACATGGAATTTTTCTGGGAACCGTAACCATTTCCAACCCAAAATATGTCTCTTAAAGACTGCTCAATAACATTATACCTTCACACAAATACATATATTTTTTAAATCAATCCAAGATCTGAAATGAACTTCTTTTTCTGCCACTCCAGGAAAACAGGAAGCTTAGAATGTTCAGACTGTAAGAAAAAGTATGCACAGTCTAAATCTAAGTCAGTTGTGATAATTTAGAAAGAAGAGTAAAACAAAAGAAAGGAATGGGTTGTAAAAATAGACTATTTAGTGACAACCCTTGTTCATAGTAAGATATGGAGTCCTACAAATTTGTTCTGTTTTTTCCCTTTAGAAAGGATTAGTTACCATAGCAACTGATACAGAACGTGACATCCTTTGCTACTCCCAAAGATCTACTAGAGCAGTTTTTAAGAGGAAATGTTAATTAATATCTAAAAGAGTGAAGGAGACGAGGTCTTTCTGCACTTCAGGGAAATCATGTTGTTATTTGATTTCCCCTTACGGGTGTTGTTCAAGAGCTGGATGAGGAGCCTGTGCTTCCTTTAATCACACAGGGAAGGATGGAAAAGCTGCTTTGATTCTGTCCAGACATCCCTGAGCACAACCTATGACCTGAAACCAGCTGAAATTTTGTCTGAACTGCACTGAAGTCAGTTGAGAATCTCACCTGTAAGGCTGGGAAGAGCTGCAGCATCCCAGTAAATTCTGGGCTCAGCCCTGCTGTACACTCAGTGCATGGCCACAAACAAGGCACAGATTTTTAAATATCCAGAGTCTGGAAGCAAAGCTGAGACCTAACCACCAAGGAGATAGAATTACAGGATGACATAGATTGGAAAAATCCTTAGGATCATTGAGTCCAAGCAATACAAGGATATGTCTTAATTTTTATGTTACTAGTCCAGTGAAAATACAAGCTGCAGGAAAAGCCCTGGATGGATAATCTATTTAATTCTTTCTCTGGATAAGTAACACACAGAAAGAAATTTACTATTCCTGTTAAATGCCTGTGGAACACAGGAAAAATATCTTGTTATGCCTGCTAGGATATTTCTGGGTAGTAGAAAACTTGTATTTGGATGTTAGGTAGACCTTAGAAATAATTGTCAAGGGCTATGCCTGTTTTCTATTTAGAGTTTTGGTTTAAAAATTAAATACTGAATTTTAAAATGAAGTACTGAAAAAATTAACTGATGTGGATTATGCACAATGAGTTTCTGTTTTTAAACTACCTGTGGTTCATGTCCCAGGAAACTGAAATTAGAAGGAATGACAAATCCTTGGTTTGCCCTTCATTTAAAAGAAATTCATGCAGTTTTTCTCCATAACATCCATTATCAGTTCTCTGAGCCTGTCCAACCCCCCAGTAAATCACATTAAAAAATTCACAGTACATTTACTTATGATTGGAATTAGGCTATCCCAGATACTTTGAAAAAAAAAGATGCTTTTGGAAGATGCTTTTTTGGATCAGGGCCAATAGAAAGGCCTTTGGGCTAAATTTTCAATCATTGTGCATGGGTTTGTTTTGCTACATTGATGATCCTGCTGTTTGTGTGTCACTTAGATGACTCCTGAACTGATGTAAATAGCATAAAATCTTTCCTACTCACTATTTCTCCAGCTACGAACTAGGATTTCCTTTCATGCTTAATATCACAATGAAAATAAAATAGATTGATTTACTTTTCACTGGGAAGGTCAGGTTTGAATGAAGAACCATTAAAAGGTTAATACCTTTTCTAAAATTTCGGGAACATAAAACTCCCTGCTCCTGTCACCTTCACATTCACATCCAGAGTTCCAGCTGATGAATAAACAGACTGGAGATTATCACACAGAGTACATCCATGTGTAAAATGAAATTCTTATTAAAGTTCACTGCCTCAAATGATATATGCTTTGTAGCTCCTCCTGTAGAGGTTCCTGCTGAGTTCTGTCACAATATACTGAAATCCAGTCTTTCTTCTCTCATCCTTCTATTTAGCACTAGAACAAAGTGATCTCTTTGATGAGCCTTTGTGAAGTTTTTGACAGAAAATGCCAACAATTGTTCAATTTCCACCTACAGAAAGTCATCTTTGGCCATAAGTGACTTGCTCACTTATTTATTTAAAACCTGGTTTTGAGTTACTTTCAGCAAAGTTGTCTTGAGTGTGTGCACAGCAAATCAAAATCTTCAGCCCCACGTATGGACAAGAGTGCATGAAGGTGTCTTGTGCTGTGTTCCCTGGTCCTCCCTGGCTGGCACAGAAGGCTTTGCATTCTCAGATAAACCCACCTGCCTTTATGTCCCACGAATTCAACTTTGCAATTGGCCAGGAGATAAAACAACATATTTCTGTGAAATCTAGCCTTTCTCCTGGATTCAGACCCCACAGCCATAGCCTGGCACAAAACCCCATAGAGCTGTGCTTTCCCCTCTGTGATGTGCTCAGCAGCACTTTTAAGAAGCAAGGTTATGTTAGTTTTGCCTTATCTACCTGCAAGTAAGCAGCAACTCTGACATCAGTTCATTATAATCCAGATATTCTTATTTCTGGTTTTCCAGTGAAAAAAAATGTGAGCTTGTCCTGAGTTAATTCTGCAGTTCAAGTTCCATAGTAATTTCTATATGGCTGTCATCTGGGAACTTAGAGTAATGAGGGCTTGCAGAGATGTAACTCATATGAAATTAAATATTCCTTAAATCCATTTCCATTAAATTCTAGTCTATTGCCAGAGATGTTCATTCCAGATACAATATGCCAGTGAAAACAAATCTATACAATTGTATGCTTGGCTGAGGATCCCCTGGAAAAGGATCTCAAGAAAGTGAGTGGAGAATTAAGATGTGCAGAGCTGGCTTTGTTTGTTTGTTCCAAACACACAGAAACAAATCTCTACTTCCTCTGCTCAGGGGGTTAATTTTTCTTGTTCCAGCATCAGCACTCCCACTTAGCTTGTATATTTTTCTGTTTTTACAACAAGCCTCTCCTTTCCTGAGTCACTTAAATTGTTTAAACAGGCTGGAAATGTGCTGCCCTGGGTGCTCTGTTTTAAGAGCTAAAATTAATTTCCTTGGAAGTATTCCTGGAAATCATAATCTATATATCTATATTTCATGTGAGACTGGGCAGTTATGTTGACTTTTAATCAGCTCTGGACCTAATTTCATCTATTTAATGTAATGGTCTAGAGGGTGTGCCTGCCAGCCCCAAATCTCTCCCAGGTATATATTCAGTTTACAAATCATATCCTTCTCTAGAAAACTATCATTATGCCTATTTTAGGTCTGCATCTCTGTTACCATCAGCCCCAAATGAGTTTCTGTGTCAGGTTTTTAATCTAAGTTTCAGCTAATGCCAACTCTGAAGGATGATTTTACTCACATGTTCCTATTGTACCTTAAGTTCTGCTAAGAGGTGGCTGGAGCAGAGAAAACTCATGGAGAGGAGCAGCGAGAGGTATTTTTTCTTTCCTTAGGGATCCACTGAGCACAGCCAGGGAAAGACCATTCTGGAATCCACAAGGGATTTGAATGATTTTGCAAAAGCAAATTAGGACTCTGCAAGGGGATGATGGAATGAATCTCCCAGGGGTGGGAAAGGACTAGGCAGAATTTGGTTTAATTCAGTGGAAATGAGAAGAATACCAGACAGGCAAAGTTGTTTATGCATCCTTGTTTCTTATTTCTTTGTTTTGCCCAGCATTTCCAGATTTTAAATGTTAACTATGTTGGCCTATGTATCAGTATAAAGGAAAGCCTTTTTTATTCAAAAGCAGCTCCTGCCAGATGAAAAATCTTTTCGTGGCTCTGAGAGGAGATAAAGGGTATTCACCAAAAGAACAATGTCTGTATAAACCCACTCCTACTCTCAGGGCAATTTGTGCTCCAGTAGCACTGGCCTTTTATAAAGCCACATGGTGCTTTTTATCTCCTTGTACAAATGGCATAGCCATCTCTGCTACTCAAATATTGAGCTCAATTTTTGTTCTACCATCAAAAAAACAGAAAACTTCTAGGCTCCAACTTTGTATGTCCTGGTGTAAAAAAGAAAAAAAAGCACTTCCCTATTGTTCTTACTGCAGCTGCCTAGATTGACTCAGGTGTGTTAAAGTGAGGCTTTCTCATTTTACTCTGGCACTTTTCTAAGTCTGTTTCCTATATTGACATGTTTTAGAAATGCATATTTAGTAGAAATTATTCTTTTTAAATATTTCTCGAGAACAGAATTTTCATCTGTGTTCATTTTTAGGCACTGCACGTATTTGGTTCTGCTGCACAATTTTTTCCTCTTGAAAAATGCTAAAGGCAAACCTGTATGGTGTGTTCTGCTTTACATGAAATCAGCAGACTTCAGTAGCTCCTGTACTTATCCAAAGATATTCCTCACAGATGAGATGCTTTGCCTGATTAAATGGAATCTTTCAAAACTTTGAAAGTTATTCGTTTCTGAATTTAAGTCCTTTACAGGTCTCTTATTTGGCATAGGGAATCCCCTCATTCCAGATAACCTTTTTGAGGTGCTTTCCTTGTTTTCTGAGAATTTTGACTTCTACTTTGAGGAGGTTTTCCAAGTTTCATTGCGGATTATGTGTGATGTTCAGGAATCCCTCAGAGCCCCAAAGCCTAGCACAGGACAGTTCCATGGATTGTCTGCTTCCACCTGATTAGAATTAACAAATACCTCTTCAAAGCCTATTGGAAGTATTTTGTTTCCCTGGATGAAGCCTCTTAATAGAGGATTTTTTCTATGAAGGATGTCAGTGTGACTCAGGATGCTCCTTTCCTACTGAAAAGAAGCTTGTGATTTTTCTTATCCTTTTGTCTTGCTGTCTCTTTCCCTGGGCATTTCTCTGAAGCAGGATAGATGGAAAAGCTTACAAAGGCAGACAGGAGGGAGCTCAGCAAGTGTCTGAAGAGCAGGGTGTTTGCTGCTGGGCACGAGGGGAAACTGGAGCAGTGAGAGGAACAGGGATTTTAACTTTCCCCAACTTTGATCCGGTGCATTCCACCTGCTGAAGCCTCTGCAGTTTCTCCTGCCTTTCCCAAGCACGGGAGGAGAGCAACCAAGGAGCAGGAGGTGGGGAATGCTGGGACATTCACAACATTCTCCAGTTTTTCTTACTTCTCTCTTTTGCCCTCCCTCCCCCTCCATCACCTTCTCTCTTCTCTTCTCTTCTCTTCTCTTCTCTTCTCTTCTCTTCTCTTCTCTTCTCTTCTCTTCTCTTCTCTTCT
>JANRGV010000104.1:5706422-5719063 GCA_024734035.1 Alethe castanea | reverse complement strand
GTTAAGTGGGTGTTGTGTACCTCTAGATTTGAAATTATTTTTTATCTGCAAGTGTGGGTTTTTTTAATGAAGCTTCAGAAATTCAGGGACAATGATTTAATAGTTCAAATTTGAATAATTCCTTGAGAGTCAGTGAGAAATTTGATCCTGCACTGATGCAATATAGAATTTCCAATATTTGAAGTGAAATTGCAGGACTTGTGTCAGAGTAGTCCATGGATTGTAGAACCCTCAGCTGAATTAAACCCGAGTCTTTCAAACAGGAATATTTGCTTTGCTGTTCCTGTACAATGGCAAAGCAGTCCTGGAGGTTTATACAGGAAAGATAAAACAGTCTCTCATTGTGGTTTTTCCAGTTTTTTGTTTGTTTGTTTGTTTGTTTGTTTTTTGGTTTTTTTTTTTTGTTTTTTGTGCTTACAGACACTAAAAATTCTTTTCTCACTGTGAAGGAACTGATGGAATTAACCTCACCCACAAAATCATCTGAGCTGATCTGAGAATGCATTTCAGGTAGCATAAATAAAATAGAACACACACTGGTTTTAATAGTTTAGATTTCCTTTTGTGAGGCAATAAAGGAGTATCAGACTCCCCCTCAATACTTACGTGTAACATCACTAGAATTGAAGTTTCTGGTCATATATCTTAAGCCAAGACTGTTTTTTTTTTAAAAAAAGAAAGCATTGTGAAAAGCAGGGAATTTGAATGCATAGTAGATGGTTTGTGTTCTCTCAGAATACAGATGGCGTGTGGAGAAGGACCATGTGAATGCACTGAATGTTTATGAGTAGGATACAGTGGAATGAGTTTAACAAAGCAACTTTTCATTAAACACCATGAAGCAAGAAAAACTGGAGGTCAAACCCTTTTCTTTCAGAGGGTATTTGTTTTATGCCTATTATAGCTACTTAGAAACAGATGATTTGTTGATTTGGTTTAAAGGAGAGGGGTGATAGGACTTCACAAAACCCGACTTTTTGTCTTTTCTCTGTTGCGTCCAAACATAGTTGCTGCACAACTGTGACTGTAACCTGATATTTAATTAAATTTGTGATATAATTAGTGCATTTAATAATTTAATTACATGTGATGTAATAACTTTATAGATAGTTATGAATGTTCTGATTATTTTTGCACTTTGAAAATAATTAATCACTAAATAACATAGAGGTCTTGTTTTAAATCCAATTTAGATTCTTTTATGTTGGGATTATAGCCTATCATTTCTTGCAGTGTATCAGCAAAGGAATATTTTTAGGATTTGTATTTTTTTCCTTAGGATAGACATCTCCTCAAAAGTACTCTCTTCTGCTCTGTGCAATACTGGAGGAAGGGCAAAAGGCACATTTTTGAATAAATTGCTGTGGTTTGCTGTTTTGCTTTGTATTTATTTTCCTTGGCCCTTGGAGTCTTTGCTCCCCAGAAACTTTGCTTTCACCCCAACTTTTCCTCTAACATTAATGGCTACACCACACACAATATTACAGTTGCTTTGCTACCCTGAGCTGAAGCATTGCCTTTGTCTAAACTCTAACCCAAAGTAAGGTAAGTAGGCAAGCAGTTCTCTGAAACTTGTGAAATTGTGGCTTCAAAGAAAAAGTAATTTTCTGGGTGTGCTGTGCTGTCTTGTATTGCTTAATCAGCTGTGATCACCAACTGATGCTTTTTTAGCAAGACAGAGGAAAATCTATTCTAATGGGCTTTGCTGCACTGATTGTGCTGACTCGGTGATTCAATCTGCAAAGTTAATTGAAGAGATTCATTAAATTGGGTGGAATTTGAAGGATTTTAGTGTTCTAAGCTTCAGCCCCTCAGGCTTCACACAGAATGAAACACATAATCAGCTTTCAGTAAGCACTAGTTTTCATTAATCATAAACTGTAGGCAAAGTTGGAGTTTGCAAATTTAGGTCTTTTATTGTTGTTTCATGTTAATGACTATTATCTCTTATTCCTATTGTGTGTGACTCTCTCAGCAACTGTGTTAGCACAGATGGCTAAAATCCCTAGCAGAAAAGTAATCAGCATTTGTGAACATGCTGCATTCAAAATAAATGACAGAGGAGAAAAAATGCATTGCTTTAGAAATTAGGAAGCAGATCAAACTGTAATAATGCATGTAAACACATCCAGGAAAGCAGGCTGTGGTTTTGTTTTCAACAAAATTCCAACTCCAATATATGTAACCTTCTGTCGAACTTATTGATGGCACAGGAAGCAAGTTAAATTAAAACTGGAGAACAACTGGTTTTATATAAGTAATTTGGAATGCTCTTTTTTAAAGCCTATCAAAATGTGATATAATTGACATAAATTAGTACAGTGGAGTGAAAGAAAGCACACAATCCTACAGATCCTAATTATCCTGTTTTAACTGAAATGTGACTAAAAGTTACAGCTGTTCACAAGCACTTCCCCTTGATCAGTGTGTGTCATGTATCAAATGCAGCTACCTGGAGGCTTAGATTTAAACTCACTGTGTGTGTTTGACTTCTTAAGCTGAAAACAGTGGTCTAGGACTTGTTCATAAATCCATATATTATAGGGGTGATGGGAGTACAGTGCTTGAGTCCATGTGGCACATCAGCTGCCATACTCTCATGAAGAAATGAGTGACTTGTGCCTTGTTATTCACATAGTAAGACCTATATTGCAAAGATAACTCCTCAATGAGCAAATCAAGTCATTGCAATTTCCCACCTTTAATTTTGTTAGTCATGTCTAAGTTAAATGCTGTAAGAATGGCTTAATTCTAAACTGTGGGTTCAATCTAAGTGCCATTAAAGCCTAAAGTAAAAGAGTATTTTTCTTGCAATTCAGCAGTTCTTTTCCTGTGTACTTCCCATGGGCATTCCCTTTCCCTTGCACCCTCCTTTTTTTAACATGTGCATATTGCCTGGGTGTTGGGTATGGAAATTGTTGTTATTGACCTGGAGAAAGCAGGCAGCAAATTGGCAAGGAAAAACACAAAGAAGAGTGGCAGGAAATCCAGACACTTCCCCAGCAGTGGAAATGAAACCCAGGAGTTCAGACCTGTGTTTCTTTATTAGAATGGTAATGAAAGCTGTTAGAAGCATCATGCCAGCTTTTTCCTAGCATTTCTCAGCACTGGTCTGTTGGGATAACAGGTGGAAGGTGGTGCACAGGTTTTGATTAAGTATGGTTATGGTTGTCAGGTGTGTGTATGGGCCACTATATCTGGGTTTTTGATTCTAAGCTATTGTTCTGCTCTACTTCTTCTAAATAATGGCATGAAATTTTGGTTTTAATCCAAAGCTGGCCTTCACTTGGCAGCTAATCACCAGAAAGGTCTATTTCCAAAGTATGCAATGTGGCTTAATCCTTTCTTCTGGCTACAGACAGAAAGGCTCCAGGATGGGGGACTACTGCAGCAGTGTCATATGTAAGAAAAACAGCTTTTTTTATTTTTTACTTTTAATCCTTTAAAGGCAAGCTTTTTCCTGCTTCATGCCTGCAGCGTCCTTCCTCAGGGGGTTGCTTTGCTTGAGCAGCTTCTACACTGTGCAGAGAGGTACTGCAAACAGGAAATGTTTGTGAGCCTAAAGCCATTATTTGTTGGCTACACATGCAGTGGAAAGCTGGAACTAACCTGCAGCAGTGCCCATGCCAGTGAGACTGCAGGGCAGCTTTAGGCACACTGCCTGTTGTCACTCATCTGGAGGAGCTGGTCTCAGCTTCTTATGGTTGAAGACCCCAGTTTGTGTGTTGCCTATCATGTATGGGTTTTTAGGACAGAGAATGGCTTATGAGCGAGAGCTGATTGGGATCAATCATGCACCTTCCTATCAGACTGTCTGAGAGTAATCACTGAGACACAGCATTAAATAAGAAAATTGTAATGCAAATTGAGTAATCAGTTCTGACTCTCTTGAAGTTGTCCTGAGGAAACAGACTCCCAGATGACTTAATATACGATAAAATTCACTGTGCTGCCATGTATTAATGAAGGCTTCTTTAAGAGAATTAATCTCAATTTTATATATATTTTTATAATGCTATATATCTATTCTCAGTGGTTTGTTTCTCTGCTAATATTTCTGTGACTCTTCCCGACCTTCAATCCCCTAGAAATTTCTTCAAAATGTTGGGTTAAAGTAAATTAGGTATTAAGATACATGAGCTGTGGTTTGCACAAACCTACTTTAACCTATACTAAAGTGGGGTCCAACATATCCTTATTTGAATTACTCATAATTTCAGTTTCCTTAAATTTATCTTGATATTCCATTTAAGAGATATCATTAATTGGTATGTCATGTGTGATGATTCTATAATGGTTCACTGTATAGCATAGGATTTTTTCTACTGATAATCTTCATTGTCTGTTACCATCTCTCTGAAATAAGTTATCAAGCAAATCTGCTTAATTGGTACAGGTAGCTCATATGTAGTCATATAGAAAGCTGAATATGTATTCTACGTGTGTGACCTGAAAACTGCTTTGAGCCAATTTTTGGGCTCTTCTATCAAGCTGGATTACAAATTATTTGATGGGGAAATAGCTTACCGATTTTTTTTTTAAAATTATTTTAAAAGATTTCCCATCATATCTGTCCAGACTTGAAAACTTGCTTTTCTAAATATTGAAAGCTCATTTTAATTAAGTCTTATCAGCTGCCTTAGAATGCTCCTTAGATTGCAAACCTTCAAAACAGGGTACCTGCTCTGGTTCAGTGCTAAAATAGAAATCTTGTATTAGCAGCCAATGAGTGTTGTTACAAGAAGAGTAAAACAATGCTTTTTCAATGAAAATAAATACTAAGAGAGATCTAGAGCAACCATATGTGTAATAAATAAATGTCTATTCAGCAAAAACTACACAGAGGAGTGAAGGATGCAACCTTGATTTGTTCTTGGGCATTCTGGGTTGGTCACAGCCTCTGCAGCAGTGAAATTCTCTAGATGGTTTTAATGAGGGTTATTAATTCTGTTTTCTCTAATGACATTAATTGTCCAGTAGAGAACACAAATAACTTGCCCTCTACGTTTCATGGCTTGTTACAATCAGTGTGAAATATTTTCTGTCACTTATGCTACTGTCTTTATTTTTGGCCTTGTTTCTTTCTGATAATGGTGTATAGCAATGTGCAGACACAGCAGAGCATCACAGGGTGGTTTGGGTCACAAGAGACCTTAGGAGGCCATTCAGTGCAACCCCCTGCCAAGGGCAGGAGTGATCATGTTAGTATTTTCTGCTTCTTTTACTCTTGTGAAAAGGATAGTGTCAATTTTTTTTCTTTCTTTCACAGTGGTTGGAGGAGTCTTACTGCTTGTTTAGGTTTCTTGTATGTTTGTTTTTTAATATCAAACCCAAGACTATGGAAGGTTAAGCTTTAAGAACATCTGCAAGAGGACTTTTATGCTGCCTTCCATGCTTTTCTCCAGTAACTGAGTAATTGTGGGGTATGAGTGAGCTATTCAGTTCCCACTTTGAAAAAAGATTTCCACTTCCACATGGCCCAATCACTGTAAGCAATTAGTTCTCCTTTACAGAGTTGATCTACTTTAGAAAGAAAAGCATTTTTTAAATCCATTCTAATGAAGCTTGGCTAACCCCATGGGTTTCCAGGGTGAATGCAAATATCCATTCTGTTGGGCAGAATTCTAATAACATGATGCACTGATGAGGGAAATGGAGCCCTAGGAGTAGGTCCTTACCAAGTGGGACCCTGAGATCCAGTCTGTATTCCTGTTGGTGATTAATAGGCAACCATGAAAACCCTCAACAGATAAAACTGAGAACACTTCTCACCAGGGTATTGTAGGGAATGGAAATCAGAGCATTACTCTTGCAGATGGAAACCCTGTGAGGATACAAAAGTTCTGGGAATTTCATCTCAAGACTTAGTACTTAACCACAGGGTTATGGATTTTAAAAAAGGCACACTTTGGCTTCATCTATCTCACTTGATGTATTTTGCATGTTGGGTTTTCCATAGCTCAAGTCACAAAAAGTTGCAAGTCAACAAAAATGTTTAATAGCAAATATCTTAGCAAAATCTTTTAAGATGGAGGTGTTATGAACAAGGCACAGTTAGAAATTAGGGTTTTGGTGAGCTATATATTTGCAAGAGTACATGTGTGAGTGAACTCTCTTGTAAATCTCACAGTGAGCCTTGGTAAAATGGACTCTGAAATGCAAGTGGAAAATCTCTTTTCTGTGCCTGCAATTCATTCAGCTATGCAGCACTAGGAATTTAATTTCAAATAATGAAGCAGCACCTACCTTTGGCTTTATAGTTAAAACCAGAAGCTTTTTGTGGGTGTATTGCATTTTGTTTTGACTCATTTTGTTTTTTATTTAATCCAGGATCCAGAAATCTGATTTGCACAGAAAACATATGTGGGGTTAGCTGTGTTTTTTATGGTTTGTTTTTTGTTTAAACCCTGGGTGGATGTGCCCAAGGAAAGTGGGGTTAATCTTGTCCCAGAACTTAGAGTTGATTGCAGATCTGACAAAAATGAATAAATAAATTGTGAGAAGCAGTGGTGAAGGAAACTCCTTATCTACTCCTTCTAGAGAGAATGAGATAATCTCGATTATAGCTTAATGATTGAGGCTAATGGGGAAACCTCAGGCTGCTGCAGGTGGTAATGTATTTGCATTTTACAACTGTTTAATATTTGCATTCTCTACAACAAATAATCTTTTTTTTCAGTTCTGATAGTCAAAAGCTACAAGACTTCCTGTTTGCTTTTTCACCTGAGTGGGAGGCTGAAGTTTAAGAGTCTACTCAGCTGACATACTGCTGACAGAAATAATTTGAGGGTTATTTAGTAGAGCAAAGTAGCCAAAAGCGACAACATCATTAGAATAAAGTATTTTGAATTGGCAAGCTGCTCAGGAAATATTAGTTCAGAGAAGGCTAAACAGTCTATTAGAATACAGCTGCCTAATTAGGACTCTCAAACAGCAAATCTTTGGAACTGGTATCAGTGTGAAGCCAAATCTTCAAGACATTTTACGCTGCTTTGTAGGTAAAATACTGTGTATCCCCAGTCTAGCTGGGTAATCTTAATAAGATCTTGTTTTAAACACTTGGATTTAATAGTGTCATGTGGTGGATGTGAGAGGCTGCCTTTGGAACTTACATGACCTTCTCTAAATGATGTGACACAGGATATTATTAAGCCTTTCCTGAAATGGTGTTAAATTTATATTGGTTCCTGTGATGGGCTTAGCCGCATGGAGATGGGATGACAAATCAACAGGGTAATTCCAAGTGTGCATTAACCTTTGCTCTCTGAAAAGCTTCCTGAGAAGCTGCTAACAAATTTGGAAGATATGCCTAAACACTATTTAATCACAAATATATTAGAGCAGGAAAATGCTCCTGTATGTATTAAGATATCCAGCCAATGTATTTTAGCCTAGTTTCATAGAATCCAGTCATTTTTTCACTGCTGATGTCTTCTATGTGATTAGCAATATGTAACTACTGGTAGGGTTGTGTGTGGGGTTTTTCTTTTGTTTAGTTTTTCCTCTGGTAGTGAAATGTCTTGTGCCTGATATGATTTGTGGTCTGGATAGAAGGCAATTTGCTTACTAAATCCTTATGGAGGGATGGTACTCCTGGACATGACACAGAGAGTGGATTTGCTTCTTCAAACAATTCACCACAAGAGACCATTTTTATGGAGGTTGAGAGGTTTGTTCTCCCCCTCTGCTCATATGGTGAACTCAGGATGGCAGCCCATGGTTGGAATTTTGTAATCCAGATTCTATGGAGTGACAAATAGGTTTTTCTCTCTGGTATGGCCCAGGATGGTGTTTTCCTTTTTTTGCAGGCAAGAGCCGAGATAATGAATGATTTTCTTCTAATAAAGGTGTAAATTCTGCATAGGAAACCAAGTGTAGGAGAGGGGATGTGCAAGAGTGGTTGCTGAGTATGCAGGCATATGGTCATATTTACTGAGGGAAAATCAGGATGCAGACTGCTTAATTGACAATTAGCTACCTTCAGACAGTAATAACGAAACAGCCTCTTTGCACTGCAGATAAGACATATAAGGTATGCTCAACTAAAGGGACAAAACAAAAGGAATTATCTGCTCCACTTGGAAAAGTTTATTTAATTTTTCTGGTAAGATGTGTTGCTGGGTTTTGTTTTTCTTTTTTAATTTGCCATTCTAACTCGTGGTGAGTGGTACACTTGTGTTTTGTGTACACCTGTCTGATGTGAAACATGCTATCAGAATCCCTCTGATCTTGACTTGACAGAGAGTGGTGGAAGTCAGAAGCATATTCAGAGCTGTTTACATAATTCCACAAAAGCTTGAATGGGCGGATAAAGAAGACGAAAAACATTCTTACCTGAAAGGCAAAATCAACAGTTTTCAGAAAAAGCAAGAACAGTCTAATCTCATTTTCTCTTTTTTCTCTACTTGACAGTGATAAACACACAGGGGCAGAAGAAATTTAGCTTCATTGTATATCCCTGTGTAACATCTTAGCAACTAATGCTCCACCTAACCACAGCATAAAATTTTAAAAACACAGTGACAAAAAAAAAAAAAATCCAGTCATCTGGAATAGAATGCATAGAAAACATATTGCAAAACAGCAGAGAAGACTACAAGCAAAACATACAATGAAAATGAACTGATGTCCTTCAGAGAATGAATGAACAGTGCTTGTGAGGTGGGTTGGGTTGGTCTGGGGCTTTTTTGGTGCTGAACATATGCCAAATGCAATGTTCTTCTTGGGCTGTTGAAATCCTACCTCTGCATGAAAACATTTTTCAATGGGTTATTGATGGGGAAGAATTTTTGCCAGAATCGGGCTAGGTGTTTCACATTACTTATTTTGCAGGTTCCCACTGTTATGTGGCATATAATTAGCCTCAATGAATCTACACAAGATTAAATAATTCTCTGTGCCAAGACATCTTGTTTCCATACCAGCCAGCTGTTTGAAAATTGAAAGCCATAAAGACCTCTTAGCTTATTTGTTAGAGCTTCCAAATACAAGTTCTGCACAATTAAAGGAGAGAACTGCATCAGCCAGATGAACTATAGCAAATTCCACCATAGCTAATAGTTCACAAATCTCTTTTGTTTCAATATGTCATTTAAAGCCAGAGTTTTTATTTAGAGTCTTAAGCTATGTAAGGAATTTAAAAAGCAGGAAGACAGCAAGACCTCATAATATTAGGTTAGCTGTCCTCAGAAATAACCTTTATATTTGAAATAAATGTGTTTTTTGAGCAGGTGAGCAGCTGATAGGGAGTTATTCACCCATCTGTGTCCTAAATACAGCCACTGGAATGGAATTAAAGGGGACCATGACAGCTCTTGAGGAAGATAACTTTCAGCAGCCTAAACTAATTTTCACTCCAGATTTCCTCAGAGTAGGATTTTGTGTATATGTCATAACCTGAAACTGGTGGCAGCACCAAAATTACTACTGTGAAAGGGAAGGAAAATGAAGATCTTAAGGTATGGCTTCACAAACTCCTGTGAGTTGGTTAATTACCATTAAGTACAGAAAGTAAATATTCAGATAGCAATGGTTTTATCATTCCTATCAGTGACTTATTTTTAATCAAATGTGTTCAGTGGCCAGAGGTCACTTCTTTGGGTTTTTTTTCCCCGTAAATCAGTATGGATATGAACAGACCTAAAGTATTTAGAGTTAGATTTTAAAGCAAGCTGAGACTCAAAATATAAATTGTACACACAGAGAATGCATCATTTTGCTCGTAAGGATAGGATAATTATCTTTCCTACTAGTGGAGTCATACAGACCTTTGAATATGAAACTGCACCAAAAAAATTATGGCTTTTCTGTAGAATGAGCAGAAAAACACTTAAATCCCACTCTTTTCTGCTGGATTATTGATACCCATTTTATAGAGAGCTTATAAACAATGTCTTGTGTACCTTTGTGCTTTGGCTGAGTTTGTTTGCAATTTATGGAGCCAACTGAAACGTAACTTCTAAAAATTGTCAAAACCCATGTGCAACTCTATCCTTTGGAGAAGAAAATAAGTAATAGATCTTACTTAATGGCAAAAGAAATAATACTTTGTGATTAGGCAAGCATCCTGCTTCCACTTGCTCCAAGAGGGATACAGCAGCTGGAGCAGTGGTCTGACTTGTCCTCTAATCCTTAAACCAGGGGAAATTTTAAATCTGCATCATAATTCCTTAGGTTAGTTGCCATGGTGATTTCTATCACTGTTTTAGGAGACAAGATTTCTATGGAAATAATTTTTATGTAGTCTTTTGCTCTGTGTGTTTTTTGTCATCTCCTTCCTAAATAACATTTCAGTCCATTGGCTGTATTTGTCCCAGGTTATATTGGAGGGAATTGGTTTCTGGAAACTTATTGGCTTGTATTTTACACTCAGTTGTTTTTTTTAAAGGCACATCTTGTTTTAGAAGACTGTGTGAGGAAAGACTATAGAGCATACTGGCAAGTTCACACTTCTTTTACAGCTTCTTTCATTTAAAAGTGGCAATCTGCCTGTATGGTTCTGTGGAAGAGCACAGGTCAACTGGAAAGGAGCAAAAATACTCTTTTGTGGCTTGATGTAGGGGCTGCTTTTAGTGTTTAATTTAGTGCCTAAATGAGAACATTTAGTTCTTTAAAATGTAACAATACTGCAGATAACAGTGCAGCTCGTGGTGCCAGTTGAAGCTTTTTTTCCCCAAAAAAGAGTGGCATTGGTTTCTTCCCAGGAATGAAGTGCAATTTGAAGAAATGCTGTGGTGGTTGTGAGAGGGATGGCATGGTGTGGACAAACACAGCAGAGAGAGTAGAATGATGACTGATGAGTTCTAGTTCATGCCAGGGAAGTTTTCTCTGAGTGACCAACAGTGTTAGATCAAGAGGCTCAGTAGGAACAATTATGTCAGTTTTTATATTGCTTTCTCAATTGACACCAACTAAATCTTTTGTTAAGTTAGCATATAATTGGGCTATGACAGGGTGCATGAAGACAGTCTGAGAAAAAAATTAATTTTTAAGATTTATATTAGTGCTGACACAATAATGCAATAATTTCTATCAGTTCTAATTATTCTGACAGCTGATACTCTCTCCTGATTATGCAGTTCATTAACTTTGCAATATTCAAGCATAACTTGTTTTTAAAGAGTTGTTGCCATTCAAAGCAAGTCTGCAACACCTTTTCCTTCTTTTAGTTGTACTGTGTATTTTTTCAAAGTCTTACAATTTTGGGACTAAGCATACAATTTGTGTTTGGTCAGACACAACATACAGCTGTACAGTTCTTCCCTTGAAAATTGCCAGATGATGAAATACTGATTTATTCTCTAAGAATGTGTGGAACTGAGAGCTGGCACAGTGGTTGAATTCTGTATTATTTGACTTGTCAAAAACGATGTTTGAGTGATAATACCAAATTTCCTATTGAATTTACTATATGCAATTCAGAAATAGTGTGTGTATCTCAAGGGTTTGCATGGCCTGACCTGGCAAAGCCTTCTTACATGTAATTTTAACAAAATTGTTTTGTTTATTATATGTTGTTTTATATAAACAAGACTATAAGTACAATCTTTCTGTCTTTTAATTGTAATCTTTTCGCAAATTTAGAGACTGTCACAACTCATGAGGTCTTTATAGCAATGGTGATGCTGTTTTACATAGAAAACAATTTTTATATAAAATAGAGGAAAAATAGAGGTAAGTCAAGTTGCTGTAAAGAGAACAAGTCAGCCATTACCTTGTAAATTACAAACTTGAACTCAATTTTAAAATTTGAAACCAGGCAGGATTCACAAAATGGCAAGGAAGAATAAAAAAAATCCTACTAACCAGAAGTCTAGACTGAAGGTGTACAGGAAGCTTCATAAGCAGGTTTACAGCCTTTTTAAATTTGTATGTCCTTGAGGTTACCAAGGCAAAGACCATGGATTATATGTGTTCTTTTTTTAAGGGTCTTGTGAACATTTATGTCAACATTATTTTCATCTGCATTTCATATGCAAATTGTTGTGTCCAATGGCACTTAATTTTTCTTCAAGAGGTTTTTCAGGTTTTCCTTACCAATGATCATATTCTCTGTAATGAGTTGGATACATGGTGATTGCTCTTTAGCTGTTTGGTTTACCTGCAGATTTTTACAGCAGAAACCATGATAGGTTTGTTCCCAGTTCTGCCAAGTGAAATGTGCAATATAGGTTAAATTGTGATAGTGTTGTCTGAAGAACCTCCTTCCTCAACCCTTCTCTTCCACTTGAAAGCCAAGGGGGAGGGAGAGTGACGGGATCTGGACAATTTACCCTGCAGTCTTGGTTATTGCTGGCCTCTGAAAATGAGTGTCAGGCCCCTGACTGGACTGCCAGCATTAAGGTGATTGTTTATATATGAGTGAAAAAGCAGTTTCCTCTGGAAGCACCTGTGTCTGTTGTCTGGCTGATAAACACTCTAAGCCTTTCAACTTCTGTCCCATTCAGGCAAGACTGACAGAAAATCAAAACCCTGAAAAGAAGATTTCGGTGGGTGTCTGGGTTTGAAAGACAGGTGTTTGTTAAGAAAGGCAGGAGCCTCTCTTGAAACGGAAAATGTAAATCTCCCTCCCTCCAAATTATTATAATTTTGAAATTAAGGGGCTCTCAGGCAAAGATATGGGAATTAGGAATAACAGTTCT
>JANRGV010000104.1:5693960-5706322 GCA_024734035.1 Alethe castanea | reverse complement strand
TTATCAGTCATGCAGTGGGACTGAATGGGCCAGCAGCAGATGATATCTTCCTGGAGGGAGGATGGGCTGTGGAAAAGGTAAAGATGATTGCCCCACCTGGTTTTAACAGATGGTGATAAGAGTACATACTTTTGGCCACATCCTGCTTTACAAGCCAATGCAGTGGGCAGATAAAGCAGAGGCTACGTGTGTCCTGTCTGACAGACATCATGAGCTTTGCCTTTCAAACTGTGGATCAGTGGAGGGTAGGAAGGGGCACCATGGGACTCCTGTGGTCTCAGGGTGGGCTAGATGGGAAAAGGTTGCAGAAGCCTTTGTGCTATAAATGCAAACACCCAACTGCTGCTTTGGTAGGGGGGACTGGGCAGACTGGAGCCTGAAGAGTAGGTTTAGGGTGTTTGCACTGCCATGTGAAATGTTTCCCTTCAGTCAAACAAGATGCAACCTTTTGAGCAGTTTAACAGTCTATAAACTGCTTATATAATCTATAAGGTTTATAGTCAGCTTTTGTGTGTCTGCAAGGTGTTCCAGTTGTTGAAGGTGTCTTAGGTTGCCTATCACCATGGCAAACACAATAACACTGGGAGTCAAATATCTTGAAATCTTTTCTTCTGTAAGGTTGCACTGCACCCTGGCAACTCTAATAATACTCTTGGGTTGGCCAAGTCACCATGTTTATGTTGCCCCTGGCCTTTAAGCATTCTGATGTTTTAAAATGTGTTATTGCAAAATATTTGGGGGAGAACTGCAGAGAATAGTTGAAATGGCCAGCTCACAGGGTGGGTTAAATAGGGGTAGGATTTAAAGAAGCTGTAGAATGAAAAAAAAATAAAATGTAGACACCAAACTACTGTTGGAGTAAGTTTGCAATCTGCATCCAACTTGTTGTAGCTTTTATGCACACACAGCTACTAAACAGAAGCTATGTATAGATAAAATCAGTAGCTCCTGAAAAGTTCATGCATTACTTAGAATTTTTTTTTCCTTAAAAAGGGAAGGTTTCGGATCCCATTTACCTGGCAGAAACTGGAATTCTGTCAGTGCTTCCAGGGAGAAACATGACTGACCACATCATGGCTGCTTGCAGTGTCCTAGTACCCTTCTGACTTTTTGTGCACCTCCACTGATTTCACCTTGGGTTCTTTTTCCTAAATCTGTTTTGATTTTCATGGTCTTGATGGTTGTTTTTATTTGCATTTTCTTTAACTGGTTGAGCTGTTCACTTACATTTCTTGTAAAATTCCTATCTTTTGAGAAGTTATTGCCACGGGCATCCAGCATTGACCAAGTTCTGTGTTCAGGTGGCCCCACTGAAGGACAGTTTTGTGCATTTCTGTCACTTCAGTGTTGCATAAGGAATTGCTGAGCTTTGTCTCTGCCTGGAGCTTTAAGTGGTCCTCCAGCCAGGAGTTTGTTCTGTTGTGCTGTGCATCTGTTGCTTTCTTCCTGTATATCCACACACAAAGTGACTGCCTAGGTGCTGAATGTCTTTGGAAATACAACTAAGTGCACATGCTTCCTTGTGCAAGCAGCTTTTTGGTCCTTTATGTTAACAGACAGCATATTTTTCAGTGCAAAAAGGCATCTCTTCAGAATGTAAAATGAGGAGACTGGCTCTGGAGTTAGTGTAGCACTTTAGCTGTCAACAGATGGGGTGCCACAGGCATAGGTGCAGCTTGGGTTAGATGTAAACAGGGAAGAACACACTCTGAAATTTCACTGTCTTCTTCCTCTGACTTATGATTTGATAGTAAATTTATATTTATGAATTCACACAAAGGGCTTCATGTTCATGATAAGTGCCAGAAATGAAACACTTATCCAAAGCTGGGAGAAAGTAAAAAATTAGGTACTTACTTATTTATTTTAATAACTATCTGAAATGTCATTCATTTAAACAAGCAATACCATTAATTTAGATATTAAAAGTCTCTTCTATTCTGACAGATGTGCTCCCACTTTCCTCCCGAAAAAGCAAAACTCAACCCACCAACCAACCCTTCTGCTGTTCACTGTGTTTTGATCCTGTAATCTAAAACTGAATTAAATAACTCTTTGTATCAGGCAATACTCAGATCACCTAATATAAGCTGAAAAATTTGTCTTTGGTCAGACAGACTGTATTTGGTATCAACTATAAGTTTGAGAACTACAAAGATCAGATCCGTATCTTAATGGCAGTGTCTTCTCAAAAAACATTTTTTCTTTTAGAACATGTTTTTTAAGTGAGATTTTACTTAAGGCAAGAATATTCTGGCAAGGAAAGAAATACACAGAAATAATCTCTCCATTTTATAACAGTTCTCTGGTCTCTACATATCTAAAGTTACTGGGGGAAGTTGAGAGTTGTTGGGGGCATTAAATACCATTAACTCTTTTGAACTGTCAGAAAAGTATATTTTAGTAGAGATATACTGCAGTTACTCTTAAACATTTTAAATGGGACTTTTAGCTAGAAACAGATCTTATAAGTTGGTTTTGAAAAGTCTCAAGTGAAAAAAAAACCCTACACCCCAAACTACCGTCTTCAAGATAGTTGAAATTAATTTTAAAACAGTTCTCAAAGGATTAGTGTTAAGGCTGTGGCCAGAACTGCAGATTAATACCAAGTATCATCCTTTTTAAAGGTTTGGAACCTATAAGAGAGTTTTGATCCACTACAGTAATAGGACAGTATTGCCCAAGTAAAAGGCAAGCTCTCATTTTTTTACTACACCTAAGTAGCTTGGCATTTTACAGACACTTTTTAAATAATCCCTTTCTGAAAACAGTTGTGATGATTGAAACTTTTCTGCAAGTCAGGTGTTAAATAAAAGGAGAGAGGTGATAAGGAACACAGTAACTGCTGTATCGTGGTATGGTCTTGGATGAAAAATAATGAAAATGCTCCACTTGCCAATTATTAACACACTTTTCAACTGGGAGGCAGATTTTTTATACAGTAATAATATTGGCAATAGGATACTTTTTCATTCAGAAAAAGCTGTATTATTGCAGTTCCAAAAGATTAATTTAGCTGAAACTCTTGGTAGAAAGAGAGATGCTTGCTCTTAATGCTGTAAACTGTGCTTTTTCTGTGAGAAAGGAGCTTTGCACCTAAGTTGCAGTGAGGACTTTTTTAGGAGCTCTAATGCTGATGTGTGTGGTGCCTTCTCCGGTTTTCAGTGTAAATGCTCATAAAACATATTCATTCCTGTGACAGCAGGCTGAACAAATCCTGGAAGGCATGTTAGGTAGGTTTGAAATTTTCATTGGGTTGGTGAAAGAATCCCTAAACCTTCTTGTATCCAGTGTGTGGACTTTCTCCTTGAATTCTCATCTTCAGTCCTTCCCCAGGGTGCTTCTGCCTTGTTTTTGCCACTCTTCAGGCCTGGCCATCCTGCCAAGAAGAAATGAGGGTGGAGATGGCTGTGTTGGGGTGACAGCTCTATAAATTTGCTGCTTTCAGAGCTGCTGAAGAGATTGATTGTTTAATGCTCAGAAGCTGTTCAGTGGACAGCCATGAGGGGCTGTGTAGGCAGGGTAGAAATAAAGCTCAGAAATTGGGGAAAACAATTACTAAATACGGCAAAGAGTTTATCAATCACTTTGATAGAAAGTGTTTGTCAGCCTGTTGTCACCAACAGTGTAGGGGTTTGGCTCCATTCCCAACTGCTATTAGAGGATCAAATAACAGCAAGCATCCAAAACAACCTTTTACCACCTTCCCTGGAATATGAGGTTCTGACAGCATGTGTACCTGGCTGCTGTGGTTGTGCTTTTGTCACCTGAGAATTGATTTGTCACAGTATTGTTTATATTCATTCAGGAGCAGCCTAGTCCAGAAAGAATAACTAAAGTTTAGCAGGCAGATTTTGCTATTAAAGAAGAGCTTTCAAAGTCTGTTAATATTTTCTGTGTAGGTATGAGGTGAAAGTTAGTACTTGTACATTTATGTGAACTGCTGTGAATAACCTGAGGGAATTTCATCTTTAAAATGGAATGGCAGGGTGTTCATACCCACCTGAATCATACCAATCAGAAGGACTCAAGTGCTGCATTCTCTCCCACATTGTGTGGAGGTTTTACAATGAGCAGAGAACCAGCCATAAGGAGGTGAGAACACAAGCAAAGGAAACCTCCTGGCTTGCCCTTCAACAGCAGCAGCTGGATCACAGAACACCACAGAACACTTCATGGTGTGTCTTGTGTTTCCCATTCAGGGGCTGTTCCAGAGCTCAGCACGCCAGACTGGCAGCCTGATCTTTCACTGCCTCAATGTATTGATGCCTCTCTGCCTTTTCCACTCCCTGATGTTTATCTTCCTCAAGCATTTGTAGGAAGTGACCACCTCTTTGCTCTAGTTCATTTTGAGAAGCCAAAATTCTTTCTGTTTCTGCAACATTTTGCCATTTTTTCCACTTCTTTTGTACTGTGGCTACTGGCAGGACATAAGCACCACAAGCAGGCTATTTGTAATTTTTTTTTTTCAATAATGATACTGAAATCTAGTCTGCATTGAGGGGAGAAATAGCAATCAAATTTCTTTTGTGAGGTTGCATTTTTTTTACTCTTCATAGTATTATTATTCAATTAATATCCAATTATTCAGTACTTGAAACTTCAGCCCTGGTGAAGGAAAGAACATTGGAAAAGAGCCTTAAGCTATATGAATTAAAATAATTAAGCATTTCTTCTTAGTGTAAATTTTCCTCTAATTTATTAGTGAGGGTTTGGTGTGTAACCTGTATTTTAAGTCGATAAAATGTGGAAAATACTTGTGGTGAGGAGGACCTTGCTATCTGCATGCAGTCAGTGAGAAGGCAATTAGTTTGTCCAAATGAAAATACTGTCATGGGATTGTGGTTTTTTTCCCACAATCTCTGTCTGATTGCTCAGGAGAAAAAGAAGTCAAAATGTCATTGACTTGAGCAAGAATTGTTTTAGAGCATTTTTGAAAATCAAAAAGCTAAGAATTTGTTTCACTGCTCCTTAATCTTCTCCATTCTCATCCATTCCTCCTGAGACAAGGAAATACATGAGGATGTCAGTGTCCATATACAAAAATATTGACATTGATTTTCCCTGTGCTCATTTTGGGGTACAGGGAATTTTATATGCTTTTGGAGGGATTTCCATTGTCCTGCAGAAGGGCATTTTGTCTGGTCACCTAAGTTTTCATGGCCATCTCATGTTGGAAGGAGATGGGGAGCAAAGCAGTGAAAGGAAAGGCTGTACTTTCTCAGTCCAGAGGTATCCACATGCCTTTTCTTCACTGCATTTCTACTTCATTATTTGTTGCTGCATTTCTTTTATTTAAGAAGGTGATGTGTAGAGAAATAAAGCATCAAAAGAGCTGGCAGGAAATGGAATTGTGGATTAAAATGTTGAATACATGAATCTAGTTTGTATTTCAGTCTTTCAGGGATCTAGTGTTGAAATCTTCACCTATATAGGCAACATTACCTTCCCTTAAACAGCAATAGGTTACTCAGAGATTTAATGAAATCTAACTTGATCTCTGTAACAGAATATTGTACTCAGAATGAAGGGAGTTGTGGACGTGGTTTTGGACATAGTTGCATGAAGGTGGCTTTGGTTGTTTGCACTTAAGACAAAGTAGAAACTGGACAAGTTCACACTGATCTATATTGCTTCTATTAAAGAGGTTCAGGCACCACTGAAAAAGGAATGATCAGTCTCAGTAGCTTGCTGCAAATGGCAACAGGTCTAAGTAAGTCCAAGTATGTTAAATGATGTTAAATTAAAGCAAATGGTACGTGCTCAAACTATATTGCTTCTACTTTTTAATTAGCAGCTTTAAGACTAATGCCAGGATGTTTTGATCTGTGTTGTGTCTGATCAAGGAGAGGATGAAAGTCGGTATTCATTTGACAATAATTTCAACTAATTAACAGGCAATAAACCTCTATTTACAACAAATGTGAAAGAATAGAAATATTCCTAAAAGTCTTGTCTCCACAGTTTCAAGAAAGTGGAGAAGCACTATATCTCATATAGTGTTGCCTAACTTTGACTACCTGAAGTGAAACTGTACCAACAGGAATGTTTATGATGCCAGTCTTCACACGGATCATTTGTTGTGGAAATTAATCCTGTAAAAGATTAATAAATAACCTTGCTATGTCATCAAAGCCTCCAGGCAGGTTTATTTTCTCAAATGATGGGTCTGTATTTTTTTGGCAGAATGTATTGGAAGCATACTTACATCTTTCAGGAACTCTTGAGATGTGTTTCAAAAATAGTTTGCAGGAACTAGTTGATCTTTCTTCAGAGCTTCATCAAAAATGGTCAAATTTACTACCCCAGGGTACTTTGTAAGCAAATTTTATGAGCTAATTAATAAATAATATTTATAAAGTATTTTGGAAGGCATATACTGACTGTGATAAAAATCCAACATGAAACAAATACAGATTTAGTATTTTCTTGCACACGGGTGTCAATTTTTCATCAATTTGCCTGTATCTCACCATCTGTAGTAAAACAAGGAGTGTGTGTGTAGCCACATGGAATTCTTTTCTTGTGCTCTTCCTGGACACTTGCCTCCCTCCCATGAACATGTCCCAAAAGGCTGGCAAAGGTCTTCAATCCCTCACTCTATGTAAATACTTTAATTAGTTATGGACTTTGCAGGAAAGCCTACTGAGGCCAATTGTCTTTTCAGTGAGAGACAGCTCTGCCTGCTCATCTGTTTTATTGGCCTGCAGTTCCAGCCTCATGCCAAAACTGTTATTGCTGGATAAATTAATGAGAACATGTTGTTGCCTCAGCTTCTCAAAACTCCATAATTGCAAATGTTAGGCACTTAATTGAAACAACACTTAAAAAAAATTATTCACTGTCTCTTGATCTTTGTCATGCCAGTGCCATCCAGAACAATTTCTGAAAATATCAGGCCTAACTTTGATCAGCTTTTGCTTTGCTAATAGAATTAACCTAGGGTTTTGGTTTTTTTTTTTAATACAAGGTAATTACCTTTTATTTTTCCCTCTGCTGTGCAAGCTAACAGGTTAATAGAGGCATTGCTGAAGTCCTTGGTAAACACTGGCAGTACCTCTGTTTTGTAAGTATTTTTTCTTGATGAATGAATGAAGTTTTGTGTTTCACAGCACATTTATTGCTTTCTTATCAAATCTTTACAGCTGTGTCCAATCCAGCTGGCTTCTGGTTTTGGTGCCACCTTTGTGACACTAACCAGGACAGTTTAAATTTATGCTTATGCTTTGAAGAAAAAAACCCCTTCAGTCCCAGTTTCTCTCTCTGGCTTTGTGGAGGTTATTCGTGCACTTGTAAATAGCCAGGCAGTCACTGAAGTCACAGGTCAAATATTTCCAAATTTAAGGACGGATTTGAAAGTGTTTTTATAGCACCAGGCACTTGATTGTCAGTGTTGGCGATCAGAGTGGAACTGCTTTGTGTTTTTCGCTCTGTATCCTTTGGAGAAATCAATACTGAAGTCACTTTGCTCTTGAGACAAGAGCAGGTCTGAAAACGAACTGAGGCAAGAGCCTGACCCAATTCAGAGTGAGACCACTGGGTATTTAACTGTTCTGCTCAGCTGTAGATTAGAAATATGTCAGGAAAGAGAGAGACACAGAAATCACTGCTTCGCATGAGTCGTGGGATTTTTTGTTTGTTTTGGTGGTTTATGCTTCAGTGCAGCAAAAGAAGTAAGGAATGTACAGTGCTTTGGTTATTTTTAATTGGCATGTGATCAGTTGTAGTATCCAGCTTCAGTAGCTCTTATTTGGATGTTAATTGAATTGAAATCAGTTTAAATATACCAATTCATTTCTTTTTCAGTTAAGGAATTTTTCATTAGGAAAACCAGCTCAGAACCAACTCCCAATTCCACTGGGGGTGCTAAAGCTGTGCTGCCAGAGCCCTGTGAGGTTTGCACTCCCAGATGTGCCACAGGTTGTAAAACATGACCTGCAGGTCCTACCAACCTGCTCTAAATCAGGAACCAAAGAGAAGCTTTGCAGAAGGATCCAAGATCATGAGATTTTTCTCTGTCTTAGGGTGTAAGGTGTATGTCACTTCTGCCCCAACCCTGCCAAATACGTTCTCATTTTTCCCACTTGGATATTCTTGGCCATGATGATGCTGACCCTCCCCACCTAACACAGTTTGGGGAGTTTTGTACAGGCATCCTGCCTATTTACCCTCTGGCTATTTTGCTGGCCAGCAAAACAAGCCAAGAGCAATTTTAATGACTTCAGAACTTCTCAGTTAGAAAATTCTGTCATGATACTTGTCAGACATAACAGGCCCACATCAAATATCCAGCACCGCTTGTGATAGCTGGGAGGATTCAAGATAATAATTGATGGACCTTACTGAATAGGTGTATATTGAAAATGTATTGTGAGTGGCAGAAGTAATTATAGACCCACTTTCACCTCACTGTAACTGAAGATTTTTTAGCTTTTTATTTTTATTTAGCTTTCTTGTGATTTTTTGTAACTTGGATGTAAAAACCTTAGTTCTTGGTAACTCTCACAACTGAAGGTTTCTGCACATGTAAGTGATTGTGCAAAAGTGGGGGAGGGAAATGTTGCTGTTTGGCAACTATTTTATAATTAATTATTTTTTTCTCCAGCTCTTAAGTGAGGCAAAACAATTTAGGAAATCTGCTGTCAGGAAAACTGAATAGCATTAGGCTGTATAGAATTACATGTACAAATACTCAAATACATTAGAGAGAAGATCTAACTTTAATGTGTGAATTTTGACACACTGAATTTAAGAATACCTTGGGGTTTGTTTTGTGTGGTTCTCTTATAGCACAGTCTCTGTTTTAAATCAGGAGGTTTTTTAAAAAGTGAAAGTAAAGTGATTTTTTTTTAATTAAGTGCCTAAAATGGCATTATGAAATATTTAAAGATATGTCCACCTAGACTCATTAATCCTAACACTCTTCTCCACCAATAAAACAATCAAAACTATACTTTCCTTTTGAAACTATGAAAACATGTGCTTTTGTGTATAATAGCAGATGAAATCATTAATGTGACTGATATGGTCTTTTCAATGGCTGTCTCAGAGATTTTTTTTAAATGTTGCAATAATTGATGGGCTATGTGTGCTTGTATATGAATGTCCTTTTAGAATGAAGCTGTGAGAACCAAATTCTCAGCCACGATTAAGGAATTAATGATGTGGAACTGTGTTAGTCTGAGGAATAGTGAGTTCACATAAAACACTACTTGAAAAATAATAATTCTTGTATAGTTAGCTAAGAGGTTTAAATATAATATTCTGCCTGCAATTCTGAAAAAGATTTGAAAGTGTTTATGCAAATACAGGCTTTGAGACTCTTTTCTTGTGGAGTTCTGGCTGTGGAAGGGTTGATAACCATTGCATTAGAATTCGACACATACAGTTGATTTTAGCTGAAATAAATGACAACCTTCTTTAATATTTTATATTCATTTATGAGCTCTTTTAATATACTGAAGAGCTGCCTGTTAGAACAAGCTTTATACTGTCAATAAAATTTAGGGAAGCATTTAAGCAAATTCACCAAGGCAGCAAACTAAGTATTCTAACTAATTTGATTGAAGGAATTGTGTTTACTGCCTGTGGTTATTTCACACCCCATCCCCCTCCACAATTAAAGAAAGTCTATATGGATGTATGCACTCAAGTGTCACTATTTTATTATAATTTTTAATAGTGTACAATTAATATTTGGAGCAACATCAAATAACAAATCGCTGAAGACGAACACTGCTGTCAACACATTCCTACATAATTTAAACAATAGCATAGGAAAAGTAATTAGCTTGACAATAAAGCAAGCTAACTCCTCTCCATATTTGCTCTTTGGCTGATAATGAAATAATCAGTAAATGAATGCCTGGCAATCAGTGCTGAACGTGTGTGTTGTTTAAATCAGAAATCCTCAAAATGAGAAGAATGACTTTGGTAATAAGTCACTTTTTGTGACTTGATAAATAAACTGTCTTCCTATGATGAAAACTGGTCACTGGTGAAAACCTGATGAAGTTGCATCCACCCTTAATGTTTGGAGAAGCATTTGAAGCTTTGTAGACACAAAAGGGCAGCATTCCCATGGGGGTTTACACGAACAGCTTCCCATTAGCCTGGAATTTATGACAGGGTTAAATTTAGGAGGAATCCTGAAATATTATGGTAGCATCTTGGCAGCTGAATACAACTGAATTACTATAAAAATATCCCCTTCTTTGCCTTTCAGTCCCCAGTTTTTCCATAATAAAGGACTTCTTCTTGTGAATTCTAAGGGTATGTGAGGTTTAAAAATATTCCAGCAGGGCCTTCAGAATTTGAGGAAAAAGGGACTTGTATGCTGACAGATACTATATATTTTTAGACCTTACTGAATGGCAAGTATTGGGGGGGTGTGGGCAAGGTAAAATACAAATGTTGCTATATGTGTTTTAAGAGGATTTTAGGGCTAGACTCCTACTTTTATGTCTCACTATTGGTTTAATCTATATTTTAATAGATTTATTTTTATGCTATTTAGTGTTGTAGTCAGTTTGACTTTCTCACTGTGACGTGAGCATGATAGACTTCAAATTCTGATCATCATTCCTTAGTGCTACATGGCTTTGCACACAGGGTGCAGTTTAGATGTTAATTCACTTGCACAGCAGGTGAAAAAAGTGGTCACACACAGCTGGCCTTTTCAGGAAAATAGGTTATACAAATTTTTCTTATGCTAAGTCATGATTGTCGCTTCTGACATAAATCAGTGTGGCATAAGCACATCTGATACTGCTCACACAGCTCATAACAGCCTACTGAGGGAGCTGAATGATTTTCAATCTGCAATTCACCTCATTTCTGGTAGACTTCCACCTGACTCGTTACTGAAAAATCTAATCAGAAATCAGGCTCGCGATGTTCTTGTTTTGCAAAAAGAGTGGCTCTGAGGTTTTTCACTACATTTCCAAAAACTTGTCTTTTTTTCTATGAATCAACCTTGATTTCCCATAGCTATCCATATTTCCTTGAAGCTGCAGATGAGCATTTCAGTTGTAGAAAGCAGTTTATCCTGCCTCCCCTTGGAGCAGGAAGCAAACCCAGCTCAGGCTCCTCTGCTGCTTTTTTACTGCTTTGGCTGAACTCTGACAAATCCTCTCTTCCTGCAGCTCTGAACATCTCGAGTTGTGTGAGTGAAACAACTTCCTGGCAGGTGTTTCTGGATGCTTTGGAGCCATCCCATGTCTTTGGAGGGAGCAGCTGTGTCTGTGCTCTGTTCCCAACCATCAGCAGTGTGCAGGCAGCAAACTCAATGGCACCACACCTGATGCTGAGTTCTGCACAACTGGTGCCTGGCTTAGCTCTCAATCCATCCCACGAGGATCCACCTTTCCTGATGTACAAATACTCTGGGAATGTGTCCTGGCTCCCCAGAATGCCATGCTTTTCAGATATTTTCGGGGGGGGGAGTTTTTTTTTATATTTTAGTATGGATTTTTTAGCAGTTCTCTCCCAATATTTCTCCCAGAAATCCTTGAGATTTTGGCAGATTTGGGGTATTTTAGTGCAGATTTTAGGACTTTTGGGGCCATTTTAATTGTGATTTTTGGGGTTTTTTGGCCATTTAAAGTTGGATTTCCCTTGGATTTTTTTTTCCCACCTGTTTTCCCGGTTTTTTCCTCAGACATCCCTGGAATATTACTGGGTTTTGTGGCCATTTCTGGGTGGTTTAGTGCAGATTTTAGGACTTTTCTTGGCATTTTTAGTGTGATTTTTGGGACAGATTTTGGGCCATTTTAAATCCCATTTTCCCCAGATTTTTTTCCCCGTGTTTCCCAACCTTTTCCTGGTTTTTTGCCCCCAGAAATCCCTGGAATCCCTCTATCAGCATACCTGATAGAGATATTTTTAACGCTATAGGTGCCCTGAGAACTTATCTCCAGCCCACCTGCTAAATTTTTTAAAAATCATTGCTTCAACTGTGTCCATGTAAAAATTAATTCCTCTCTTTTGCCCATTATGCCTCCACAACCTCTCTTCTCCTTGCTGCTGATTTGGATAGAGTTAGAAGGTGATTTTATAGCAGAGTACAGTCTTGATATGAAAGAGAAATAATAATCCTGTAATAATAATAATAAAAAAATAAATAATGATAAAAATATTTTTTATCCTTCTGGCATCTAATGAAGGTTTTGGCTGACATCAAGTACTAAGATTTAAAAAAAGAAGAATCAGTAATTTTCATGTTTTGAGAGATATTCCAAAATTTGTCTGTTATTTTGTTTTTGGAGAGTTAAAAAAAAACAACAATTGAGCTGTTATACTTCTTCTAAAAAGCATTTCTTTCTTGTTAATAATGTCTCTTTCTTTAGAGCATTTATTTTAAA
>JANRGV010000104.1:5665800-5689974 GCA_024734035.1 Alethe castanea | reverse complement strand
TAGCACAGATCGCTTACAAAAAAAAATGCTGAGATGTACACTTCAAAGTCAGCTGTCTTTCCAGAACCTTCATCAAAACATACAGGTGCTTGCCTGAAATTCCAAAATGAGGGGGACAACTGTAACTTCAATCATTATTTTTTCCTTTCGCAGTGCACTGAAGATTTTATTACAATTTCACTTGGCAATATACAAAAAATGTGCAAAACAAATTCTCTGGCATTTTTGTTGCTTTAGATATAGCTAATTTACACAACAGGAAGCTGATTTGAATAAACAGTAGTTCGTAATTCAAGGAGTGCTTGGCTGAAAACCTTGGCATTGGGTAAGATATAAATTTAAATGAACAAGTCTGTTAGCCTCCTCAAATGGGCCTGTAACAGAAATCTGCAGTCAGATTTGTAAATAGAGAAGCAACATTAGTCACCCCTGTAATGGAAAATGTCTAATATTGTGCATACATTTATCAGGATAATTAGATTGCAAAAAGTTACCAGATGGCAGGGAGGTTTATATGGGTTTCAAATGAATTAAGGTTGTGGGAGCCCACAGAGAGGCTGTTAAAAGGCAATTCTGTACATAAACTGTGAAATATGAAGAAGTAGGCAAAAATACTCTTTGTTGAGGGAATAGTTAAAATAATTACAAAATAAGTAATGAAACTCTGAGGATCTGATTTTTTCCAAACATGAACATTAGCATAGCCTTGTTAACATGCTGTTTTCAGGTTTTTAGTAAAATATCAGGTGGGAAAATACAGTCCCTAGGCTTAGAAAATGCTCAGAATACAGAATATAAATACTCTGTCTAGTGGTCAGCTATGTCTATTAAAACAGCTTTGTTCTATTGATGTCTGAAATTCTCTGTGCTGTTTAAATTTTCAGGGTAGTGAACAAATGCTAGTATTGTTAAACCTGTTTTACTGGTTACTGAAAATCCTGTGCCTCATCTTTTTGAATGTTAAATAAATCTTGTACCACTGAAATAGCAGAGGCAGTGATAAGTTTTGGCAACTGCTTGAGCAATAAGGGAGCATCACAGTTTTGGTAACAGATGTGTGTCTTGTGTACATTGTGCTGCCAACATGGAAGATAATTTCATTTAAATCGTTCAAGAGTTAGTTTGAACCTGAAGGCAGAGGCAGTGGAGATGGCACGTGAGGATGAGAGTTTGAGGATGGCTGAAATTAAAAAGTTGTCAGTCCTGGCCTTTTTTTTTTTTTCTTCAGAAGATGCTGCTGATACTTCTGTGTTGTGTGACAAGTACTGGGCATCACTGCAGTTTCTTGCAGTTTTTCATTCATGCATCCATAATAAGCCAAATAAGTCTGCATGGGATTTTCTGAAGTTGGGCAGGAATTCAGTAAAAATGGAGGAAAACTCTTGGAAATGTATTTTGTCAAAAACTGTCTTGCAAATATCTGGTTTATCTCTGGGGCAACTGTGTCAGGTTAGGAAAATAGATATGTATGTTATTCAGAAACTATTCCAAAGTCATGAGTGTAGTGAAGGTAGACATCTCAAGTCAGTGTGGGCTGCCAACTTTTTGGCATGTTCAGGTTCCATTTCTCTAGAAAAAGTAATCAATGATTGCACCTGTTTGCTGTGTTTGGGTAGATTTACTGCAGATTTGTGTTACAGCATATGTGGAGGATGGTAACCATTTTTGCAGTGTCTGTATTGATACAGTGCTGTTATTTTTCTGTTAAATATAGCAATTGGGGCAGTTGTATTAGATGGCTGGGAGACTGTAAGTCTGAACTGAGAATCAGGTAATACAGGATTTTTTTTCCCCTAGATTCTCTTTTTATTGGCCTTTTTTGTGTCTGGAGACAAGTCACTCATTTCTGTGTCCGAGCTCTTTCATCTCTTTAAATGAAGCTAATGGTAGTGATTTTCCTACATTAAACACTTTCATACCACTAAGCCAAGCTGCCACTTAAGAGTTAAGTATTACTTATTACTAAATTCCCCACTTCTACAGTGATCCCTGTGCAGAATATAAGCCTTGAGCTCATGCTTCACTGCCTTCCTAAATTGAAATAGACTGAAGCATATGTTTAACATCTGTCTTTAATTGGGGACCTGTAGGTGGAGAAGAAACCACCAAGCATTTCGAGGTCTCTGAATTCTGAATCTTCTTCCTCCCAATGCACACCAAAACTCGTGGTTGCCCATCCTCATGGGAATATTACACAGCCCAACTTTCTCAGCAGCCTTTTCCAAGAGGAGCTGTGTTCACTATCTGAAGGCTGTTTTAGCAAAACCACTTTGTGAATGTATTTAAATACATTCAGTTAGCTTGCTAGTTTCCTTACTCTGAAATAGGAAGATAGTCCTGGGCTGTTTATTCAATGCATGGGTCGTTTTCTTTCTTTTTTTCAGATTGCATCCATATTTTTCCGCTCAGTAATTATATTTGTTAATTATTTGTTGGTTTTCAACTAATGGTTGAGTTGATACTGGTTTGGCATGGAGGCTTTATACATGTGGTAGTGGCAACAACTGGCTCTGATGAGTCTCCTCTTATACTGTAACACTTCATACCAGATAATCACCCCCAGCAGTAAATATAATTACTCTGAATTACTCTGTTTATTATTACTGCAGTCTCAGATCCCATACAAGATTGCTTTTTCCCTGCTTAATTGACAACAGATAATGCTAGCAGTTGACATGACCAAAAAGCAGAAATAGCTCAAAAATCAATGTAACTTTATAATCCTCTTCAGAAAGCATATATCCTTTATTCTCACAAAGAGAAAATAATTTTTATTCTCATGGTATCTGCCATTGTGCTTCTGATACAGGAAGCATTCTGTAACACATATTCAATGTTGCAAAGGCTGTTGTGGTTTGTGAATTAAATATTTGTCAAATTTTTGCCCTTTTGGAAAGGAGAAAAAAGTAATATTAAATAAAATAAGAGCACTGATATTCCCTAGGCTCTAATGTATATCGATGGACGTTTTTTTGATTGTTTGAAGAGCATTCTGCACTTTTAGCAGTGAAAATTTTAATGATCCAAGTGTGAATGGCTCTGCCAGATAGACAGAGGCTGTGTGGGATTGGCACTTTGATCCTGGGACAGCTGCATGTGCTGGGAAGACACTTTGCTACTCACTGTGAGCATGCAGTAAACAGAGTTTGCAGGAACTACTTCAGCCTGAAAGAGGAAAGTGATTTTCAGAGCTGTTCTTTCTCATGTTACAGATTTATACACATACTTAATTTCTTTGCTCCAGGTGCGTTTTTTAAAGAATATTTTGAAAATTGGAGCACATGTTGGTCATGGTCAGTGTTTTTAATGATTTCGTGTTGATACTATAGGCATCAAAATAAATTGACATTACATACCTGCATAATAGTTCTTGAGTAAAATTTACAATAGAAGACTAAAAATCATATGTAATTTGTATCCAAATCAGCAGAGATTAGAAAGCAACTGGCATCTCTGCTTTGAGGAATGACTGACATGCTTCCTTTGTTTATCAGCTTTTATAAAAGGAATTTACTGCTGCTTTTGAGTATTTTGAAAGCACTAATCTAATTGTTAAGTGGGTAGAAATGTACAGACCATCAGGCTGCTTACTAAGGAAATGAATTTTTTGCAGGGTTGCCATAAAGAAACACAGTACAATAAAGCTTACTGAAATTGCTGCAGTGTAACATAGAGATTAAATGCATTATCTTCAATGTGACAGCTACATTTTGTTCTCTGCAGAGTGTTTTGAAGCATTTATTCCTTGCCAGAAAAAAAAACAAACAACAAACCACCAACCCTTTTGGTGTGACATATTGAAGTTTCACATAAGAAATAATAGTGTAAAATTAGTAGACCTCAGCATGAATAATTCAGGATTTCTAATTTTATCTGAAGCTTGTCTTTACAAATTAAGTTAATGGTAAACTTAATGGTAAATACTGATTTGAATGGAATAATAGACTTCTTTCTTCATGGAAAATTTAAATACTGAGACCAATTAGAGAAATTAGATGAGAGAGGACTGAAGTTCTTAAACTAATCATTTTATATACTTCTATCCAAACCATCCTGTAATTGACCCACATGGCTAATAAAAAGAGCAGAGTGTGGTTTGGAAGCAGAGAAGAGTATCTGGTGACATTAAGTTGTCCCTGTGCCATGGGCTTACTGAAACAATTTAATGGCTTCACCTGGACTAAAACCAGAGTTTGTGCACTTAAGTTACAAGTTTTAGAGGAGTCTGAACTCGTTAGTTATTCCTGCCACAAAAAATCTGATGAACAGTGAAGAAAGGCAGGCACTGAGGATTCTCCAAACCAGACTGGCAACACCTCTAAAATTCCTAAAGGCCTGTTCCTGGGTCCCTGTTAGGAAGAAATAAGTGCCTTTAAACATTCCAAGAAACTCCAGCTACTTTTAGCTCCAGAGCAAAGCAAATCCAAGTAGGAATAAGCATGGACCTCTTGGAGGGTGTTTATTTTGTTTAATTAATTGTCATTTTATAGTGTGTAACATACCACTATTCCATATGTGAGGGAACAGAAAAGTAGTCTATATGCCCATAAATATCTTTTTTTACTGAGAAAAGTTTTTGTGGTGCTGCCTTCTCTTATGGGGCGGCCCTTTTAGAACTTTTTCAGGACATGCCCCTGTTGGCAGCCAGGAACCTGCTGACTAAAAGCTTATCTTGCAAAAAGAAAGCCACAGGCAGCAAGCCCAGAGCCTCAGATGTAAGAAATTGAAGTTTTATGCCTGCTAATATAGCTGATAGCTCACTGGAAGATATGAAAAATTCTTTTCAGAATACTAAAATAACCTCACAAAAGCCCTTTGCACCATTTCAGAACCATGTGAGCCTGTGGAGGCTTCTGTTTCATGTGAGGTCTTTATTTTTATTACATGTTCCACCATTTTTGTTTTTCTTTTCTGGGAGGAATATGTTCTCTGCCTGGTTCTCTGATCTGAGTTAATTCAGCCAGCAGAGTTAAGCACAGAGCTGGCTCCCAGGGAGGTGAAAGACACATCACTGGACTGTCTCTGTCCCAAGCTGAGACTGGTATTTATTTTGCTAATAAGCACAAGGTGCATGTAGAATATTTCCATATCCCTCTCTCTAGGAAGGTGATCTGCAAAGCCCAAATGTCTGCTTGTAGAGGATAAAGTTCCTGTCACATTTCAGTCAAATACAGGCAATTTTAAATGGGGGAGTAGTCATGATCTATCCACTGGACTGCCTTTAAGCCTGTGTGTAAATGTGTAGAAGAAAAGCCCTAATTATGGGTTAGATGTGTTCATAAATATATATATATATATATATACACACTCATGGCAATGCACATATACATATATGAAGATCTAAGAATCATGAATTAAAACTTAGTACTAAAAGGAGAGACAAAGAGCAGTAAATACACTGTCCCTAAGTTGTCTGCATAGCAAATGTGGAAATAATTGAGGCTTGAGAAACCTGCTAGTTGAATTATCTTTAGGTTCCTCTGCATTCTGAGCATGTATCTGTAGCTTTGTTTTTTATGTTCTCTGAGCCCTGTGCATTTTACTGCCCAGAACAGCAGTAAATTGAGTGTCTGACAGCTCTTGAAATGCATGTTCTGCTGCTTTCGGTTGAATACGTTCTGAGATCAATGAAAGAAAATGTACAATTTTTATACATGTTTAATATCTCTCTACAAGAGAAGGTCA
Source organism: Alethe castanea (assembly GCA_024734035.1). Taxonomy (NCBI): domain Eukaryota; kingdom Metazoa; phylum Chordata; class Aves; order Passeriformes; family Muscicapidae; genus Alethe; species Alethe castanea. The sequence goes on along the minus strand of JANRGV010000104.1, from coordinate 5,684,289 downwards.
AATGAAGTGGAACATCTCGTTTCCAGTGATCTCAGTGTTTGTGATGGCAGGTGAGAGCTGTGTGGATCAGATGAGGCTGAGATGCTCTGGCAGTGCTTGGCAGGTTTGTGCTTGGCAAGGGGAGTGGTGCAGAGTTGCCATATAAAGAACATTAATAAATTAACCTGTGCACTTAACCTGCTACTTGCACATTCAATATGCTCCACTTAATTACTTTATGTTGAATTAGAAGATTTAGTTTGAAGCAGCCTAAGTGTTACAGCTCTGTTTTCTGCTCTGTGGGAAGCACATCAATACACACACAACATGTTCTTAAGGCTTCCTCCTCTGGATGGCAATAACATCTAAAACATCTGCTTCCTAATACAACACTGGTCAAAAATGTATCAGGTAATCCAATATATAGAGTATGCATGGAATTTAATTGACTTCAACAGTGTGAAAAATAGTGAAACTAGCTAAAAGCTAGTCTGCAGTATTATACACAGGTTTTAGAGAGCAACGGAGCTTGTGCAATGTATTTAATTTTCTTTTAAGTTTTATTTCATAACTTTGGGTTTATTCTTCCACTAGCTTCACTTAGCGGCAAGTGAATACATTGGTGGTATAAAAAGGGAAAAAATAGGAATGTGTTTCACTTTATTGTATTATTGTATTATATAGGACAAGCAGGTCTCATAAACAAAATTAACAGTTATTGGCAAAATACATTGGGTGTTGGAAACTTTCTTGTCTTTTTCAGATACTGAGTATCTCAAGGGAGAAAACTAAATCTAAACCTTCAGATATAGAGCATTAGAGCTGCTGAAAGGAAACGATTTTCATTGCCAGTGACTACCACTTTGGGTTTTAATCTGGTTTTCAAACAGCTTGAACGCCCTCAACTGTAGTTTCAGTGTTTGGATTCAAAGTAAAGTGTATCTGGAAAAGTTAAGATTCCTGCACAGAAAACTCTGCTGGGCTGCAGTTTTGTCCTGGCTTGCTGATATTGTAAAGATCAGACCTCTTCTTAGATCTAACAAACCCTGTTGTTTAACAGATCAGGGGCTGGAGAAATAGAAATTTTACCATCCTATTAAATTTTGCTTATTGGAATTACAGTGCATTCCCTGGATGAGCCAAGAGAATTAGTGACATGGTTTGCCCTATTTATAAGGGAACCACACCATCTTAGGAGGGGAAAGGCAGTTTCTCTGAGAGACCCACTCTGTCAAAGCATTTGTATAGACTTCTTTTATCTTCAGTGGCTCTTGTGGAGACCTCTGTCCCCTTTTCTCCCCACACCAACAGACCATTTTATGGTGCTGAATAGATATCACATATGATCTAGGAATAAATAGCCAAAAAATCTCTAAGTCTTAGATGGAATCTTTCAGTTTGTAGCAAATATAACCTGGGTTGTGTATACTGTGAAAGGAATTACTTTGCTTCCTTTGATACTTCTGCGAAGTCTCAGCAGGTGCAATTTTTTTGGTGTGAGAGGTGAATTGTGAGATCCACTTTGCTGTGCTGATACAGGGCCAGAGCCTGTCTGCTACCTGAATGGTGCTGAGTGCTGCAGAGAGTGGAAAAGCTGCCAAGTTTAGCTAATGGATTCTTTTTTTGTCTTAACTGCTTTTTTTTCTGCCAGACTAATTCAATACTTATCAGCAGAAAGCTTTGCCTACCTCTCTTTCACACCACCAGTGCTCATGGAGCCCTGATTTAAGAAAGTGTTTGATCACAAGAGAGAACTCTACTTAAACCAGTAGTGACCAATTTCTGTGTGTTTTGTGTTTTTTTCCCTTCTTAGACATCAGGTACATATGTGGCACTGTGTAGGTCCCAAACTTTCCACCCAAATCCTTGTTTTACAGACTTGGTTTAGATATCATAGGAAAAGTTCAAGGTGTAGGACACACAGGGAAGCCTGCCATGGAGGTACTGTTCTGCAGTTCAAAGACCAGTCTTTGATTTCATTTTGGGGAAGAAGAAGGCTTTAAAATAAATAAGTAAATGTTCTCTGTGGAGCTTCATGTCTGAGCTGAATTCTACTTCTAATTGTCTGCTCAGCACAGAATTTCGACTGCACTCCAGCAGATGCAAAGCTCTTACAACTTCACCTCCTTCATATGACTTTATTTCAAGTGCCCAAACAACCTAGAGGAGATCCTCTGTATCTCTCCACATAATGTACCTATGAGGTTCATATGAGTGGATTTGATGCCCTAGAAATGAAGCAACACACACTTTCAAGATAATATTAGTATGGGAGGTAATATAAAAGTGGATCTTTTTTTTTTTTTGAGCTCCAGGGGAAGTTATGGAAAAAGTCCACAAAAGTTCCAACCCCACAGGGGTGCATACAGTTTTATAAGTTTGGTAAGTTAGCATAATTTATAAAAAGCACAAGTGGTAATGCAACACCCCCCAGCCCAAGCCCCTTTTAAGCCCCCCCGCCCTCAGATGGGTCTGTGCTTTCTGGATGAAAATGTGTCTGAAGACCTGGTTTCTAAGAACCAAGATAGGAAAGGAGGTTTGAAACATGTTTTGTCTTTCTACCTCAATTAAGGGCATGGGAAAGTACTGGGAAAACTAGCTAGAATGCAATAATAGGCTGCAGAGCTCGAAATATATGTGTAAAGAACCAGCGAATACATAAAAGAAAAAAAGACAAAAATCAAAATGACATCAAGCCTCTTCCCTTCAGTGCTGGTCACTTGCATCCTCTGGCTTTGCTTCACAGGATTTTTTCGTACCAGGACTTCCCATAAACCTTGAAACTACTGATGGCTTTTAAACAAATCCAAGCCAAGCAGCAGAAAATGTTATTACAGGAAGTGAAAGCATTTGGTCACCCCATAGGGATATCGAGCTCCCCATCTCTGTGAGGTTTGATTGGTACTTAAATTGCAGCTTAACCTGAAAGATTTTGCACTGAAGCAGACCAAAAATTCAATGTATATATTTTTCTGTGCTTTCTTTGCCTGTCTTAAAACCCTTTAAAAATTCTGAAAGGAGTGGCAGGATACTGGCAACCTGCATGGCCAAAAGGTGCAGCCCCAGTAGATGCATCTGTGCTGTGCCAGAGTAGCTTGTGGGATTCTTACACTACTGTGGTTTGTTATCATGACTGAAATTGAGCCATAAAGAGTCTGGGTTTGATCCATAAACTGATGTAGCTGAAACAAATTGTGCTGATGGCAGCAAAGGGAGGCCTCTGCCTAGAAGGGTAGCTCGGGTGAAGGAAAAATCCTGGGCATCATTCAGCCTAGCTTGGCTTCCAGGATGACACTAAACTGCTGCTGCAATACTTAGGGAAAAAAATGGAGTATTGTGGCTCAATTGTTCTCATACTTTGTGTCTGACTTTAAGGCTGTTGAAGATTGGAAGCTATTAACTTTTTTTTTTCCCCCAGTATTATATATTTTGTTAAAAGGAATGTTCTAAACTGCTAGTTTTCTAGCAGTAAGGTATTCATAGGTGGTTATAACTGGTAGGTGATTTTCAGAAGATACAAATTCGAGTTATTATTCTGTTATACCTTAAAGGGCTTAGAATTTAGGTTCTTCCAAATATGATTCTGGAAAAAGTTTTTTTCTTTTTTCCCCCGAGCCCCTGACCCTCATATTAGGGTGGATAAGGCCTCATTTGAAACAAATTACTTTTAAAAGCAAAGCTCTTTTCAGCCCCAGGAGATGTACATGATTAGAGAGTTACTAAGCACTTTAACACGATCACTCAGGCTGTAAGAAAGAAATATATTAATGGAAGAAGATCAGCAGCAATCAATAATTTTCTGGAAGACCTCAGAGAGGGAAAAGAAGCCCCTCTGGCTTTTAATTTTGGAATCAGCATTAAGATGTGCTGAGTACTCACGGTCCTCCAGAGATTTTCCTTTCACTATTAACAGCAAATAGGATGATGTTGTTTCTAAAAAGGTACATATGTCAAGGATGGAAGGAAAATGGCAGAGATTTAATTCTTGAAATTATTTGAAAAAGCCTCTGAATTGATGTTTTAAATTCAGTTCCATAAATGAGACTGGTTAAGGTAAGCAGAACATGAGACACATGGCTGCTTCTTTTGTGGCCATGAGCTTTGAGAGACAAAAACAAAATAATGTGATGCTCTCTCCTCCCAGTACAATTATCTATGTGATGTTACAATTGCATGTATCATAGAGTGTAATTTAGAGTTCTCTGAGAGAGTTTTTCAGTACTTCCAAAGCAGTGGAGATGATCTGGTAATAGAGAATTTGACCTGATTTTCCCACTGGGCCCCAGTGCAATGGGGATCAGTCCCATTTGTGCTGTGGTGCAGGGGATCTGTTCATACACATACACCAAATATTGCTGTGCACACCTACACAAGAGATCACAAAAAACAAAGTGTTTTTAAGGTGTTAATCAACTGTATTTGTCCCCAGAAAACCATTCTGGCACAACGAGCTCACAGAACCACTGCACTAAGTTCCTCCTTCCTAGTTTTAATATTTTATGTTTACACCTACATATTGGATGCATATGTGATAGGCAATAATTTACTGTATTACAATGCTGTGGTTGAAAAGACCCTCAAGTTTTACAGGTAAAGAAGTGAGAAGCAGAAATATTAAGGATTGTTTAAATGGTTTGAAGTCTAGAATGTCAGAATTACTGAGTGCCATTTCAATATTTTAACTATGTAATCCTTTCTATATGTGAGAAGTTCTATAGTCATTCTCCTTTTCTGGAAATCCTCTACTAAAAAGATGTCACAGGCTCTTCATGCTGCCAGAAGGAGTAAAAGTCAGGGAGTTTGGTGTAATCTCCCTTTATTATTAATTTGTTTAAATATACAATCTGCCCAAGTTTTATCTTCTTTGTATCTTCTTTTGGATATGACTGCATATTGCTTATTCCCCTGGAGCATTCCTTAATGATGTGTCTGTACTGGAGTGAGGACTTCCATGAATATACAAGGGATCTTTATTTTAACTTTTTGTTATCTCTGACCTGTTTCTTAGGTTTTGCCTGACTTGGCAGGATCTTGCTGTTCCTCTAGTAGGCAAAATGATTGCCAACAAAGTAGTAACTGATGAATGCAGAACTCATCTAAAGGTATTAAAATGTATAGGAGGTTGTGCAAAATGACTGCAGAGTGTGTGTTCAGGATGATTTGGCTCTATGAGACAAAGCAGTCAGCTGTGACACAGAAAAAGGCTTCCCCCAGCCTGGTGGAGTAGCATGTCTCTTTTCTAAATGTCCAAGGAGGATTTAGGAAAAAAAAAAAGAACAGGTAGTTAGCTGGGCTTTGGTTTGGAAAATGGTGTAAAACTCACAATTTACTGAATTTTGCTGCACAACCTCTGCCTAAATTAGCAGACTGCAATAACATGAAAAAAATCCCAAGTCTAAGCAGACATTGTTTTGGCAATGCTCAAACCCTTTAAGGCAGTGACAGACCAGACTGGAACTGCAGGATTTCAGAGATCCAGGTCCTCATGAATACACTTGTTTAACACTGGAGCTAACATGAGTCCATTGCTACTATAAACAGAGATCCCATTGATGAGTGTCTTCAGGATCCCCTTTTGGGTTAAGCTTTCTTCCTCTCAGGCTTGCTTAACAGACAACCCATGGTCTCAACTATGGCCTCCACTTTATTTATTTATTTCCATATTTAGGTTTATTTTTAGAAATCAGAACATAACTAGTGTTGCATTCTTTGAGTCCTGCTGTTATTTTCTCTTTTAGAAGAATATTCAGTGCTATTTTTGATTTTTTTTCTGTGCCCCCCCTGTGCTCCAGCTGTGGTTTTTTAACACCTAATATCACTTTGCATTATATTCATTTACAAATCAGTGTGCATCCTGGTGCCCTACATTAGACCTAATGACCTTCCATGTAGCCAGAGAAAATCAAATGACTATGAGGACATGAAGGAAGTACAAATTCCATAGGCTTGAATATAATAAATTGAAAGAGATGTGTCACAGAGGTTACCAAGTTGAGGTTAAACCGACTGAGCAAAAACCTGGGAGCTCCAAAGTGAGTCTTGAAGCAATTGGATTCCTTAGGAAGTAGAAAGAAATCAATAGAAATTTAGTCATCCATTTTCACAAAGGCCCTACTTCATTTTGGTTTCTACCTTCCTGGCCAAGTTCCTGTCACTGTTAGGTGGATCAGAGTGGCATTTGTCTCTAAAAATAAATAAGAGTTCTTCTTGCTCTTCCATCTACAAAATCTTGATGTGATTTTCATTCTGGTGTTCAGAAAAGCAGTTCACTTTCTAATTTAATGGATGCTTTACAGAAATGTTTTTGATATAATACCGTTAAAAGGCATTTATTTTCTTTTTTTCTTATTGTGTGTATACATGGTCGCTCTCCTCTAGATTTTGCAAAGTACACACATAAAACCCTTTGTGCATTACAATTAGATACAAGACATCGTGCTGTCAGGGTCTTACAGCTCCTAGCACTGCATTTGTTTTGCCTGGCAAACATGTGCCAAAGTGCTCTTTGTATGTTAACAAGGCAGAGAAGTGCTTGTTAGAAAAAATCCTCTCTGCAGAATGTGAAGGGCCCTTTTGGCAGCAGCAGGAGTGGAACTACGTGGAGATGAGATGAGCTTGGGGATGGGACATTACTGCATCAGGCTGTGGTGTAAAATCAAATTATTTTATAACATTTTGTGTCCTGGACTGAGAGAAAAGTGGATGCAAATGGATATGCTGTTCCACTCTGATTTCCAGCCCAGCTCTCCCCACTCCAAATCCAGGGTTGGTTTGTGTTGCATTAGAATAGGAAGTTCTTTATTTAAAAAAAAAAAAAAAAAACCAACACGTGATGGAGAGGTTACAGAATTTATAACCATCTATATACAGGCTCCTATGTAATGTATTTTTCTGGAGGTAGTGAAGCCACCTTGAGAGCTGCTGGATCTCCTTTCCTTTTTGGGGCTGGGAACTCCTGGAACCCTTGTGAGTTGGCAGCCTGCTGCAGCCTCAAAAGCTCGGCACACAAGAGCTGAGCTTTCCTGAATTAATACTCTCTTCTCCTAGTTTTATAATAATTTTTAGAATAATTTCTAGAAAATCCTGAAGAATTCAGCAACTAAGTGTGCTTTTCAGCTTCCCTGCTCTTCTTAACCAGAGATTTATTAACTTGCTGTGATGTTTTCTGAAGCTTTTGTGTGTGCAAAGCAGGAGCTTTGAGCACAAACACCATAAAGCAGCAAGGCAAATACAACTTCAAGCCAGAGTAAAGGATGAATTTCATGCTGCTGTTGCAATTATGTGCTTTCCTGGCTTTGGTAGCTGAGGTAAATTTTCCATTCCAAATCCTGTTTTCAACCTCTCTGAAGAATAACATAGCTCATTCCAGGAGAAGGAAAGTACTGATGGTAGATTTAGGGATCAAGTAGGGGTTTTGACCCCTTTGTTGATTTGGTTTATGTTTTGATTAGTTTTTCTACCTTGCTTAATGAAAAGGTAGGGAGGAATAGTTTATAGCTATTTATAATTTTATAAGCTTTTATAACTTTATAATATTTATAATAACTTTGCAAACTTTTATAACTTTATAACCACCATCCCTAGATGTATTTAAAAAAAGACTGGATATGGCATTTGGTGCCATGGTTTAGTTGAGGTGTTAGGGTGTGGGTTGGACTTGATGATCTTGGAGTTCTCTTCCAACCTAGTTATGCTGTGGTACTGTAACTTTTTTACTGGCTTTTTTTGGGGTGAAATTTGTACATTTTGAGATTAAGCTGTGAGCCTCTGAACTTTATGTCAAAATCTGGAATTTAAAGTACATACTTTTTATTTCCTTTTGAAAAAAAAAAGAAACCAACTTGGTTTTTATCTAAAATAGCTCTGGCTGATGATTCTACAATTGTTTTATGTACTGAGAATATGATTTAATTGTTGTTTACTACTTGGAGTGTTTGATCAAAACCTTGTTTTTCTGCCATAAGAGTGCTCGACTTTGAATTTTAAAACAGTGAGAATTTAAGATTAAGCTGCAAATATTTAATATGTGAAAAGTTAAATGGTGGCAAGAACTAAAAAATATGGATGTGGAGCTTTTCTGTGCAATGTAGCTGCACATATCTGGAACTGCTGCTTTATGTTGTACTCTCACAGTATTTTGCACAATTCTTGCCCAGTGCTTCATTTTGTGTGTTGGTAAATGTAAAAGATGTGGCTCTGAAGACCTTCCATGTGCAAAAGAAAATTGTTGATCAGTTGTGGTGTTTTGAAAGATGTTTGTATTTAATATAAAACTAGGTATCCATGATAATCTTTCTGAGAATATAGCTATTTTTGATGGAGAAGCATAAAAACTTTATTGATAGAATTTTAGTCTGAATTTTAAGCTGCTGTTTATACTCATGCTGTGTTGTTCTGAGGTAATTTCACTTGGAAAATCATGGGTTTTTGTGTTTCAGACAAATAACAAAACCTTTGAACTGTGGAGAGCAATATGAAGGGCTTGATAGAGGCACCATATGATATCTCCTAATAATTTACTCAGACTAGCAAATCCTGGTACCAGATATCTGTGAACACTGGACTATTTCAGTTAGACATTTTTTCAAATCAAAGTGGCACTTATGGAAATTCATAAACAATGTGGGTTTGGGTGTGTTTATTTTGAAATTATATAATGAAAAATATGTGTGGGGGGAAAATAATTTTTAAAAATAACTCTACCCTTTGCTTTGTTTTCTTACAGTTTTGCAAATTTTAACAAATTTAACCAGAAATAAAATTTTTGACATGAAAATGAAATTATTTTTTTTGTCCTACAAACAGGTTGGAATGGATATAGTTTTCTTTAAAGCTTTTCTAATGCATTTTTGAGAAAAGCATCTTATACTGACATAATCCTGAAATCTGTGAGTGAGGCTGGAGAGTCCATGCAAACAGACTTGAGGGGATGATGGGACCTACAAAGAATACATTTGTTTCATTTGAAATGGGGAAAGAGGAGAAACCTGCAGGTGAAGCAGAGGTTTGATGAAATAGCATTGTTTAAAAACAACACTGTAATTAATGTTTTCTCACTTTGCCAACATAGCTGTAAACTGCTTAGCATACGTTCAAAACTTCTTTAGACACAGAAACTTCTGTACAGATTCTGAGCTGAAAAAACACCCAGTGGATAAAATCCTTCTTCACCTAGTACTTGACAGCATTTTTTTTTTCCTCATTGACTGCAATGGAGCAGATTTTTTTTTCCCCTGGATGCATTTGTTATCATGTACTAATGTAGGAATAAATAGTAGACCCAAGTAATAGAATTTTGTAAAACAAGACTCATCATTTCTAGTTAATTCTTTCCCACTGCTTCTCTCTGATTTTATTTCTCTTTTTTCTTTTTTGTATTTCAAACTTGAAGACACATTGTTTGAGTTACTTGTAGGCCAGAAAGTTGTATCCTCAAAAGTCTGTTCCTCAGCAAAAGCATCTCTTTGAGATGAAATTAAGCAGGGTAGTTATGATGGTCTTACAGATGTGGATTTTAAATTTTAAAATTTAAAATTCTCTAGCTCTTCCTCATTTTTTAATAACAGTAGTTAATAAATGTTTTCAAACTCACTAATTTTTTACCTGGTATTAGATGCTGATGAGATCTACTGTGATCATCATCATTTGTGCCCTTTAAAAAGGGCTGAAAACTTGTGTGGGTTTGGGATCCTTGTCATGCAGCACCAGCTAGAAATGAAGTTGCAAATCAATATAGTTAAACAAGACTGGGCATATTAAGATCTCTGGGAACTTCTCTGATCTCTATGGATCTGGATGCATAATTGGCATTAATATTGATAGAAGTTATGGACTTTAGCTCAAGGACATAAGACTCAACAGAAAATTAAATATTCATAAAAAGAGTGTTATAACTAGCATTCCAGGCAGCATGTTATTGAAAATTTGCCATAGTTTAATCCTGTCTTTGGAGGTAATGGCAATCTTTTCACTGTGTTGTGGCCTGGATTCACTGGAAGAAATGGATAGAAAGTGGGAATTCCTAAAGAGACAAAGAGACATCTGTCTTCAGTCTGTAGCTCTCATAATTGATGTTTCCTCTATCAATCCATCAGGTCCCCAGGACATGGATGAAGTGGGATTGTTGTTAAAAATTGCTTTGGTTTTAATCCACTTGTTTGGTTTTTACGAAGTTCAGTTGTTTGCAAATGAAGAACATAGTTTATGGTTTTTTGAGGGTGACAGTGTGTACTAGAAATTTCAATGTTTTTAAGGCAAGTAGGGGGTACTAGATTGTCCATGACTGATGTATACATAGATAAAATCCATGGCATTCACACCTTTTAGACTGAGTGGGATTTTTTGTGCAGCTAAAGCATATCTTGTACTATTTTGTGAGTTTTACTATTTTAAGGACAGATTGTAAAAGCTGAAACTTCTACAAATTATTTCTGGTCAACTCATCTTTGTGAGCAAGATCATCTCATACTTGATCTTTTCCATTTTGATCAGTATCAACGTGTCAGCTTTGATCTGCTTCTTCCACAGTCACTGGCAAGGTGCTGCACAGGGCACAGTGTGTGGTATCCATGGAATTTCCTTGCTGATGTTTTAAAAATCAGCCTGCCTGATTTGTAGAGATTAACTATTTGGAAAATGCAGGTGAGAGCATTGAGAGGCCCTGCTAATCTTGCCTGCATGAGGTGTTGAAACAGCAGCATGGCACCTCCTCTTGTTCTGCTTTGTCTATCTGACATTAATGGTGAGTGTGTCATTTATATGTATGTAAAATTTGCCAACCAGTAAATTATTCAGCAGATAAAATGCCAGTTTTACATGAATTTCCCTAGAGGTAATTATGCCATCACAGAACAAGAGAATAGTGAAAAAGTTCATTATAGCACAAATCACCCAAATGCTGGAACAAATTGAGTTCTGCTTTGTGTAGGAGTGAACTTGGTTACACCTGTGGGTTTTCTTTCACTGTTGTTATATTTTGTGAACTTTAAAGAAAAATCCAAGAAATCACCCTGTAACTTGTGTAATTAAAAGCATGTAGATGATTTTGTGGACTCAAGTCCTGTGGGTGGGTATTCAATCTTTGATACAGTTCTGTAGATGGGAACTACCTAAGACAGACATGACAGGATAGGTGTGACTATAGGGCAGACCACTTCAGTGCAGGTGTTTCTGTGCTTGCAAATGTGTGGGTGTGAAAAAATAAGTGAAAGTTATTTTATTCAGCATTTTAATGTAATTTATTATTAAGTGTTATGTTTTTCCTCTCTTACAGAGGCTTCTCTCCATTCATCTTTGTTGTCAAAATATGGCTGTGATATTCCAAGCAAATATTACTATAGCCTCAACAGCTGGCCTGATTGATCTATAAATAATTACAAATTCCTCTTTACTGCTGGGGAGTCTGCAGTTCAGACAGCTGAATGCATATGGGTTTAAGAATGTCAGCTCTGTAATGTCTGTAATGCATTTTATGTAGTTATATCACAATTACAGCTAAAAGATGTGGAAATGCCAAAAGCTTGATATTTTTCTGAAGGCCAACAAAACAATTTTTTGCCTCTCCTTTCTGTTTTTGTTCAGTTGTGTTTTGTTGAGCATCTCTAATTACAATGACTTTTAAAAGTGCACTTGCACAGCTAATCTTCCTGTAGCTTTTTCTCCTAGTTAGATGAGTAACCACAGAGCTCTTCCTGTGAAATATATCAAATGTGGAATTGGGCTTTGCTCCTTGATTATAGCTCTCCAGTTACGTGATAATTACAGGTTATGATTACAGGTATCAAAATTAATTACAACATTTCAGCTGCACTGTTTTATACAACGATGCTGCTATTTACATGACATTGTACAAATGCTTGGAAATAGATTGACAGAAAATACAAGAAAATGTCACTTCTCATGGAGTCTTTGCTTGGCATTCAGTCAGCATTTGAAGGGTGAAATATGACTGAGGAAACAAAAATAACAGTGTGGAGCACCAAATGTGATTCACTGCAGCTCCTGACCAGAGCAGTGACACACTGAGTTTTGCTGTTTGTACAGAGCAGTGGCTTTGACAATGGCATTGCTAAATGAAGAATTAGGGAAGGTGAAAAAGTTATTTCAGAACCTCCAGGTTTTTAGAGGTAGCTCCTTGAGCAAAAATCAGAGAGGCAAGACTGGCTTTGGTTGCCTGGATATTTGTCACTTTGCCTTCTTCAGCAGCTCTTTGCTGGGACCACAAACACACTCTGTGTAAATACAACAGATGTGTGTGTGCATTGTTTATTTGCTGACTGTTTATCCACTATGAGTTCTCTAAAGGGGTGAATACTCCTATCCCTGGGAGGGCAGGTTGGACAGGGCTTGGATCAGCCTGGTCTGGTGGATGGTGTCCATGCCCATGGAAGGGCATTGGAGCAAGATGGTTTTAAGGTCTCTTCTAACCTAAATAATTTTGTGACTCTAAGTCCATATAATCCCTATATTTAGCATTTTATTTATGTTTTGTAATTTGATTGACTTTTTTGCCTTTATGTAATATCGCCTTATTTGCATGTGGTTTTTTTATGTCAGCTCTCATTAAAATAAATGAGGGTACTTTTCTCATTTGAATGGCAGTTAGTGTCAAAACAAAATTTGTTAGAATCTATTCTGCCTTGTAATGAAACTTGCAATGCTATATTAGCTGCATAACCAAGAACATTATGAAAATTAACTACTGCACCTGCTCAGTACTTAATATTCATTCTTGCAGAAAAATACCTGGCTCATTTCAAATATTTTCCCCACAATACCCAAAGACCTATTCTGAGGATGCTTGGTTGAATAAAATCTAGTCATTTTAATTTAGTGTCTCTCATTAATTTTAGGGAGCAGACACAACCTCAAATTAGACTACAGTCATATTGTGTGAGGTTCCAGCTTGCAAAGCCATTTAAAGAATGTCAGTGTTTTTCTGATATCTGGATGTACTAAATTTTAGGCTGCTGCGATCTGAATCCATTCAGCCAGTGACTCTGAAAATCTGTTTATAAAGCAAGCACCAGCTCAGCCTTGCGTATCATACTGCTGCTATGAAAAAACCCCAAAACAATAGCATGTGAGGTTAATGAATCTTTTATTTAAATGAGATGTCACTAAGCAGATATTAAGTATATGAGAGTCTTGACAAGTTTTTATATATTTTAATTCCAAGCCATGGTTACTTGCAGAGCGTTGAAGATTACACAGCATTTCTAAATACACCTAATCCCCAGAGTCACTGAAGCTTGTGACATGTTACCAGCAATCTTATTAAATCTGCAGAGCTTCTGTCTGACTTGGCTTTGCCACACTCTGTGAGCAGGTAACAGTCTAGAAGGGCAGTGATAAGTCTATAACGGACCCATAAAGAACAATGGAGAAATGGAGGAATATGTGGTGGAATAGAGATGCTATGAACCATAACTGCCTGTTGTCCTGAGGTCCCATTGTGCACACATGTGTGAGCAGTACAAAAAGCCCTGGGTTGTGTCTCTGCAGCTGAGCTGGTGTGTTTGAGATGAGCCAAGTGACACAGAGGGTCTGCAGCTCAGCAGCTTCCAGTGCAGTCTGGGGACAGAGCAAGAGGAGCAGTGCCACAAACCCATTCAGCTGCCAGCACAGGGTCTTGCCTCATAACAGGAAGATTTCTACATAGATTCTGGAGCAGTTTTCTTTTAAATGATACCGTGGAAGCTCCATGTGCACTGGCTTTGGGTTTGCCATGCATTTTCCCCTCGACTGCATTTTTTTTTGTGTTGACAATATTGCTATTTTATTGTGAAATATCATCCTTATCTGGCATTGCTGCTACTATTTTGTCATGGATTTGTGAGTGCTGTGATGGTTTCTTTTCCTTCTTCCACATGAAAAACAGTTGTTTAACTACCTTTACCCTTAAGAATGCTGCTTCCCCACTTCATTTTTCACAACATTATTCAGTTTCTTCTGGTTGTTTTTTTTTTGTAAAGTCTGTAAAAGCATCTTCCATCTCTCCCACCTGCTCTGCAGTTTGGCCAGTGATTAGTTCTCCTTTCTGCTGTCACTTGGGACAGTTTCTATTTACAATTTTGATCAATGGGTACATGCATTTACTGCTGCAGCTTTTAGCTTTCAGTCACCTTGTGCAGCCAGTCCAGTTCCTCTTGCCCCAAGGTTTGGGTACATGCCTCTGCAGCAGCCTTGGACTCTCCCTGTGTTAGCCAGGCAGGTCTCTGGGGTCAATAATGTTAATTTGTGTCTCCCAACAATACAGGTAAAGCTTACAGGAGCAGTAATATAAATTAAAATAAAGAAATCAATACCAAGGAATCCATCTCTTCACATCATCATCTAAATTGCATTTAGAAAATCTTCACTGATTCTGCTCAGAATATACTGAGATTTCATTCATTTTGTTCTCTTCATTTAAACATTTAAGAGGGTTTTTTTCTCATTTCTAATATTAGACCTTAGCCAGTATTGGGCCTTTTTTCAATGCCATATTATTCTGCATTTTATGTACCCTGATAACAGTTGAATGTGGAACCTGCAGGGGGCTGGTCTAACACTATACACTTCAGAAAATGAACCCCCTTGAAACAGAACAAAAAGTACATTTCCTTATGTACTGGGCTTGAAAATGAGGAACCAGGCTGTGATTTGAGGGGTTGATGTGTGACAGTGCTCGAGGTATTTTTGATACAGCTGGTGGAGACTTTTTTCATGTGTGACAAAAGGCCCTAATTATTCTTATGAGAACATGAAAGGAATATTGGCCTCAGTTATCACCTGTAGCATATTGCATTTTAAGAAGCTGGAGAATTAATATATGCTAGAGAATGTCTCAACTTCCAGCAGTGGCATTCCCTAATTGAATAACTGGAATAAATAACTTAGGGAAAGAAAGTGAGAATCACTTTTCTGAATATTTTCTCAGTTTTGTGGGAAGGTTTGAATTAGTTTTAGAGACTGAAAACATACTTTTTTCCATAACTGGAAAATATTTTCAATAAATATCATGTTTTAAAAGAAAATTATTAGTGTGGTGAGTAGAATTTCTGTAGTTTCCTTTCTTACTTCCCTGTTTCTTCATTTTTAAATATTGGTTCTTCCAGGAACTTTGTAAAGTGACTAGGATGTTAGGATGCTTAATTTTTTTTTTTTCTCCAAGGATCATCTATTTCTTAAACCTAGGAAAACTTATTTTAAAATATATGTTGCTTTATATGGACATACACATACTTGTGCATGCACAAATGCTGCATAAAATGTCAGATAAAGTGTTTCATCCTACATATATTATTTGATTCAATTATTTGAATCAAATAATAGAGCATTTGTTTTTTTTAAAAAATGCACAATAACCACTGGAAAAGGAAATCATTGATGAGTGAAGGAAAGTAATTCTCATGATAACTTTTAGATGTCATAAGGTTTTCTGTAAAATTCTCCTCAGTTCCAGGTCATCTGTTCGTACCAAGGGAACTGTGTTTTGGTGGTGCAAACAAAAGTTGCCCCCTCTTTTGTTAATAAAGAAAGCATGGCACAAAGCTAAGCCTGGCTTAGGAGTGGACTCTCTACCATCTGCTGAGCCATAACTAGATTAGGAAAAATAGCCTTCACAATTGGAAGGTTGTTGTAAGACATGTCCTTTGCATAGAATTAGGTTTTGCCCAAATTATATTAGGCACATGAAGAATGATTGCGGGCGAGCCCCAAGACTAAAAAAGATTAATTATGGTTTTATTATTAGAAGCTTCTTTTGCATAATCCTATTAGTTTGTTCATATGTTCATTTTTCCCCATATGTGTGGGAGTGTATTTACTAAGTTTATGTAATGGAATGCACTGCTGTTTATTTGAGGGCTTTTATGTTGTTTTATTTTGGCTTTATTTGCCAACATGATTTCAGTCCCTTCTCCCTCTCTCAAGATGGATTTACTTTAGCTATTGCACAGAGCAGTTAGTTATGGAGCTACACAGAGCATTAGGCCTCTTCCTCTGCTTCAGACTCTCTCTGTTGGCACATCAGGGTTATTAAAAATCAAACAAGTGTAAAAGGCTGAGTTTGGTGCTGTGAGATTTATCACTCAGGATAAATGAACAGTTGTCACAAGGTCGTAAATGTGATAGGCTCCAAATTCTGCCTTCAAGTGGAAAACAATTTACGTGGCTGACACAGTCTATTTCTTAGAAAGTATGCAGAGAGTTTCCCTTTAAAAAAAATTAATTGCATTGAACATTGGATTTTAAGCATTTGGCTTTCTTGAGGCAGGGCTATGAATCTGTTGGGTTTTCTCTGTTCCTACTGTGGTTGGCATCCTCTGGCTGTCAGACTGGAGGTACGTGTAGTGCAGAGCTCTGCTTCAAGATGCCACATTAATGTACCAGAGCCAGGGCCTTGTTTGCAAGGAATACTAATGGCAGCACTGGGGAAACAAATCAGCAACTATTTGTTTTATATATTCAGAGCAGGATGTGTGCATTATGATCTGGACTGCTCATAAGCTTTCAAGTGTATGGAAGTCACCTCTTGTGGGTGCTCAGACCCAAGGTTATGGGGGTGTAGGGGAATAATCCAATATTCTAGCAGTTGGATTTTCTTAGCTTTTGATGACACTTTGAACCTTAGTCTGGAAATTTTTTTTTGGAAGTAAATACCAGATTATATACTTTGGAAGCAAGGACATGTCACAGGTAGGGAATGTTCCATGTAGCAACTGGGGTCACTGAAAAAAAGGGGATGTGCACAGGCTGGGCTGGGGCTGGAACTGACTGAGGATTTTCTGCCTCTTTTGTGCTTCCAATGAAAAGCAAAAAGAAAAAAAAAAAGTGAAAAATTAAAATATGTGGAGCACCAGCTCTGAAGACCTTTCTGTGCAACACCTGTTCCACAGCTTTCCGAAACTCAATCTGAATGTTGATTCTTTTTACTTCAAAGTGCCATTCCTGCTTTTGGTGCAAAATTCTTCCCTTGAGAATACCTGGCCTGTAGAATAACTATTTTCTTCTGGTGATATTTCTTTTCTTAGGGATGAAGAAAATAATATGAAACAGAAAGTAGGAATGTGAAACACCTCCTCATCCCTTTTTTTGCACGCACACAGTTGTCTTCCCTATTTTGACTTAATAGAATGTGCCTACTCACAGAAGGAAGTAGCAAAGGATAAAGCAGGATTAATCACAATGTAATATATCTGTGTCCAAAAGTTTGGGTACTTGTCACAGTTTTATGTCAAGCAGAATAACGTCGTAAGCACCTAGCTCTTGAAATATCAATGCTTTTGAGGTAGGAAAGTAGTAACTGGATGGTGTTCTGGGGCACCTTGCTTCACACTTGCACTCAAGTATTAAAAAAGAACAAACAAAACCCGCCTTTGTTAATATAATCTAGAAAATACTTACAGAACTCACATGGCTGTGCATCAAACCAAGATTTTTCTCTTCTGTTGCCAGTGAATAGAGACTGTTGGCTCACATAAGCAGAAATGCAACATCTATTCTTAGTCCTCAGCATTGAAATCAAGCAATTTCCAGTGTAACTTCTCTCTTGCTATCTTATCAGCATATCTATATCACTGCTGAAAGGTTTCACAGCTTTTCACCTCTTTCAGGCTGTAATTATGGGTCTGTACTATACTGATTAGTTATATACTGGTGTATGACACTATTCTTAAGGCAGAAAGTACATTTTTTAATGTACTTATAGATAGGAGGAGATGGAAAATGAGAAGTAAAAGGAATTGTATTTTCTCTTCCAAAAAATGTTTTTCTTTAGAAAAATCTTTGGAGTTTGTGGGTTTTTTTGCATTGCATACAATACAATACAAAATACAATGCATTATAAAATGCACACACATCATACACATACATCATACACATATACATATATATACAGGATACAGCTATATACAGACAATGACAGTGATATCCAACAGTAATATTTACATATGGTTCTCACCCAACATTCAGATCTCCCTGAGGTACACATCGTGTTGTCCCACCTTTCTGCATTTTCCACCATGTGCAACCTGGTCCCTGAGCAAAGACAATCCCAGGAATGGGTTTGTCTGTATTGGAGGCAGAATTGATCCATACTGTCTTCCCTAACAAACCTCTGACATGCACTACTGGGACTTTATCTCCATCTGCTCTATGCAAGGACTCAGACTGGGCAGGACCTGCTCGGTTGGTGGAACCTCGGGTGTTAACTAACCAGGTGCCTTTGCTAAATGCTGCTCCCAATTCTTGAAAGATCCCCCATCCAATGCTTTCAGGGTAGTTTTTAACAATCCTCTTTTTAACATTGTACCTCTTCACTTTCCCAGCCGCTGGTGCATGGTAGGGGATGTGGTACACCCACTCAATGCCGTGTTCTCTAGCCCAGCTGCTAACAAGGCTATTTTTGAAATGAGTCCCGTTGTCCGACTCAATTCTCTCAGGGGTACCGTGTCTCCAAAGGACTTGTTTTTCCAGGCCCAGGATGGTGTTTCGAGCAGTGGCGTGGGGCACAGCATAGGTCTCCAA
>JANRGV010000104.1:5612489-5665700 GCA_024734035.1 Alethe castanea | reverse complement strand
ACATCTCACAGTCATGGACAACCTGAGAAATACTGTCCATGGTTAGATCCACCCTCGGTCTCGTGCCCACTTATAGGTGGCGTCTCTGCCCTGATGACCTGAGGCATCATGAGCCAGGAACTGTGTTCCCAATCTAAGTCTGTCCTTGACACCTCTGTTTTTGCAGCCTGATCTCCCTCCATGTTATTTTGGTGCTCCTCATTAGCTCTACTCTTGGGAACATGGGCATCTACATGACGGACTTTCACGGGTAACTTCACTACCCGAGTGGCAATGTCTTTCCACTCATCAGCAGCCCAGATTGGTTTTCCTCTACGTTGCCAGTTGGCCTTTTTCCACCTTTCCAGCCAAACCCAGCCATGCCATGCCATCCTTGGAGTCAAAATCCCAAGAGACTGTTGGAGCTTGTGGGATGTAGTATTTTGTCATTGCCATCTTGCTCTTTGCTGCCTAAAGAAGGAACGTTGCATCTGGTGAGAGTGACCAACCACAGAATGAAAGGATGCTGTGTGAAACACCACCCTGGCCTGTCAGGTTCTTATTCCTCTGTTTCTGTCTCTCTGTAGTATTTTTTTAGACTCTGGGGTTAATTCTTTAATTTTACTTCCCCCTTTTTTCTTGGAAACAAAGAACCAGCTTGGGCTCTGGCTGGGGTGCTTCAGGAGGACAGAGACAAATTGTCCCCAGAACTCCTTTTGGACCAGCTGGGGTGGTTCAGTTTTGGCAGTCAGGTGCAAGAAATTTTTTCTTGGGGTTCAAACAGAAGGTTCTGCCCATGTGCTGTTTTTCTTAATTTCGACACTCTGGTTGGTTTTTGTT
Source organism: Alethe castanea (assembly GCA_024734035.1). Lineage (NCBI taxonomy): Eukaryota > Metazoa > Chordata > Aves > Passeriformes > Muscicapidae > Alethe > Alethe castanea. Next base: position 5,664,881 of record JANRGV010000104.1, on the reverse strand, counting down.
TTTTGTTTGTTTGCTTGGGATCTGGGTGTATGAAAGCTAAAACTGTTGTTTCAGGCAGTCCTTTACCATTGTATTCTCACCTCAATGCATAAAACCCACTCATACGATTTTGATCAGTATTGACCATATCCATAAAATAAGAAACTCATTCTTTTCTTAATTTCCCTTTGTTTACTGTCCTGAAGGAATCATTACTGCTTATCCTGAAGTCTGTCTGGCTGAAGCTTCTTGAGTTGAGCCTGGACAAAGGTTTTTCTCTTCTCCTAGTGTTGCTATATTATTTCATCATAGTGGATGCCTTGATTACGTTCCTGTCTGCCTTGTAAAATCTCTGCATGGAGAATGACCTGTCTTCAGTTTGCTATTCTTTCTCATTAAAGCAAAGAAATTGCTTTTGTCTGCCAGCTTTTAAACATATGCACACACCTGAATGGATTACTTGCTGTATCTGGAAATTTCATTTTAACACGCAGAGCCATAGCAAATTAGCATTAATGTCAGGGGAGGGAGCACGTGGAGCTTTAGAAGCCTGAAGGACACACACTGTAGTGCTCCACCCCATCCCAACAGGAATTTCACTGCTGCCCCAGATAAGTGATTTATAACAGCTCTTGCTGGGTTGTCAGTCCAGAGCTTGGTGATTTTATCCATATATGACCTCAATGTGGACTTGTAAAATAAGATAAAGCCAAAGGGGAGTAAAAAGCCAAAGACAGGAGCCTTAGCTGCTGTCCTTGTCAGATGGCAGCCTTGGTCTCAGGAGGGAGGTGTGTGCAGAACAGAAGTCCTGGATTCCTGCACAACTGTGCCAAATGTTCTGATAAATAAATATGGGGAAATTGAACAATGCAATGTACTGTTTGACTCTTATTTTTTCAAATAAAAGCATGCCTGCAAAATCAATGCTGCTGGAAGTGCTGTGCTGTACCTTTAATAGGCAGGGTGGAATAGAGATATCTGTAAAACAGTTTTGTGCTTGCTTAATCCTGGTGGGACTGGAGAGCTCCCAGGCATAATTTAGGGATTTCTGGGAATCTGTTTTAATTTAATTTAATTAAATTTACTGTCTTGTTAACTTCTGCTGCAGGACTAGAATTTTTACAGTATTGCATGGCACACGTACCCAAGTCTAATGTACCCTTGAAGCTCAGGATTCTGCTTGAAAGTTATTTTTTACTTTGATAAAAACTCCTAACAATATTAATAATCACCACTTTTCAAATTGCACATTTTAAATTTTAAAATATGGTGGGTTGTACTTTACCTTTCCATCCTCATTCATGACTACAGAACTCAAGCTGAAATGAGAGGGTGGTTTTTTAATGAGTTGGTTGTATTTGTTCAATAACTAAAGTGAAGTTAATGTGTTGAGTAATGATAATTTAATTTTCCCAAGAGAAGAATTTATTCTGGCAATCTGAAGGCAAAGCTTCTCACCAAAGAGAAGCTGACTCTTCAAACTGAGGGTGTCAGGAAACAGTCTGTGAGTATGTGGAGCATTTACAGTGTGGAAGCCCCACCACAGCTGTAAATGCATCTTTTTGGAACAGTTTTACGTAGCCATGTTAAAGATGTACCTCACAGTGACATCTGCATGGCATAAAATCATGGGATATTAGGAGAGCTGCTCAATTTTTTAGCAACTGCCATCACTACAAAATTCCTGGCATCCATAGGGATCCAGTTTGTTTGTTCTGTTTCAAAGTAAGAGAAGTAGTGCAAGCCTTAATTATCTGTATTACCTCATTCTCATTATTAATGTAATAATTTGAAGTAATTCTAGAGATACTGCTTTGTAAAATACCAGAGAGAGCATACTTGGTACTTTATTTCTCCCTTCTTCTTTCCTTACCCCTCTCCTTCAGGGGATGATTGACTTTGTTTTTAATTTGGGCAGGAGGGTGGATGCTGCTGTTTGCTGTGTCCTTTGAAATTTTTATAGGTGTTCAACACCATGGGAACATGTTTCAGTACACATAGCAATAGGTTGATAACAGACCTAAAAATCTCATTTTCTGTTTACCATGAATTTTTTGTTGTCCTGTGCTGCACTCAGTGCTCTACAAAGAGACTCTGTGATATCCATGCCATAGAGATTCCCTTATACACTGCCTTGTTCACCTGGCTCTGCTCTTATGGCTCTCTTCAGCACAGGGAAAGAGAATGAGAAAATTTTTTTTTATGAAAATCATTTAATAAGGAAATGTAATTGAGCAACCTCACAATTTAGCAGCATAATTTGTAGATAGTGAAATATTGCTTCTGTCATATGGAATTGGATTTTAAGATGATAATATCCAAAGGAAGTAATTTTTTCTTTCTTACTGATGGCACAATTGACATTATGGTAAAGGATGAGTGAGTGGATTGTTGTGTTAGAGGTACCAAAATTATCTTGATTTCTTTAATGGAAAGCTTCATGCTTAAAAAAATTGGCTTGGCAGTATTTGAGAAGACTCAGCTTACTTTAAAACTCTAGCTGTAGAAATGTATCAGCTTATAGGGCCTTTGGAGATCTTCCAACTTACCCATCAAATAAACCTTTTATTCCTCTTAAACCAGCTGTTAGGAAGCAGAGAGAAACACGATGTTTTATGAGGCTGATTAAAGCAGTAATCTGGTGACTGCTTTATTCAACATATAAGGATGTGCTGATGAAACAGTGATAAGCAGTGAAATTACTGCCTCAGGTTGACAAACCTGCAATCAGTTCTATTTTTTTCCACCCCTTTAGTGGCTCCTTGTTCTTAATCTCCTTGAACAACTATATTTTAGTTTAACCAGATGTTTAATCATTTTGGTTTAATCACTGCTAGATATTCATGACAAGTGATTTCAGTGTTTAAAGGCCTGACCTTGAATTCTTAAAATCACTGATTTTGATACAAACTTGGTGTAGAAGGAATGGCAACTGAGATGTTAATTATGATTGCTTTAGCATCTGCAAACCACTGTGAAGTCTTTAAAAGTAAGTTGATTGCATTTCACACAAGTACAGTAATCTGCCCGTGTATGAAATTGCAGGCTCATGGCCACAGATGTTTTAATTTAGTACAGTATGGCAGAACAGTTTTGAGGTCCTCCTTTACACAGATTTCACTGTAACTTTGCTTTTTCTTAGAACTTATCGGTAAAATCTGTCCATTAATTGATTTCTGTAGCAGTGTTTGTGCTTTGATGTAGCTACTATCTTCAATCTACATCAATATAACAAAATTTTCTGTTATATTTTCTTTTAAAAGTCACATAGACAAAAGGTAGTCTCTCTCTCCAGTCTAATTAGCTTTCATGTGGTTGCTGTTTTGTTTATATATATATGTTTTACATACAAATAATAGTTTGGGGAATTCTGTATATTCAGATCAGGAGAGGTACTTCTTGATACTTTTCAGCTGGCCTTTTGAAAAAGAAGTGTGCATGACCAAATGGCAGGCCATTGCCAAGAAGTACATTGAAATGCATTGTTATTTCCAGCCAGGTGAAGCCTTTTGAGTGGCCTGGCTGCTTCTGTCAGAGAACTTTCTCCCAAACTCACCAAGAACAAGCATTCCACAAGTTTCCAGATTTCCCAGTTCCTTTCCAGAAATGCCATCAATCCAGATGCATAAAAGCTGGCTTTTCAAAAGAAAAATAGGTGCATCAGCTGCAAACATTCTAATTAAAGTCTGTTTGAAGATCTCTTTTAATGAAATGTAGAGAAGATCGTGTTCCTGGGCATCTGGACAGCAGACTGCACACCAGCTGTTGAGTCAGGCATGGACTTCCACCAGTGGAGCTCTCTGTGATGGGAGCCTGTCTGAGACTGTGAATTAATCACTTGCAGTTTACCAGATAATCAGTAGCTTTGCTAATTTCTGAAGTGGCTGTCTGAACATGTGGGAGGTGCTTTCGGTCACTGATGAAGACTTTTGTTGTGGGTAATTGATTGTTGCACTCTTCTGTGCACCAGCAGCATAGCAGATCTGGTTTAAAGAAGGAATCAGGTTTTTTAGGCCAGTTGTCAGCATGTAGACATGGAGGGAAGTTTCTGCATCACCTCCTGTGCTGGGAATTCTCTCTGTGATGCTGTGTACAGTCACTGCAGCCCACGGATGGATGGGAATACAGGCAGGTGCTTCCATGGTCACTGAAGATCTTATTATCTACACAGATTTGAAGAGGGCACTCGTGAGGGTAATTGATTTCCAAGAGACAAGATCAGTAGAGCTATGTCAGTTCTTTAATAACATCCTGCTGATGACTTACAGAATGATTTATTTTTCAAGCAGAAACAAAAGAATACCTGTGGGTTTGGCCCTGGAATGGTTTAGTACAGGCAAACTACTCTGGTGTTTGGTTCTATTTTTCTTGGAGGTCAAAAGTTTTGAAAGATAATAATAAGGTTGTGTAATGTAATAGAATCTAATTTCCAGATTTCCTAAGACCTGAAGAATCATTTGCAGCAGAGCAAGCAATGCAGCTCTTGTTTTCAAGGATGCAAAAGCAGGCCGGCGTGAGAAGTCAGGAAAGCACTTTATTATCACAGAGCCCAGGCTGTGCTGGATCTTCATATAGAGATGGTATATATTTTCCCTGCAGGAATGTATTTTCATATGAAATGTTGTTCATATTTCTGGCAAAGAATTTAAATTGAAGTTCTTTTTAATGCAGACTATCTGGAAAGTTTTAAAAGGAGAGGAAGTTGGCTGAGGCTGACAGACACTGTTTTAGTATATGTATTTGGAAGATTATTTTGCCTAATTACTTTTAGAAATATAGCCAGCACTTATTAATCAAGTTTCTGTTGATATTCAGATCTTAAAATATTGGTAAATAATTTTAGGCTGCCAAGATAACAACTGCATGTAGCCACTGCAAATTAAATAAATGGACAGTAAGGATTAAAAAAATGTCTGTTTTACTTACTGTTCTATTTTCATAAAAGGATGAAAAATATGAGGACATGAGAGATGAAATACTATCTACCTTAAATCAACAGGATTTTTTTTTTCCATTGTGACCTTAAGAAAGGTTTTGCTGTGCTGAGATGTAGAGGTGCCAGCAGACTGCTCCCTTCCAGTCTTGGCAAAGCCAAGTGGGTGAAAATCTCTGCTGAGTGTGGTATAAACACTCCTTGTGGAGGGGTTGCCCCCACAATGTTATGGAATAAATGCAATAAAAGCTGGAGGGATGGGAATAGAGCTCCCAGGAGAGGGAATGGGATGAATCCATGCTCTCTGTTGGGGGTGTTGTGTGAGTAGCTCTGTGTGTGTGATTGGTACTTCTTGGGAATAGTTGGAGATGAATACTTGGGAAATTACAGGCTGTAACACTTTATAAATGTGGAATACTGTGGTTTTGCTGTTTTAGTGCAGACACTGATCCTGAAACATAGTTCACCAATTCCAGTTAATTAGGCCATTAATGAATCAATAGACTGCTCCAGTCCTGACTGTCCTTTAAACCCTGAGAACTGAGCAGTTTTCCCCTGTGGCACTGAGGAACTTTTCACTAAGGTTAGTTAATGTGCACATAATAATGTTTCTGGTTTTAAAAAAGTGAAAAACTACTTAACATGAATGTTTATACTTTAGGTTTCATAACTTGGCAATCAGTCTGAAAAGAAACCAGCAAGTTGGAAGTGTTGCCTCCTCTAATTCTGCATCCTGTAAGATTCAGCAGCCCAAGGGCAGCCTTCATTTGGGCTTTTCACATATGGTACCCTGTGTGACTTAGGAAAAATAAGAAAAGTCAGTCACTTGAACAAACTGCTCAATATGGTCATTTGTTCACAGGGATCCCAGAGCCTGTTGCTTCAGCTGTATTAAAGTGTGCAGTGTGTGGTAAATTGCTGTGAGCAGTGATGGTCACACTAGGTATTAATGGTAACAAAAATAAATGAATTTAAATTCCAAATTTTATGGGTCACTACAATTTTCCTTCATATCAGGGAAAAGTTACCTAGCAGTCATAAATTTTAGACATTTTAAAAAGAAATGAGAATAAGCATACAGCAAAATACACATATAAAAAAGAGCAGTTGCTTTCTTTTTCCTGCACTCGTATTAAAAGTGAAAGAATAAAATCCTAAAAGAACTTGCAGAAAACTAAGATGAACTTCTCAATAAGCAAAATGTTGTGGGGGGGGAAAGCATAAAACATAAATTCTGTGTAGGAGAAATGAGTTCTGGTCTTGTTAAACTCTGGGCAATGAAAGGTGGCCAGAAATATCCACTCATCTGTGCTGCACCTCCCCCTAAGAGAATATTCTGCAGCCTCCTACAAAACCTAAATTCCTGGTGGAAAGCCAGTGATCAGAACAGGTTTTGTCAAGGATGAAAAATCCCAAATCAAATGATCTGTCATGGGCATTAGTGGCTCTGGGTGGTAATGGTCTAATCCAGCCTGGATCCTGCACACAGCCCTTGTGATTTGAATTAAACTAATGTAGTACAAATAGAAAGCAAAGCATTTCTTCTCAAAAGGCTTCAGAGGTCACTGGCAAGTTGATTGTTTGTTTTTCTTTGTACGAATTCAGATATACAGTCAGAGTACTTATTTTAATGTTAAGTTTAGCTTGAAAAGCTGTTTCAGTAATTCCCTTCTCATTTGCCTACAGACTTAATTATTACTGAGCAGTTGGTATTGATGTGGCCTTGTGCCAGTATTTTTAAAAATTCTGATTATTGTGGTGTATAACATATACCTTTTCACAGATGCAATCTAAAGTGTTCATACAAACTTAGGAATAATCATCACAGACCATTCTGGTGCCAATACTTGCTCTAAGATTTCTGCCACAGCAGAACTACATTTAATTTGGTTTAGCAGGTTGATTTGAATAAGAATTAAAGATGCATGAAATTTTTTTGGGGGGAAAATAAGATATTTTCTTTCATTAATATAATATGTTCTTTTGTCTACATCTCAATTAAAAAATTAGCAGCTGTGTTATCAGCAGCCAGGCCTGGAGCCCTAAGACTGCTTCAGTCTAGAGGTGTCCATTGTGCACAATTCCTGCTGCTCCTACTCAACCCCTTCTAACTTAAAAAACACAAGGAAATAAAAATAGATAAGGTAAGAGAGGAATCCATTATAAATGAATTGGTGAACATTTAGCAGGTCATATTTACATGTGATACTTACAGTGGAATTATTCTTTTTGAAAAGTGATTAATGGATTTTCTCCAGTGGCTGTCTGCTTAGCATTCCTTAAAGAATACTTCCTTAATCTCATCTCATGAAATAGTTTGCTTGTTGGTTCCTAAAGCTGACATTTTGCCTTATGCCTCAAATTGCATTAAGCATAAGGGTATCTGAATATGGAAAACAGAATTCAAGCATAGGCAATTTTAATTATCTTTAATATTTGCCATTAGAATCTTACAAATCAAAGAGTATTTTTTTCTAAGGCAGAAATGTTATCTTCCATTTAAAACAACAAAACCAAGTAAGCAAACTTTTATTGTATTTTTCTCTTAATCTCAGAAAAAAATCTGATGGGTCTAGAATCCCTCCAGTTTTTATGAATTATTGCATGTTACCAATGTTCATATGAATAAAATCCTTTCAGAATCTTTAAATTAAATTTTCTTTAGATTTTGTTGGCTTTACTGTTGGAGTACTTTAAAAAAAAAATCTGTCTCTCCAAATGAATTTGCTCTTTCTGATAATCCAGTTGATGAAGCAAATGTATAAAAATCTCACTAATGTAGGCTAAGACATGTCCCAAAGTAGCTTGCTTCTCTAGTCAGAAAATCATAGAGCACTTAATAATCCTTCAGCCTTCTTGAGAAATGTATAACAATATTATGGTTGCTCAGATAGATTTTATTTAATCCTTTCAGAATATTGCATTAGGCTGGGAGGCTGAATTTACCAATTGTGTTTCCAGTTAGCAAAGGATAAAGTTGGAAAGAGGAATTTAGGTTAAATTGACTACTAATAGGAAGCCCTTCTGCTGAAACTCAGCAGCAGATCTGGGTGTGAAAAAGGACTACTTGCTTTGGCTTCCAGTGACCAAATTCTTCTTGAAAATGTAATTTTGGATGTGCTGGAAAACCCCCACGAGGAGCAGGGAGTCACAAAGCAGTCCAGAGCAATTTCACCATTCAGTAGATCCTAATAGATGCTTACCAAAACTGAAATCAAACTTCTGAAATCTTTTGATGCTGCAAAAGTGAGCATTTTCCCCAAAAAAGCAGCATGTGAAGAAGTATCAGAGCGAATTATCCTTTTTCAGGTTATTCCAATTTTACACACATGAACATCGTGTGTTTTCAGTTGCAATGATGTTGTTTTCCTCTAAATGTGTGGGCTTTTGGTGCAGATTTTTTTTGTTCCCCTAGTGGCTGAGTGAATGATAGGTTTATACAGTTGCTTAGCTGAAAATACCAGGTAGTTGGTACTGGATTTGGGGAGGTATCATAAGTTCTTGTCACACTTTTATAACTCTCATCATCTTCCTGCTGGCAAGAGGAACAGGTCACAGAATTAGATGGTCCCTTGTTCTGGTCCAGGACAGGTGATCTTTTCTGATTTTGTCAGGAGACTCTGAATGTGGCCCAGGGACAGATTAATCCCATTTAACAGCATTTCTAACATTCTATTGTTGGAGATGGTTTCTTTTCTTATGACTTTGGGGATGAGCTTTGCCAGGATGTGGTTGGGGAGAGCAGCTGTGTTGTGTTCTTGACTTTACACTGTTACTTTGTCCAGCAGTGAAATGCCAACAGCACAAATTTTGCTTGCCTATGTAATAAGGCATTCTAAAATGTTTAAATTCTTTATTCCTTCCTGCTTTGTGTCCTGGAGTGAAAAATGCATGAGTAAATAGAGAAATAAACTAATTATGGACAGAATAAACTTGAAGAAAAATCTGCTAGGTGAAATCCAGCGCCAGAATGAGAGACTGGAAATTAATAAACATCTCTTGTTCACATATTGTTATGATGGAATCTTGTCTTGAAAAGTGATTAGTACTAATGGGGGGGAAGAGAAATAATGAAGAGCTCTTTCTGAATGGACTTTTTAAAGGATGTAGTCGGTTAACCTTTTGGGGTTAAATATCTATTGGAGGTGCTGGCAGGAAAATGATTGCTTTGCAGAGAGCCCTCAGTTCATGCAGCTTATTGACTGCACTCAGATCAGGGCACTGCTTGGAGGATTCATCTGCTTCCTGGGCTTCTGCTCCTGCTTCTCATCCCAGCAGCTTTTACATGAGCAAAGAGCAATGCACACAGGGATAGTCACTTTGTGGTTCCTCCATGGGTTTCTTTGGAAAATGGCTTGTCTATTAATGGTTCTTATTTGTATGTTTTTCCAGTGCTGCACTTCCTTTTTATAACAGAACTCTGAATATATATGGAAGCCAAGCAAACAATCTTTTCTGTAGATGTTGGTAAGTGACCAGTGGCAAGAAAAGACCAGATGAGATTGGATACATCTTCCTGGTTTTAGATTTCCTAATAAAAAGGAAAGTTCTTGAGAAAATTTAATTTGTTGTAAAGATCTGAGAAGTCTCTACCCACAGTAATATTTTGCTTGTGTTCTTTGAGGAAATAATATCTATTGTAATGAAAGTGTGAAAAAAAGGTCTTTGAATGCAATGCTTACTATTTATTACTCATGTTATGTGTCTTTCAGAATGCATTGAATCAGCAGGCTTTTGTTTGCTTCTCTTTTGTAATCAGAGCACTATATCCACTTAAAATCAGTTTGGGAAACCTCCTGGGACAGGATTTCACCGAACCAAACTGATAATGGAAATTGATGAAGGAAGAACAGTACAGTGTTGATCTGAGCTATAGCCTTTAAAACAATCACAGGAAATTTCAAGCGCAAATGGATTTTCTAATCATGTTTTCTTTAGGATTGCATCATATACAGAGGGAAATAGCACATTATTGAAGTGTATTGCATGTCTAACTCAAACCAACAGCACCATTTACCTTGTGTCATTAAGTCTTACACAAACAGACAGTAGTCTCCCACAAGGGGAATATTTACTTCTGCTTGAAATATGAAGTAATAAGTCTAATAGAAGTAGGAAGGTGTAATGCATTGTAAAGCTATTTTGTGTACCAACAGAATTTCCAATAAGCCTAGTTTTTGTTCAGCAGCTCTGCAGGAAATAATTTACAATGATTATGGTTTACATTGGGCAGAGGGGAAAAACGTTATGCTATGGGTCATAATTAGCAGTAGACTTGATTCATGATAGTTTTTTCTTTAAGGTATGTGAATTAAAATAGATGGTAGGAACTCTTAAAGATTGATTGGAGTCTTAGCAGCATACATGCTTTTGATGTAGGAATGAATAAAGGAGAGTTGGGGAGAATTTGCCCCTTGGAGATAAAGGGCAGGGGTTTGTTTACACTTTTTAACACAAGGTCTGACTTCGAAATTAAGAAAACAGCCATAGCAGATTTTCTCCAGTGAGCAATGTGAGTTGGGGGTATTGGAAGGAATCAAGTTTGAGATGAGTATTTTGTACCCTAAAAGCAAATACGAGGTTTTTATAAAGAAGGGACAAAGTGAAGGTTAGGTTAATCACAAATTATTTGATTTATCCACAATCAAAATGTTTATTATTGTAGTCAACCTCCCTGGAGCAAAATTTCATTTATTTCAAATTCCGTTTTTTCCTTGAAGTTAAATGCTGAAACTTGCATAAAGAATTAAGGTTTTAACAATAAACGAATAAATGAAAATATTAAAATAGTTGAAAATATCTGCTGCTTCATAGTGTTGATTGGAAATGTGTTAGTTAAGGAATCCTATGGCAGCATCTATAAATATTATATATGTCAGCATTGAGTCATATTTTACAACACCTCTGGTTTTCCACTGATTAATCTGCATAGCTGGGATCTTGTTCTCCTCAAGGGCATCCAGCTGACTGCCAAAAAGAAAAAAGAGGTGGTATCAAACCACAGGTACTATCTGGTTTCTAGTGTTTAACTGGGGAAGTTTTCCTACTGCTTTGTTAGTCCAAACTGGTGTATATTTCATTACCCAGCACTACATTTTATTTAAAAATTACTTTCATATCTATATCTTTTATTACTTTCTAATCAAGAATTTCCATTTCTATACATTTGAGCTTCAAATTATTACCCAAATCCTTTCCAGATCTTTTAAAAGTGTAACTTAGATTTTAGGAATTTAAAAAATGCTACTTTTACAAATATTTATTACAGTACTTATTATTGGATGTGCAAAAGCATGTATCAGTTCTATTCAGTTCATGGACTCAGATTATTTTACCTTCAGTAGTTGTGTAAAACCTCTTTGCAGAGCTTCCTTCTCTGGCCTTGAGATCTTCCTTCTCTGGCTCTTGTCTACCTTTGCACTTGTATTCCATTTTATCATTACTTTTAACATGTGACATTTTAATTTAATTTGAGCTCTGTTTAGATTATTTTTCATCATGTGTATATTTTCCGTCTTTTACTACTTATAGAATCCAAGCCTCCTCCTAGTTTCATTAATTCCTATTAATTCCAATTTTGATTTCTCTTTCCATTGTTATGGCAGTAGTAGTACCTGCTAATAAGAATATTAATCACATCTCTGGCTATGCCAGTTCTATTTTTTTTTTTTTACAATGCTGTGACAGCATCATCATCTTAAAATTTACTTTTAATGCAGAATGAGGACTTATCTCTCTCTCTCTGTTGTCAGAATGTGTCCAAAAACAGTTCAGATTTTTTGTAGGCAGAGTGAGCACTATTTCACCTCTTTAGGCAGTAACCTAAGTTTACTGATCACTGTAGTAAAAAAGTAAATGTAGTAAATAAAAACCTGACTACATGTCATGAAGGAATGAATAAAATTAGATTCAGAAAAGTTCTGGCCTCCATATCTGCTTTTATTTACATAAGCAAGGTTTCCAGCAGTAAACGGCATTTCTCCTTTACCCAAGGTCTTAAACTGTTTAATGGTGTAAAGCATTCTGTAATGTCTCAGTGGTTTGTGGTATTATTGTGGTGGTGGTCCTTCTGTTGTTTTATTAGTTTGTTTGTTTCACAAGATTGTTTTGCTAAGTTCTAAGATCAGTAGAGACATCTTGGGGAAAATTCTGTTCTGCCCATTTGTGAAGGAGCCATCAGGGGTCCAAAGTCAAAACAAGTAAACAGGTTTTTCAGCTCTTCAGAAGAGCCAAAAAATAAGCCACATGTGAATATAATTTCAGTCATTGTTCCACTGTACAGACTGGCCACTCCCACCTGAAACCCATGGGAAAAGTGTACATTTTATGTCCATGTAAAGAATTTAAAGCCAGCTAGGGTTTATGAAACTTTGAAGAGAGGCATGTACCTTCATAAGAGAGGAGGAGCTTAACAGTGAATTTATTTATAAAATATAATTCTATGTGTTTGGCATGTAGTTGCCTCTCTATGGCTGGAGCCAGTGAAAAGGTGATTTGCTGCTTCTTGTCCCTGTGGACCTCTTGTTTTCTTGAGAACGAGCTGGGGAGGTGAAGAGAGGGAGTGTTCTGTGTCTCCCAGCCCCTGTGCCACTGCTGCTGCAGGGACCTTGGTTCTGGACAGATGGATCATCATGGAAATAGGCCAAAAGTAGGGACTTTGTTCTTGCCTGTCGTTGGTGAACTTGCCAAAATTAGAAATGGCTGTGTTGGAAGATGATGTTCATTCTTCCCTGAAGACCTAACACAAAGGAAATCTGTGTGGGCTTCCAGAATAGTGCCATTTGCTGGAGTCTTTAAAGATCTCACTTTTAATTTTAATTTCTGATTTTCTTTATCAGAAAGGGCCTCTTTCACAGGTATTTGTAGACATTTGTTTGAGGGAAAGGTTAGGGTGAGGGTTTTAAGTGTTCTATGTCTCTAAAACTTCTGGTGTCATTCATTTAAAGTGAACCCTCAAGAAGGAGATAGTGAATTTTTCAGAAACTGAAGAATAACAATGACTGAGAAGTTTCACTTTTAATTTACACTGACTTCAGTGACAATCTCTCCTTCTTTAACCTTATTAGCTGGAAGAGAGGAAACAGCTATCCAAGATATAGCAGGGAGAAATTGATGGCACTTTAACTCCCTGCTAATACCTTTGTGAATGAAGAGCTCTTTTGAAGACAGACTGCAGTAATCAGATGGCAGATCCTCTGATAGTCAGGCTCTTTTAATGACTTGGATCCTGAGGGGTCATGGCTTCACAGCTGGAGAAAAAGTATCATTTCTGGAGGGACATGAGTTCTCCTGCCTCAGAAGTCATCTTCAATTCCTGGATGACTGCTCTGTAATTGAGCTGTAAGAGCTGTGTTGGTTCAATAGAGAGGTTTTTATAGAGAGTAATACCATTAATCCCTCAGAGCTACAAATATTCTGCTGGCACAGTGTTGTTACATGGCACTGTCTCCCCAGGTCAAGGGTAGGGATTCAATTACAGAAGGAAAAGATGAGAAGTGTAAGGAGGTGGCAAACAGCTCAGTGAGCTGCAGTCTCAGTGTAGCAGTTATGCAAATATTGCCTTAGCCAGGTCCAGATAAGAACAGCAGTTAACAGCTGTACTCTAGCAGTGCCTCTCTCCATCTTTCAGAGGTGTTCATGATGCACTTGTTTAAAGTCAAATTTTCTTTCCATCTTCAGTTATGCTTTAGCAGACTGTTATTTCATGCCAAACGCTTCTGTGGAGGTTTGAGCTTTATATTTTAATTCCAATTTTTTCCTTGCTATTCTCCATCTCACAATATATACTGCCAAAATTAACAGGAGAGGCTTCACTGCAGGTAAGCTCATCAGAAAGTTCTCCTGGATAACTGAATAATAATTGGAGTGAGCTTCATTCAGGTTTTCTCAGTCATAACTGAATTAAAGAAGGTACTATAAGGAACCCAGGCTCTCAAGATTAGCTACCAGAAAGTTGCCTAAAAGTGTATTTCTAATGTTGTTTCCAGTACTTCCTACTTTCTTCCCTCTTCTGGGTGTCTGTTCAGTATTTCTATACTAGACTCCTTTCCAAACAGTGGGAAAAGGTACTTTGGTCATGTTCAAACTCTGCTGACAGTATGGGAACTGACTGCTCCCAGGAATCCAGAAAGGAAAAACTTTCATTGCAGTGTGCAGTCACTGCAATCTGGTGCCACCATCCTGTTCCTCATGTGTCTGGCTTTTGGAGATTATTCAGTCTTTTGGATGTCTCAGCAGAATATGAAGCACATGTGGCCACAGCTGTTCTCTGCAAAGGAGGATTGCACAGGCCACAGGGAAACTGAGCCAACCCATTCATAGAAGATTTCCCCCTGTCTATATGACTTTAAAAGAAAACATTTTTTTAATAGATTGCAATTTGTTTCCTGTACCTCAATAAAACTCTGATTCGAGTAAATGAGAGGTGCCACTTCAGGAAGTTAAATAATAGTAGGAAGAGCTGGTCTTAAATCATGTTGAAAACACTGTGAGTGTTTTCAGAGCTGGATGTAATATACTCCAGAGTGTACAGTTTCCCTTTATGAAACATGCATGACTGTATTAGCTCTGTTTATTGCGCCTTTAGTTGGTGCTCAAGTGGTAACTGAATAATTTAAAATCGCAGATGTGAGTCATTAACTCCACTGTCTTCTGTGGTTTTAGCAGAAACTGACCTCTCCAAGTCTGTCTGCAAAACAGGCACGGGAAAACAATAGGGAAGCTTTCACTGGTGCTCCTAGCTATTCTGTAACCAACTTGACTTTAAAATACAATTCTTACAGGGCTTCTAGAACCTTTTATTGAGAGCTGAGTCACAGCACGGCATGCATGAGAGATTGATCAGTCTTATGGTATTATCAGTATTAGTGCTGTCCCTGGTTTTGGGAAATAAGGTCTGGCTTCTTTAATTCATGGTCACACAGTTATCTTCCTGTAAAAGTCTGACAGGATGGATGTGAAAGTTAAATGCAACCATAATATTCAGATTTCCTAAGATCATTATTCCATGATCTTGTGGGGAGTACTTAGCTCTGCTATTCAGTGTAATGACAGTGATTTTATGAAACCAGGAGGCAAAGGACAGATTACATTTTTCTGTATGACTTTTTAAAAATAGGATTTCTGAGTAGGTTTAAGCTCAACAGCACAGTGCTTTGTTCCTGCCCACAATTAGAGCAGTGACTGGGTGTGAAATAATAGAACAGGCTGTTGAAAACATTGATTGGTGGTTTATATTCCGAGGAGGGATTAATGGGCAAAAAGACTTGCCATCTTCTTGGTTTTTTTTTTTTCAAAACTGGGTCTGAAGTGGGAAATAGTTTTAGATTATGTGGACTGTAAAATGATGGCTTTGATAATTTATGTTCCTGTAGTTGGTTTACTTGATAAATATGTACACATGAAATCCAATATAAACATAGTGCTATGTGTGTATATATACCTGTCTATCTATAAATAATCTGCATTTAACCAGAGGATTTTTTTGGATGTTCTTTTATTATTCTTTTAAAAGGTTGTGATCTGTTAGCCTTTACAGGATTTGTTCATACAGCTGTTTAGTTGCAGAACAGAAGTAAGATTTTTATTAGCATTTATGTTGCTTTTTTTCTTGATGTTTCAACTCATTGCCCTGGCTCTCAGTGTCTCCTGACCCAGCCACAGAGACCAGCAGGACACTTAGAATGGGAGGCTAACCTTGAAAAGTCACTTTCTGTATCATGTTCTTAGTTATTAAATTGTGAAGAACTTGTGTAAGAGGCAGAGGACAAGTCCTACTTTGCTGTCTGTGTATTCATGGTTATGGAATATGAGTAATTACGTGGTGAGCCCTGCATGAAGGGAAAGTGAGTGTGCTGTTCCCAGAGCCAAGGCTCCCACGGGATGTGCAAAGTGTGCAAAGACATCTTGATGTGCATGGCCCAGACATTCAGGTAGGTCTGAAAGGCCCTGAGGCAAGAGCAGCTCTAGGGTACTACAACATCTGCAGCTTTTCATAGCTGCAGTTCTGGACTGAAATTGATTTCTTTTCTTATTTTCAGTTCATACCTTCCCTTCCTGGAAAGCAAGTACTTGACTAACTCACTGTGTGTGCAGCTCCCCTCGTGATACCCTCAGGCAGTGGTTTTATGCCAGGCTTTATAAATTTGGAAAGCTGGGAAGTGGAAGGTTACAGCAAATTATTTATTCAAACTTCCACCAGTAATTAAAGACTACTTGAATTGCTGCCTGCTTGTTTGGATAGATATTTAGATAAATATAAGCTCCATAAGAACCCCAAATTAGGAAGCAGAAAAACAGTAAATAGGCCTGCATGTTACCCCTCTTTGCACCCAATTTGCAGAAGAACGAATCTGCATTTTGAAGTCATGTCCCAAGAAGTTTGGCCTTGTTCTCAAGTGCAGTACTGCCCCTAAAGTTTGGCAACTCAAATCTCTTCTCACCGTTTTTTTCTTAAGACTATAAAATATTTACTCAGAGAATCATTTTTATCTGCCTCTCTTTCCTTTCCTTTGAGATTGTTAGAGGATCTTGTGATGGGGTAAGGGAAACTTGATCTATAATCTAATTTCCTGGTGCTTTTGAATGTACCAGTAATGGAAGACTGTTTCATGGGGGATTTTTGTTGGTTTTCTGTTTGGTTTTTTATTTATATTTGTTTTGTTTGTTTGTTTTTGTGATGAAATCCCTACTACTGTAAATGCAGATTCCTGAATCCTGCAGAATTTTTTATTTATATGGGCAGATATCACCCTCCACTCTGCAAAAGAAAAAAAAAAAAACCAAAACAAACAAACCTCAAAAAACCAAACTCCAGGTGTTTTCTCCCCTGCCTCTAAGCAGTCTAAATGACCCAAAGATAGCAAGTGATGCTTACTTATCCATAGCCAGTGGTGCTTTTTCAGCTGGAACCCATGAACTGAGGAAGAAAACCACCCCAGTAATCTGTCTAAAATTGATGTGAATCAAAAACATGTTCTTTTAGGATGGGTGTCACAAACAATACTTGGAGAAAAGATGGCTGTACATTCCCAAAAGTGGAAGACATTCAAATTAGGTGAAAAATTCATAGTATTTTCTAGGAGAATTTTTATTTTGCATACTAGGTAAAGAGCTTAACTTGAAGTGGAATTTTGTACATGAGTGGACAAAAAATACCTCTGAATATTGAGAAGAAATTGTAGTCTCCACCATCAGGGGTTTCACAGAGAGTGAGTGTAATATTATCTTAATGGTGATGACACTTGGTATATTGTAGTGCTCCATTTTATTTCCTCTCCATTGCTTTTCAATGGATCACTGTGCTTTTATCATCACACACAATTCAGGGCTTCACTGCTCCTCACTGCCTTTCCCAACAGTTTGCTATTAGTTGCAGCAGTAGCTTGAAAACCAGCTGATTCTTTCAAGCATCTATTGATAAACATCAACAATGAGGTAAAATTAACTTCTAAGAGGAGGATCTTTCTAATAGAGCAGTCTATTCCTTACCCTTTTAATATATGAAAGTAGTTGGAAAACAGAATAAATTAAACAATCAACTTAGAAAAATTAGCACTTCCCCTTGAATGCAGATTCAGATTTCAGTAGCATTGAGTGCTTCTGTCTCTAAATTCCCTTTGCTTAAAGACCAGTTGTTTTCCTAAAAGTGTCCCCAGAGCAAATCCATGGTAGCAATATGAAAGATGCTTCAGAAAATTCCTTCAAATAGAGGAGTGGCACCTTTCAAACAGCCTAAAAAATGTCATTGAGAAAGCTCAATGTGATCTAAATTTCTAAACAAAATGTTGCAGAGAGGTTTGGGCAGCTTTGGTTGCCTCACTGCTGCCTGCTGACTCTAAATCCAAGCAATTTTCTAGTTAAAGAAGGGTCTGGATCATGTGTCTGTTTCTTTGTCCCAAGTACTGTAACTCAATGGAAAGACTACAAATATTTAGCATTTTCCAGAAGTGAAGAGCAACAATTCTACAGGCAGGGAGTTTTACATAATGTACTGTGCTGGTTTTAGAAAGTGCAAAGCAGGATTGTTTTCCTTATTGTATGAGACATTCCAACACAGAACACTTTACTGAGAGGTTTGTGGGGTTTGTGTTGGTGATGGAGAATGGGCAGGGAATTTGCCAGAACTGTGCAGCTGCCTCACCTCCAGAACAGCAGCATTTCTGTGATGTGGTGGATGCCAGCATGGCCACACCACAGTTTTCCTTAAGACATTCCAAAGCCCAACCACTCAGTGGAACCTGGGAAGGATTTTGTTCACTCCTCTGATATGAAAAACAATACTGGCTTTCTGCACTGTGCAATAGAATATTTTGATTCTCCATTTTTGAATATTTTGAAACTCCATTTTCAGGACAGTGGAGTTTTGGTACAACATGACATTGCTCTGAGCTGCTGGACTTCCCAGAAGCAGATTGTAACTCTTTTTATAGAGAAAGCACACACCTTTCTAAACCATAAACCACAATGAAAATAATAGTTACCATTTTCTTAGAGGTGCCTAGGTGGATGTAGTTCCAGGGAGATGGGAACTGTTGATTGCCCATAAAGGATCAAACTGATTGTATTGGTTTTAAAAAAGAACTAGGTGTGAATTAGCTGATTTTGAGATTAGCTGTAGTTTTCCAAAAGAGTTAATGTTAATCCAGCAGGTACCCTGAAAGAGAAGAATCATACTATTTAATTTTAATATGGAAGTGCCAAAGAGTGAGAATAAATGTGTCAGGAAAAAATTCCCTTCCATTTTGATTTTCAGCTAATATCTTTAAAGGCTTCCAGCCTGACTTGTCTGATCCATTTCATAAAGAGGTGATGGGAGATGGAGGTTTATCAGCACTTCAAGTGTCAGTAAAACTTTAAATGGATTGTTGTTGTCTTGGGTGATGGCACACAGATTAAACAGACAGGAAGTTCTTTGGGTTTTAGTGTTTTAAGTGAGATGAGGAATTGAAGAATGTTATTTCCTTGTCTGTCTCTATCTTTTTAGGTCAATAATAATGAACTTCCTTTTAACATTGTTGCATGATTGGTGGGTTTGTCATCATCTTGAGCAGACCCAGGGTTTTTCTGTTCCAGGTGTGTAACCTGCCTTGGCCCCTAGGGCTGGGATATGAGCCACTTCTATGAAACTCTTAAAAATGCAGGAATTTCATGTATGGCTGAAATCCCATACATTGGTTTGAATGCCATAAATAGTTACCCTTTTTATTGCCTGGGCTCCATATCAAATGGGGAGTGTTCTGGTACACTGTGATAGTGCTCATGAAGAGAAATGTGGCTGCTTTTTTATGGCTTTGAAAACATACATAATACAAACCCCATAACTTCTCACTCCATTACTCAGCTGAGGAAACCTAATGTTTTGCAGAGACTGAAAATATATTAGCTGTCTTGCAGCTGTCATAATGTATACTTCTGGGCTTTGTCTTTAATCTATGGAATAATCTGTTCTTCCTTGCAGTCTGTGGAACTGTCTTTCCCTGAAATGAGACTGAAATCTTAATGATGCTTGGTGGTAAAATTCACCTCACAGCACCAGCTCGAAAAAATTTTTCTATGATGATTTTTGAAATGTAAAAATTAACTTCTGAGACAAGCAAGAAGTAACCAGTGCTAAACAAACTGAAGAGGAGGGGAGAAATCAGTGAGGGAATATGGAAAATTTAAATACTGCAGTAATTGCTCATACTTTAATTTAGATTCATTTACTCCAGAAAGGTCAAATAACTATTTTAACTTCTTCTGCCTGTAAATTACTTAGAAAATCATAACCTGGAAAATTCACTGGATAAGGCCATGCCCAGAGTAGAGAGAACCATTTTGCTTGAAATGTTTTCTAGTTTAGCTGGCTTCCTGTGCTAGAATTATTGTTTGTTCTTACAATAAAGTAAATATAGATTTTCTGAAGTAGATTCAACATGTTCCACATAGTGAGGACATGGATGGAAATATTATGATTTTATGAGAACAATGGGATTGTTTTAAATAGTGGCAAGTTTTCCAACGTTAAACAAAACTGTGAATTCTCTTTGATGTTCTGGTGCATTTTAAAGTATACTGACACAAAACAAAGAAAACAAACCAGACTGTAGTGAGAAGGAATTTAATAACTTTTAGAAGTAACAAGATAAGACACAAACCACATAGAACTACAGTCTTTACTACCTAATGAAAGAATTTCAAGATTAACAGTAGTGATTAAGATCCTACTATATATTTTTAAATATAACCATTAACCAAGCAATAACCAGCTTTCCCTAGGATTATTCAGAGCTATTAGTCTGTTCTCTAGAGATTTTAGACTATATTCTTTAAAAGATAAACTGTAAAATGTATGCATTACTCAAATAATTAAAATAACAATCCAAACCCTATTTTTCCTCTTAATTTATTTACCTTGTCCAGACATCCATAATTAACAGAGACAAGAACTCATGTCAGTAAAATACAAATGTTCTGAAAGACTGAAGTGATGCTTCTTACTCCTAGAGGATATTTTAACATCTTTGTCTAAGAATTCCATGAGATTATTACTGGAGAAATAGATATTTTTCACTTGTGCTTAATATTTCCTTCAATTTTTTAGCCCTTCCCTGTTGTTTCAAACTTTTTTATTCAGAAATGAAAAATTGAGAAGTATTTAGATTTATCTTTTTCTTTAGAGACGTTTGAAAGCAATACTGGGGCAGGTACTTGGATGCTACAGAGGTTGTCCACTTGCTGTGTCCTGCTGCCTGGTGATCTTTTATTCTCCATTAAGGAAAGAAGGGGAAAAAAACTCACCACAAAAGCAGTGCAAAGTTTATAGGGAAGACTAGAATTTGGCCTAACCAGTCTTTGTGATGATGGTTTATTCAGAATGACAGAAATACTTCTACCCCCCTCCCTGATTGTTACAATCAGGAGGCAGACAGGAATTGATGCCAACATTTTTGTTTTCCAAACATATGGATGTGCACATATAAATGGAGATGTGTTTGCCTACAGCAATGTAAAGCAATTATTTTAACATGGAGAACAGAGAGAGACAATGTGTATCCCAAGCTGCTCAGTTGAAAACAGTGATATAGATCAGCTAGGGTCATTCATCTAACCAGTATTTTGTATTTTGGAGGTTGTAAATTTAGACTTAGTGATGGGAGAGGTATAAATAAAGACATGCAAACTTTTTGTGTTTGCCTCATTATACTGTTACGCCTTTCTCTTTGCTTGTTTTTATTTATTCCTAGTTATACCTCAGTGGCCTACTAAATGTGTTCTTTTCAAGAATATTTATCTTTCCTTGCTGCTTAATTCATCTAAATATTTAGACATTACTATATTCTCAGTCAGTAGGCTCTTGGCTAATCTATACAAATTCATCTGATTTATAAATTATTCCTTCCAGCTCACTGCCAGCTTACACACAGCAGAATGCAAAGTAAACGTGCTTCAAACCTTATCAGCCAACAAACCAAGAACAACAACCCATCTTATTAAAGCATGGCAGCTTAAGCCAAAGGAATAGAAACTTTAATTTTTCATGAGGAATCCTGAGAGAATTTTGCAAAGCAAAACAAGTGACTGTTCCTACACTGATCAGCCCTTTGAAGTGCTGGAGGTCACTGCTGCTTGTTTGTCACTTTTCATTTCTGTTGGGGACCTGACCCTTAGTTTGAACCTGGTGCACACAGATGGTGACTGGGAGAATTTGAAGTGGAAGATGCCCCTGTGCCCACAGAAGAGCAGATGAAGGGTCCAATCCCTTGCATAGAAGCAAATGTATTGTACAGATATGCACCAAATATCCCTTGGTTCTTTGCATGGTCTTAGAGAGTTGGAGGTACTTTTCTGCCTGAGGGCAACCTGGTAGCTTTCCAATTATTGAGAGCCTTCCAATTAAAACAAAAAAACACCCATTGCAACATGTACACAATTACAGAATTCAAAAGCTTTTCAGCATATTTTATTTTCACGCTTACTTTTTTTTTTTTTTGATCCCTTAGCAGCAACAGCAAAATATAACTGTGAGACATGTTTGAGTTTTATGAAGAGTTTTCTTTACTGAAAAGCTTTAACATATACACATGGGTTTTAAGAGTTTGGAGGTTTTTTCCTCATTAAACTGACTTTCTGGAGGGGAAAATAGGTAAATAAATAGAAGAGATCCCTGATTCTTGCTTGCAAATACACACTGTAGGAGAAGATAAATAGCAGTATGATTCATGCTTTATTATTTAGTGACTATCAAGCTTCCTTCTTGAGATTATCCCTTCTTAGAGTATTTGGGCTTGGTTTGACTCAATATAAATTTAACTGTGCTGTAAGTAAAGAAAACTTAAGGTTCTTCTTGATATTTAAGAGCAGTGGAGTAAAGTCAATGGCGTGGAAATAACATCTGTGGGCAAAATCCCTGAAATCAACAGGAATATTCCAAAAAGCATTTGTGGCTTCGGCTCAAAACTGTCTCTGTGAGTTTTGGAGGAAATTTGCATGCACATCGATTTGCTCATGCAGATGTCTGTTCTGTATTCAGAATAAACAATCGCACACATCAGCCACTGTTTTCACTTGCAAATGGTTACTGTGCATATGGATTTTATAGGAGCTTTATGGAAACAGGCCCTGTAACAGCAGCCAGCAGCATCTCCTACTTCAGTGCTGTTATTCTAGAATGATCATTGCTGCCCCAGTTGCCTGAGAGTTGTCACATTTTATTTCTGAAATTGCAGGTTTGTGTATTACTTAACAGTAATATGCATCACAAAGAGTGGTTCAGTGATGAACACGGTGTATGAGCTTAAAAGCCCAATGTTTGGCTGGGTTTAGTCATCTGAAAAACATAAGATGGGACCTTGAACCTAACCCAGGCTCTCAAGTCAGCATCAGGTATCAGCAGCAGGACTTTGTGGCCACTGCTGTGAGACAGGCCTCACCCCAGCTAGTGGGTCATAATTCCTATTAGGAGCAGCAGATCTTCAACAGTCAGAGGAGTCAAGGGACATCAACTCCACCTTTTGTCTGGGAATGAGCCTGATTATATTAATTTCCTCTCATATTCTTCTTAGTATAAAACGTTTTACTAAGACCACCATATATTTCTATGGGAGCCTGGACATTTCCACTGCTAGAAGGTGGGAAGTAGAAGGGACTAGACCAAGTAAGGAGGAGCAAAAGTGAAACTTTACTCTGGTGTGACCTTTTTTTTTTCTTTTGCTGCAATTTAGGAAGCTGAGCCTTGCGAAAAATGATAAAATGATAGTCAGGATTTTTGGCATTCCCACTTGGAAGACATGTTTTGACATAGTGGCCGTGCAAGTCCTACACCACTGGCAGCTCATTACAAGCATAGTGGAATCCTCCTGAAGCAGTCTCCTCTCAGAACCCCCCAGTCCTTGTGGGAATTTGCTGTTTGGGACAGCAAACATCTGGGATGCCCTGGCTCCCCAGAGTGGCTGGCTCAGCTGTGCTGAGGAGGGCAGGAGCTGTTTCCATTTCCATTGGGAGCAGATTGGACCTGGTGGCACCAGCCTGGCTTGCAGCATGACACAGAAGCCAAGCCACAACGGCACTCCAGTCATTTACAAACACATTTAGCTCGGGTTCAAACCCATAAACATAAAACAAAGCTGTGCTTTTTGTGAATCAGCTCACAGCTGCAGTGGCTGGCTCTCCCCAGCCAGCAGGCAGCCACCACATTTGTCTTTGTCTGTGCAACGCCTTCTATCCATGGATGGGAACAAAGAGGGGCTTTATATATCTTATATATCTCTATATATCATTTACTCCCTCTGTTAGCTGGGAGCACAAAGACTGTGCTGCATTTGTCACACAGGTTGACAGGAAACACATGGATATAGGAATTCCTTGTTGCAGGCAGACATGCTGCTGACAGGACTGGAGAAAAATCCACGGGCTGCTCTGATTCTTCATCCTCTCTGTATGTGGTATTCAATGACACCACTGTAGCAATTTGGTTTTATTGTGTAGAATAGAGGAGGTTATTTAATTTCATAATATTTGGATTGGCTGTCAGTGTGCATTTAGCATCTTGGGGACATGAAAATCTCCTTTTGTTCATCAGGTTTGGCCTTTAGCTTGCAGAAATGCAGTAGTTGCTCTATAGTGCAGAAGCAGTTGGAGGAACTGCTTTTTTCCTTTTCCACACAGTGCTCTGGAATGACATGGCTTGTCCCAAAAAGGCCTTGAGGTTTCTTGCTGTGAGTTCATTCAATGTGAATTCAGTCTGGCCCCACAAGGAAGGCAGCTCAATTTTCCTGTGAAAAGCAGGCATATAAGACAGAGAATGAGATAACTTCAAATAACATCATAACTGTGCATTTTAAAAAGTGCTGTGTTAATTTATATTTCAGCTTTTTTTTTCTTTTTTGTTTTTTTTTTTTTTGCTTACAATAGCAATTATAAGTGCCAATGTCAGATAACTGTCTTTAATTCCAAAGACACTTAGATGATATTTCCAGTCAGATTTCACACTCAGTTCAGAGAAATAGAGTGTACTCTTATCAGTGCCTTCTGTCTCTAATATTTTTCATCCCCTGATGCATCAATAATTGAGTGTGAAATACATGTCAGAATAGTCTTAGTCTGAAAATACTTTACAGGATCACCTATATTATCATCTCTTTGAAGTGCATATTGCTAATGGAAGCACTAAGGGGTAAAATATTTAAGAATGGGAAAACTCCTCAGCAGTTCCATTTTGCCATTAATTCAAAACTGCCAGTAGCTTGATGGATACAGGGATAAGAGTAACCTGGATCTCCAAGATAGTCCTCTCTAAAACTAAGGATGGCACTGGACTGTTCTAGGCTGATCTTAATTACATTCTGAACCCTTCCTAATAGAAGTTTGACCAAACTCATTTTCCCATGGAAAATGCTGTGATCATATCAGCAAACACTATGTAGTGGGTGAGAAGCCAGCAACATGAAGAAAAAGGGCACTTTTCCTCCACACCCTGTACATTATCTGTCCCTTTAGTAGAACTGAACAGAACATTTCTAGCAATGAAAACTGCAAAACACACCTTCGAAATTCTTATTTGTGTTAGTGGCTCCTCTTGATGTAGGAAATCAAATTAATGACCGTCAGAAACATAATTACAATGGAAAAAAACTTCTGGTGTCCTTCTACATCTGTGCTTCATTCAGAAGTGTTTAAGTGAGGTTTCTTTCCCTTCAGCTGTCTGATCTTTTCCATTGTGAGAACTTTCTGTGGTCCTAATAAAGGAAGAAATTGAATTGTAGGAAAGTATTGAGGTTATGTTGAAAGCCTTGTAATGTAAAAATTTCTATCACAAAACAAGTCTTCAATGTGCTATAAAAGCCCCAAGCATCTTTATTGTACTTGCCCCTTGCATCTGCATTGTACTTACAGACATTTACCTTATTTGTCCTTCAAAATCATCCAAGAATTAAGCTCAAATTGCTTTGTCTCTCTCCCTCTTTTTTTTTCCCCATTGAACAGTGACATTTTACAGTGTTTCATATATTCCAAATAGCAGATGTCATTTAAGTTCTGAAAATCTAGAGGTAGAGATCTTCCCTTTATTACTTCCATTCTATATTTTGAGTGGTTACTATTCTCTACATAATGAAGTAGTTACCTCATTTGGGATTTAAGGTACAATGACACAATCAACAACTTCACACTAGAAAGGCCATGTGGTTGAAGTTCTTTGGACTTCAAAAGAGAAATCTGCAAGAGAATCCTTCAGACATGTTAAACCATACCTGGAGAAGGAAAAACCCCACACATTTTACACTCAGCATGTTATTAATTGCAGTGCCATCTATAGGGGGATTATTTAAAGAGGTTTTTCTCCTAAGTTTGAGAATATTGATGAGTTTCAAACATGAATTGACCAGATTAATTTGAATAGTGCACTGGGTTGCCATATGTACCCAGTTTGTTTCCAGTATAAAATGCTACTTTTTTTAGGGTGAAGTTTTTGGATTGGTTTCATTGTCTCAAGTAGAAGATGATGACAATATTATAGGAGTGTGTCTGTATAATGACATTAAATTGCAAGTCTTTACCTTCTTCTGACTTCTTGAAATAGTGAAGTATCTGTTTCTGATGCTTTTACTTGATACTTGGCAAAAGAAGTAATCTTAAACTGTTGTTTTTCTCATATATGTGCTATTTTTTACAACTATAAGCTTTTAAAAAGTCTTTTTTACTACAAATGTAGTAGAAAATTGTTTGAATTTTCTGTGATTTTGACAGTGATGTTTTCATATAACTGCAGTGTGAGTTGTCAACCAGTTTTGTGTCCAAAACCCAGCAAGAGACAGGAATTAGATTCTGCTACATGAAAAATAATTTTACCTACATCTGTAGTGATTTTTGACAGCTCAAGCTGGCATTTAAATCTTAGACACTTTGGTTCAGTTTTTAAAAATCTTAAAACACAGAGGCACTCAACATGTAATATTATATTTCTTAAGCTTTTAGAGATCGTTTGCCTTTGTCTTCCATTCTGTTTCCAGCCTTGTAAAATTTATGGGCATGGTGATGTTTAATATAATGTAATAAGGCAGCAACATAAAGTCACTAATTTTTTTGGGGTCTTTACCTCAGAGTCTACATATTGTCAGGTGGCCACTCAGGACAGAGTTCTTGGTTTTTGAAGTTACTGATTTGTCCTTAGAAATGATGAGAAACAGAAGGTCCTGTAGACACAGATTAGGTTAGAAGCTGAAATATTCATAAATAAGGCAGAGTATCATACAAGAAATTTAGACAATTTGCACTGAGCCTGAGACACATTCAGTGTGGGTGAATAAATTTATGTGATGCCACAGAAAGGCTCTGGAAATACTTCAGGGATAATTTGTACAAGGTACAAATTGGTGGATTTTGTGTCCAGTCAGAGTCATTGGCTTCTTGGGACTAAAAAGTGTGAAAGCACCAAGCAAAAAGGTAACAACCCATGGCCCAAAGAGCTCACAATTTAAATTTCTCAACAGGAATGGAGTGCACTGCCTGTTGTATAACAGGGTGGGAAGGTGAAGCAGTGAAGTGAAGCAGTGGCTCAGAGAACCATGTATTTTAATAGCTCTTCTCAGCGTGGGTATATCAAAATTACAAAGGTTTTCTCTCAAGGTAAAGCTCTAAAATGCTCATTTGAAGTCTGTCTGCTCAGGCTTTGTCCCCCTTATGGGTTTTGTACAGCACTCAGAGGCAGAAGTAAATTAGGGTAGGGGATATAAAAAGTGAGATCTGGAGTTCAATATTGATTAAAATATTCATTAATCTGTGGGAAAATTCTTCCTGTTTTAAATTTTCAACTAAACAGAAGTCAGAGCTGCCTCTGTGTAAACAGGGAACTAAATGCCTTTCAACAGGTACAACAACAAAAATAAGATTAACTTAATTATGCAAGGAAATGTACTTTGGATCCTACTGTCACAAGATGTGCTGCATAAATTCATGTCCCAGGGGGCAAAAACTTCTGCAGTTCATAATTTGGAAGTTACAGAAGAGAGAAAAAAATTAAGAAGAAAGGCCTGTGAGTATTTTTGTTTTAATGCAGCTGTGACCCAGACATATGCCACTGCCAAGAGAAAACCAGTGCACTTTTCATGTAGTGTTTTCTGGCATAATCCAAAAATATCCTGTAAAAGCCAATTATTTGCTTTCATTTGGAGCAGTGTTGAAAGTCCCTTTGAACCTATATTCATCCATTTATTGGACTGGATAACAAAAGAACTGCTGGGCTGGTTACAGGAAGGACAGTATATCTGTCAAAGACATGTTCAAATAGCTTTGCTAGGCTTGTTTAGATTAACAAAATTTAAGTCAAAGAACTGCAAGAATATCTTTCAGTTACATCAGTGAAGAAAATACCAAGATAAGGCAATAAGTATTTGGGTTGAAATACTGGTACAGAAATAAATTTGTTTAATAAATTAAACCTGATTTTGGTAAAAAGCTTCTGACTGCCCAGAGAGAAAATGCCTTAAAAAAAAAAAAAAAAAAAAGGTAATAAAAGGGTAGCCATGAGTACTACATAGACCCATGATGCTAGTAGTGGCTTTAGACCTGTAGTGCATGGGGTGAGCACACTGGGCATTGCTTTGTAGCATCTTTGGGCACAAGGCATGTCCTGTACATGTGTGTAGGAGCAGGCTGAGGTGGAGATGGGCTGGAACAGCACAGGTAACACATCAAATCTTTCTGCTGGCCTCAACTCACATTTTCAACCTCTCTTTCAGTTGCCTTCAGCAGAGCCAGCAGCCTGGGGCAGTGCAGTTTCACAGCACTGAAATGCAGTGGTTGCATTTGAAAATTGTGTGCCAAGTCCCATTTGGGTGAAGTGAAAAAAATAAAGATTACCTGAATCTGCCCATAATTACGTATGTTTTATTTGCCTCTGGAGATTCTGTATGAAGAAGCAAAGCACAAAGAACCTGTTTGGACAAATCCAGCTGTTTTGGTTAACAAGTGGTTTTAGTGAAATGGGAAGACATAAAAGAACACTGAAACTCGCCTGCTTTTTCAAAATGCTTTGGGTATATTTTTTTGATGTGTATTTTTTTGATGTATATTTTTTCAGGAGAGTCCTACAAGTATGTTTGTCGTGGACTGACCTTCCTTTGACAGCAATTGTGCAGCTTTCTGGCTGCAGCACTCTGCAAAAAAGCTGCCACAAGGAGGAATCAGAAGCAGCTGACTGGCCTGTGGAAACACATGGGGGATGTCAGGAGTGATGTCCTCCCTGGAATGAGGAGCCCTAGTAGGTGTAGGTGTGTTTGCCAAGTCAAACATCATTTACCTGCTCCAGGGCCCACACTGACATCACAGCACAGAGCTGGGGATGCTTCCAGGCAATTTTATTTTCACAGAACCATTAGACAGGAGACCCTGATTCATCAGAGGGAACAGGAACACCACAATTACACAATTATGTGGTGATTTAAAAATGAAGCTGTTTAAATGTGAAGGCATGATAGCAATGAGATGCATTTAATCAAACATGGAGCAGCCCCCCAGCCTTTAGCCCACATTAGTTCTGCTCACTGCAGCATGGGCTTTGTTTTATGAGAGGGTCACATCTCTCTCACCCTTCCATTCAGAAAATGACTGTGGTTGCCCATGAATTGTTGTAATCAGTACCACTTAGAAATGAGATTATGTGCTCAAATGGTGCAGAAAGAGTGATCATCCCCCAAAGCTGAACTTTAGACTTATTTTCCACAAACACCTTTGAATAATCAAGCACTGACCATGCAGAGCACAGTGTGCTGATGAACTCTGCACAGGCTTGCCTTTTCCCTGTCACTTGTCTCATATTCAAACCCAGAGGGGTGGAATTTTAATGCTGAACCTGGAACAAAAATGCACTAGCTCCAAATTGAAACTGGGGTTTGTGCTCTACTTGGTATAAACACCACAGGTCTGGTCAACTGCACTAGGCTAACATCATATTAGCATTGCTGTTATTAATATTATATTTTATAGAAATGTAATGATTAGGTATTTTAAAATTATATTTATAGAAATGTAATGACTGTTAATATTAATTGCCATAAGATTTTATAGAAATGTAATGGTTTCTGTTTGTTGCTATTAATTACTGTTAATTACTGTTAATTACTACTATATTTAACAGAAAAGTGATAATTTTTGTTTGTTACTACTATATAGGCCTCATTATTATTGTACCATCATAGTTGTTACATTTTATAGAAATGTAATTGAATTTGTTACTATTACTATTAATTACTGTTACATTTTATAGAATTGCAATGGGTTTTGTTTTTTACTATTAATTAGTGTTAACTATTTACATATTTCTTAGAAAAAATACTATTTTAATATCACAGTTGTTATATTATTGTTATATTTTATGGAGATGTAATGACTGTTGTTTGTTATTAATCATGATTAATTATTAGTATTAGAATGATCTTATTGGTAATAATCAATGTGGAATCTCTCTCCCAGAGGGGATGCTCCACGAGTCAGGCTGAGGGAATGGGATTAGTACTGAGCTGCTGCAGCACCTTCTGGAATTAAGAATGGCATAGTCCACATTGTCAGGAAGGAAGGATTATTTTCCTGATGTAGGAACCATGGCCTTGAAAAATTTCTTGCTTTATAGTGCTCAATTTTACCCAGAAAACAAAACCAAAAACTTTCAGAATGGCCAGGAAACTGAAGCTTTTATACCTTGCTACTCACCAGAATTTTCTGGTAGCTGCCTTATGTCTTCTCTCACACTGATTTGTTTTAATCATTAAATAGAAGTGATATTTTCTTTGGAGCTGGGGATATTTTTCTTCTCTCTGTGAGACAGGTTTGTGAAGAGAGTTAATATCTTTTATTAAAGAAACTGATGAAGTTAGAACAAAAAGAAGAATTGACCTTTCAGGCATACAAGCTGGCAGCAGTAACATTTTTATTGCATGTGCTTTTGTGGAGAAGGCCTAAAAGGGAGAGAAAGCCTCTGAAAAGCACTATAAACATGGATAAGGATGCCTAATTCAAATAACATTTCTCATATCTAGGCTGCCACTCAAGAGTCTCCTTAGACTATGGATCCTTTCACAGGAAACAAAACTGATTATCACTTCAGAATAGTTAGAAATTTACAGGAAGACATAATATTAAGTGGTATTTAGCACAAAATTAACTCTTTTTAATCTACTACTATTTTAACTAAAAATGCCATTGTTACTTCTCCCAAATGCTTTTTTGCTCACAAATATCAGCTACAAAATCAGACAAATGCCTGTCTGTTCTATCTGGCTGCCATCTCCCTCTTCCAGTACTCTTCCTGTTTCAAACCCTGTGGATTTTGGGCTGTTTGATCCTTTCACGAGTGAGAAAATGGAAGCATCAAAGATCTTTGTTCATCTGAGTAGGCAAGAGGAAGAAAAAGGGGAATGGCTGAGCAATAACAGCTCCTGAAAAAGTGTGATAAAGCTGTAAATGATTTGAAGATTTTAAGGCTGCCTTAGTGTAATAAAACCTAGAAGTCACCACTTGCTATGGGTAACACCATCATATTAATAATGCATTGCTGGAACTGTCTCACTATCATCATTATTTATTATTATTATTATCATTATTATTATGTTAGCAGTCCTAACAACAGGTGTGGATTTGCACCCACCTTAGCACAAAGAGGGTGGTGTCTGAAGGACTGTATTGCTTTTGCAAAGGAGCTTTGGCTCTTTGTTGCCATGGAAAGAAAGACAAAAAGCTATTCAAAAGAAATGGTTTGAATGAAGTATACAAATGGCAAAAGAAAAATGGGAAAAAGACAATCCAGACTGTTTATTTATTTACTTTAAAAACAGAGTATTATGAATTAACTGACAGAGCAGGAGGAATATACAGTTTATAAGACAGTACTTCTCTTGTGCTGTGCTTGCTTTCAATCTCAGCCACCTGCTTTTCCAAGCCAGTTCCTTTCCTTAGCTAGAATTGTATTGTGCACTATATTCAGCTTTCTTTTTGTCTGGAAATCCCTTTAAACTGAACATTAGAGCAGAAGGGGTTTGTTTTTTTTCCTACCCCCTATATCCATTACATTTGTTGCAGCCCACATTAGCACAAACCATTAAAACAAAAAATGGCTAAAGAGGCACAGAGCAGATCCACCAGAGTATTAGGCTGTGTCTTAGACTCTGTTCAGGGGAGAAGACCTGTGCTAGCCCTCAACTATTTTCTTATTAACACCCTTTTTGTGTTCACCGTTTAATCCCAGGTAATCTCAGGCAGAGCTTTCATCCTGGGGCTTTGCTTGCTTTCTGTGTGCAGAGGATGTTGGCTCAGTTACACGAAATCATGTGGCTAGAGGACAAATTACTGATTGCTTTATGCACATCTGCCTTGAGTTACAAGTAATAAAAGCAATTACAAATTATGAACACAGAGAATCCCTAGAATAAATCTGACACTTTTACAACTACCACACCTAGCTACCCAAGAGACAAGGGTTTTATGATATGGTGCTATCAAATATGCTTAGCTCTATGGAAGAGTCAAATGCTCTCATTTTTTATTTACATGGAGTTTGCAGTACAAGGAGCTCTAATATGGGAGCAACCCTCAGGACTTAGTCATCTTCTTCCTTCCTATTTTAAAGTTTTCATGGAGCTGATGTCCATTACCCACACCATACCTCAGGCTGCTTCCAGGAAACCAGCTCCACAGGGAATTTCTGTAAGAGATATTCTAATGCTATTCTAATTATTTCTGGGGTGATTTATTCTGCAAGATGGATGAGATTTCAGATCAATTCCCAGGGCTTGACAAATGCTTTCTGGATGTGGGGTAGCTTGACCTTCCAAAGGTTTCTCTTCCTGCATTAGAAGCATTACTTGTAAGTATTACTTGTGTGTTTTGTTGTTCCTGGATGCCTAAATGTACATTAGGCATTTGTGAGGCAGAAAAAGAAGAGAAGCAATGGCCCCACTTAGTGGATGAGGATGCTGAAGTTCACCAAAGTCAAGAGAAACACCTTTATTAACCTTGGCAGGATGCAGATCACAACCAGATTGATTAATGGATCATATAAGGTCCCACTAGAAATATTTTCTAAAGGAAATAATTGAAATTAGATTTTTCACGTCCTAATCTGTTAGTACAAGCCTTCTTCCAAAACTCACTTGAACTCTGACCACACAGTGTGGCTTCCCAATTTTATGAGTTAGGAAATGATTGACTCAACAAGAGGGGCACCTCCCCAGGGCCTACAGAGTTGGAATAAAATAGTAACGTGGCATGAAAATCAGGCAGTGTAATGAGACCTGAATAACCTGTAGAATTTGGATTCATGGTTATAAAAGAATTTGGATCTTTTTTTTTTTATTGTTAAAGGATTTTGACACTTCAGTTATGGTAATCAAAAACTTTTAAGCTTATTTAGATCCTGCTCCCTTCTGCTAAATAGCATGAGAGTAATAACAATGCACAACTTCTCCTGGGTTATGGCCATGGATCAGCAGGAAAAAAGCCAAGAAAAAAAAAGTAAATCATTCTATACTGAAATGATTCAGTAACACTGAAAAGGTAAGTGGCACATGCTTATTTTTGTCTTAGGAAGCCACTATGGATGAAAATGATAACCATTTTAACTGCAATAATGCTGAGAGCAGGAGTAACACCCACAGAGATAAGTGGTTGCAGCAATCTCCTCCAATTACAGGCCAGCTGTTCTGTTCAGCACAGCTCCACAGAAGATTAAAACCACAGGCTGCAAGGTAGAAGAAAAAAACCAGATTTTAAATGTCAGAAGTGCATCACTGACCAGTCACACCAGCCTGAGTTTTGAAATAGTACTTGGCAAATCAGACTCTCCTACAGACCAGGTGGTTGGGGATTTAATGCTTTGTTTCAAATGGTAGGTATGAGCCCTTTTTTGGGGGGCTGACAGTTTATCTTTGTTTAGAAATATAAGAAAATCACAAAAAACATGAGAGAAGTTCAGACTGAGCACAGCCATAGAATAATTCCTAGGCACAAAAGGTTTTTCCTTAACTCCACGTGATGTGCTGACCAAGATCCCACCATCCCCAGGAGCTGGCATTGCTTTTCAGAATTCCCATCAGGATAGCAGTACCTGCAGAGCCAGTTGTTAATCTGGAGGATGCTCCAGCCATGATATTGTTCCATTGATGGCATTTTACAGCTGGTTGTGGCCACTGAATAATCCAATCCTGTAAACCACAGGCACAGACCATCACAGTCAGAGAATTCTCATCTCCTAAATGACCAGGGAAAGGGGAATCCTCCTGGACCTGAGTACTGGTGATTTTGAGAGTGAATAACAGGGGCAGCACATAAAAAATTCCCTAGACTGAGTTTGGGATTTGTTTGAACACTTTCCTCCAGCCCCCCACATGTGCTTTCCCTGCAGCCCAGCAGGGACCTGGGGTGGGAACCAGGGCAGGGATGCTTTTAAAGGAAACCCATTGGCCAGATGAGGAACAGGATAATCCCAGGCCTCATTCTCACTGTAAATCAATCATTCACAGCCTCTCCTGTAAACAGCAGCGATAATGACTGAAGAAAAATCAAGTGGCACATGATGCCTATTAATTTCAGTTTAAACAGCTGTGTTACATTTTGGCAGTAGCTCCAGTTTCTAAGATAGCAATATAATTCACTAGCACTTGTCTGGTACGTGTTTGTACACTTCAAGAATCTCATTTAACTTCTGTCCTTGCTGAAAGGAATGTGTTTTAGTATAATCACCCTATTTATAACATCCACTATTTTAATACCTTTTTCTTTTTTCTTTTTTTTTTTTTTTTTGTGGTCACAAAACCTATCCTCACTCCCATCCTCTAAGATGCACTCAAGTCCCTAAGGAAAAAAAATTTGTGTAGGATTATGGATCTCTGAATGCAGCAGTGAATTCCCAGATGTGGATACTTCCCTATCATCAGCTATTGGCACTGACCAACTCACAGTGTTTGTCACAA
Organism: Alethe castanea; assembly: GCA_024734035.1. Lineage (NCBI taxonomy): Eukaryota > Metazoa > Chordata > Aves > Passeriformes > Muscicapidae > Alethe > Alethe castanea. The sequence goes on along the minus strand of JANRGV010000104.1, from coordinate 5,630,531 downwards.
GGCAGCTACTGTGCACTTCCAGGGATTTTTAGGGCTAGGGAAGTTCAGCAGAACATGTATCTCCAAAATTCAGAATCCTCTGCTACATGAGAATCTCAAAAGCAGCTGTGACAATTCAAACCAGCAAGTGAGTTTTAGCCATGAATTTTTCTCTTTGCAAATGATGCCTTGGGTTTTAGCTTTTATATCACTGTGTGGATGGACACAAGTATTCCAGGCACAGCAAATGCACCAGGTTTGATTTCAGCAGTTTTCACAGCAATGAACAATGCTGTATAAACAGTCCTCAGAAGGTTGGAGCAGAGAGTGCCATGGGCAGAGTACCACACAAACTGGAGACATTCTCATCAAGGTTCACAGCTCCTGGTTCCCTGCTAGTGGATCAGGAAAGGCAAAGCCCAGTGAATAAATAAACCAAAAGAAAAGTGCTCTTCTGACTCCCTTTCAAAACAATTTTTCCTGGCTGCAGCTCTCTCTCCATGCTAGACTTCCACTGCAGATCAGTGCTTTGTCATTTTGTCACCATTTGAAGCACTGTCATTTTAAATTACATGATAGTCACAAGGAAAGTACCTGATGTGTCCAAATGATGAACCACCATCTCCTGCCAAAAACAATAAAGTGGCAACACTTATTTTCTGCTGGGTAAACCTCTTCATTTCTGTATTACAGAAGGCTTCTTTCAAAGCTGAAAAATGGCACGTTAGCAGCCTCAGAACATTTGCAATCTTGAAATCCTCCCCTTTCTATGCTCTGCTGTGCCCAGCCAGGTCTAAACATCTGATGGGAGTGGAACTGCTGAAAATTTTGATGTTGATATTTTTTCCAGCACTGCTTCCAAGTACTTCAAGGCTATTTAGCACATACCTCACAGAACTGTGCACCATCTGCAAACATGGTAGAGATTATACAGGCTGCAAATAAACAGGTGTTTGTCTCATCATCCCACTGACCATTTGAGAGATGTCTGGAATAGCAGCAGCCCATCATCTGTAGGAAAAAATAACAACTCACTGCAAGCAGCCTTGGTCCCAGGGACTCCAAAAAGTGAGGAATGAGGAGCATGTGCTCCAAGTGTAGGCAAAAGGCATCATTTTGTCCCAGAGCAAATGATCTTAAAAGCATACTACTGGGTCAGGCTGAAGCAAACACACAAAACCACTGAAATATTCAAGTGCTCATTAGCATAAATGCAAACTGGAGTGAAACACTTCAAAAACTGATAGTGCCAGGGGATTGTACAGGCATTACTACAAGATTTTGTTTCATCCCAGCTTTTCTTTTATCATTATTATCTGAACATGCAACATGTCCTTGAGTTATTTCCCTTTTTTAAAAAAAAATGGTGTTAAAATGCTTTTGCTTCACATGTGCTTCTAAATCCCTCTGCACCAGACAAGCAGAGGTTTGTTACATGTGTTGCAGGAGAATACATTTATTTTTTTGTTATTTATGCCAAATTCCTCTGCAGCTTGTGTGGCTGCAGGATGCCCTGATCCTGTGCCAGGATCCATGCTGAACACAGGATGCCTGGAAAGCACAAACTGCCCCTGTGCCCCTTGTTACAGGTCAGAGATGTGTCTTCCTTGGGGACCATGACCACGAGCTCCCTTCTGTCCTAGAAGATGTGAGTTCAGATTTTTAGGTCATTTTGTGAATGGCCCTTCCAGCTAGAACTGTGGAGCACAAGGAATGGTTATCTTTCCTTTCTCTGGTCAATTAAGTGTATGTGAACTAGTTCAGCTGCAAGAGATCACTTCAGATAAAATTCTGAATATTTAAACTAAAAAAAAAAAAAATTTTTAAAAAAGCAAACCACTTTGCAAAATTGTGGGCATTTGTCTACCATAATATACAGTTTGGCTCCAGAAAGAAAGATCCAAGGAGATCTACTCTGAAAGGATTTGCACAATTTATAATCTCTCGAGTGGTCACTTCTAAAAATACCTTTTTTTTTTTTTTTTCCTTCTCCTGTGCAAACTAGCATCCTGCTAATTTTGGAAAGGTGAATGCAGCATTTCACCAGTCACCAGGTGAAAAGGTGACAGCATTTCAGTCCCAGACTTTCTGATGGAGCTTCCCCTGGAGATGGTGTTCTGCCACTTCAGCTGGGGGGGTTTCCTCTTCCAAAAGCCTTCAGCATCTAAGCTGCAAAAATATATTAAAGCAGTTTAAGAGTTGAGGCAGCATAAAGAATTTGGAGGAAATGGGTTATGCCATAATGCTATAAACTGCTGGTTACAAACAGTGATGGTCTTGTCTGCCAGCTTACAGCGTGTCCTTAGAGAAAATAAAACTGAGGCAGGATCCTGACTGAATTCAGGTTTCCAGATATTATTTATTATCATTTTGAATTTCCCACGCTGCAAAGCTGAGACATTTTGGGGTGGTTTTTTTTGACATTTGGTATTTCTTTAACTCAGCTTCCTTTAGTAATTCCTTTAAGAGCTATTAATGTTTCTGAGGAATGTCCTTAAAACAGGACACTTAGTTTTCTACCCAGCATTACTGTCACCATGGCTTTCACCAGAGTAAACAAGAAGACTTCTGCAGTTTTGTGGAGTCTTTCAGCATTAGCAGTTAAGTAACACACATTTAAAAAAGATGGTTTAAGGTGTACAGCAGTGGTGAAACAGGCAATATTTTTCCTGTTTCCAGTTCATTCAGCTGAAGAATAATAATAATAATAAAAAAACCCCAACCTAAAAGGCCCAAACAACATAACTTACAGGACTTCAGTCAGGAAACAGAAAATAATTTCTTCCTCCAATCCCAGATCAGAATTAGTTTATTGGAAATTTAAAGATGCTTTAGGTACAACAACAGCAAAATAAATTGAGTAACAAGTTTTGAACCAGTCTGGAACAAGTTTTGACTTGCATTCCCTTTAAAGTGTGTGAATGGAGGGGGGGTTAATGCCTAGTCAGGAAAGCAGAAAGTAAAGACTGTTTCATGACTTCACTAGAGCATCTTCAAACAGTAATATTCCAATTGACAACTTTTAAATATATTTTTATGCTTTATTTTTTAATCCAACTGAAAGTACGCTTCCTTGAAATGCATACTGCTCCTTTACTAAAGAAACATGCAATAAGGTAACCCAAATAAAACCTGCCAGAACACCACATGAAACAGTAAAACCTCCAAAGAAATAATCCTCAAACCCTTTAAAAGCTGACACTGCACTGTATTAGTCACTGGACATTTGTCACAAGTTCCCAAATCACTCTGGAACCATTATTGCATGCACAGCCTCCAAAACACTTTCTGCAGCTCAGAAACAACCCAAAAGAGTAACTGAGGTATCTTTTTTTTTTTTTTTTTTGCAATATCTTACTTATCAGGCAACGAGGAAAGCTCCTTCTAGGAAGGGAGCCAGCAAAGCCATAGTATGAACAGCTTTAAGGGGGTTTTCAATGAAATTTTAACAGTTACCAGCAATTTACTTTTCCCTCAAACAGAATATATAAAAAAGCTTTCCCTCTAAAAGGTTTCCATAGAAGTAAATAGTGACCTAAATGTAAGCATATTCATGATTTTCTAAAGTTTGAATTAATTACCAAGCTGTATCTTCACATTTTCATTTTGAAGCTATAAAAAGATATCTTATAGTTTTTCACACTATCTCTATGCCTGAAGATGTCTGCACAGAAGATCTCTCTGCACAGAAGCGAAATTTGAGAGATCTGGGATGAATTTTAGACAGTTCTCCAATACTGAGATTCTTTTGCTTTCACACACAAATAGTGTGACACTTCAAATGCCACCAGAACTGACTGGAATGGAGCAGGAAGAAACAAGAAATTCAGATGCAATAGCTTTGGGCTTGTTTTTTTTACTTAGGCATCATACCAAACTTAGCACACATTTCAGATTATAAAAACTGCTCAGAAGCCCAAGCTTATGTGTTCATTTCCACTTTTTAAAAGGTAAAAAGGTAAAGAATCCCCAGTCAAATATATCACAGAGTAACACAAATAAAGCACTTAACCCTCTATTGTATGTAGTTTCACTTGCAATATCCTCCTGTATTGTTTCCAGAAGTTAGATATGATAAGATAGAGAAAAATTAAACTTGCCTTTTGTCTCTTCAGACTGCTCTGCTCATTTCATCACTTTTGACAGATTATTGATTTCAGCATGGTATGTCATTAGAATTTGCTCATAAATCAGAATACATCATGCTCTTCCCTGAAAAATTAGAGGCCCTTTCACCATCCCTCCTTTTAGCTAACAATAAGCAATTCACATAACAGCAATTAAATCCCATATCTGTTGTCATCTTGATAAATTAAATAACTTGACTTTCTTCAGGTTATCAGTAAAAAGAGCTTTCTGTGGCTTTGAAAATGTCCATGTAGTTTTTTTCTGTTCTTGGACTTTTTATTCCAAAATGGCTATATCAAAGCAAGTCTGAGCATTTCAGTAGCAGATCATTAAGACATGCATTGATTTTCAATTTTGCCATCCCTGTTAGATGCAGAGAGGATGAATACTGTAACAGGTCTGAAAGGAAAATTCTCAGGCTGATAAATATTATGCAGCACAAAAGTTTGTATAGCTATTACAAATTCAAGGCCTACTTTAATTTACTGTATGTTAGTGTTCTTTACCTACCTTTCTCACTTATCACCTTTGCCTTAGTTTCTTTATCTGTGTGTGAACCACTTGGTCTGGTTTACCAGAGAATTTATGTGAGTTACTATTGAGAGGAAATAATAAAAACCAAAAAATGATGACTTAGTAAAATATATGTTTGAAATTGTAATTCAAGTCATGCTCGCCAGTAGTCCATTAACATTTTCTAAGCTGACAAGATGCTGCTGCTTTTACAAAGGATTTTACTGGGATTGATTTAAAACTCTGCTGACTGAGCTGGTATTCACTACTCACTCAAACCCACTCTAGAGATATAGCTGGCATGTTAGATTTAGTATCCTCAGATAAAAAACAGAGAGCAAATGATTTTATTGTTGGTATAACCATCACAGCACTGACATTTTCCATTACATTACAAATTTAGCTGAGGAGAAGAATTGACAGAGGAGAATAATAACTGATTTCTTTCTTCCAACTGAGTACCCTTGCCTTTAAAGAATTAATACATCTCAGTTCGAAAAGGTATAAAATTAATGGGCAAAGATCCCTAGTTTTTTTTTATTATTATTTAGAATGTCTTTGGAACCAGATATTAAATTTTGGATATTAAAGATATTTTGGATATTAAAGGCTCAGGTTGGACACTCTGCTGGAGGGTCAGCACAGCAGCACAAAATACCCTTCCACCCCCTTTTTAAGCTGCTGGGCTGTCCCTCTCTTGCTGTAAGTTATCTCTAGGTGTTTACCAGCCATTAACCTGAAAGTGGCTGTAATTTCTGAGCCTGTAATTAGCAGTGGTGACTAAACCTGCTCAGGCACCATCCTGTCAGCTGCCTGGGATTACAGATGCAAGGCACCTCTCCCTCTCTCCAGTCATGGCAATTCATTAGTTCTGCTGTTTGAGAGCAGCTGTACCATTTGCGAGGTAATTTATTCAGATTCCATCAAAATCATTGCTGGAACGTGGGAAGAGGAGTGATTTGATGAGGCTGTGTATTTGCTGTCAGATAGCACAGGTTGGATCTGTGGTCAGAAGTGATAGGAGATCATGTTAGCCCCCTTTTTAAGGCAAAAGTTTAATAAATTCCATGAGACAAAGGACAAAATGCTTTAACATGTCAGTCATGTCTCACAGTGGTATCCACAAAACACCCCTAAAACTGTACATGTGAAGTTCATTAAAATTTTACCTTTCTGTCACAGCTTATTGAAGCATTCTTCTGAAAAGCCTCTGATTTAGTCAAAGCTGATCAAAGTAGGAGAACATATCAAAATGCTCTGCTTGGTTAGTGAGTAGGGTGGGACAAGTACAATTCAACAGACTTAACTGCCAAGCTAAAACAGAGGAATTCAGAATTTAGGGTTTTAACTTGTGCTCAGAGAAATGACATCAATGTGTGTCTTCTGAACAGAAATGGAACAAACCCACAACACTTGGAAACTCCATGGAACTTGTGTCTCTGCTCCAGCCCCAGGAGAACACCCACCCCCACCCATGGCAAAGCTTGGGGAGGAAGACCTGGCAGTGGGGCTCAAACTACATCACTCCCTGGAAATTCCATTTTATTTCCCATTAATACTACACCAGCAGACCAGTCAAGCCAAGCTGGACCCAAAGTCAATCTGTAGCTTCAATAAAACATCTCAGTTTTGGTTCATTGGGATAATATTTGTCGTATTTCTTTCATATACACATTTCTATAACCATGGCCTGCTGGAACTGAGGATGCTCAGCTGCTTATGATGCCAAGTTTTCCTATGGATTTGGTTTAGCCTCTCACCCAGCTTGAGCATTCAAATATATCCATGCATGGAGTTCACTGATATGTTTCCAGCAATGAAATGTCAAAAACACTGACAACCTCTTCATGGTCTTAAATCCAATATCCTGTGGCCTCACTGACTCCTGGATTTTAATTTGCTATCCCAGTGCACAGTAATTTCTGGTTATCTCTGTCACAGTCTTAAGCACATCTCAAGATGAAATTTTGGCAGGTTGTCATGTTTGTTAAGAACAGGTGCCCTGACTTTTTGCAGCTGGTTGTTTTTTTTCTATCTGTTCTTTGAAACTGTGTGTGTGTGAATGTATCATCTCTGACCATCTGAATATGCAGATCTTTTAATCCCCGTTTTTACACATACATGCACAGACATTAATTTTAATCAGGGAGAGCTAAGATGAAATACCAATAAAAGAGGAGTTGTTAGGCATGACATTTCATTTATGGATGTAGCTGAGAAGATTAATGTCAGAGCCAGCAGCCTGTCCATTACCCCCTTCCACTACTGAGGAGCAGCGTGGTGTGTAACAACTCACTCCTCACTGATCACCAGAAATTCTCACTGCCACATCATTCTCTTGCCCTCAATTTGTCTGTGCAGTATTGTTAATTAAACCATGGAGACCAGATAATTTCCAGTGAGGAATTCTGCATGATCTCATTTCAGGGCACATGGGTACGTGTACATTTGTGTATTTTCTCTTGATTAGTATTTTAAATTTCTTTAACATGTGACTTACCTGAAGGAAGGTCAGCTCCCCAGGACTCTGCTCACTGAAAGAAAAACTCAAAGCAAAGGAATGCACCTGTAAGCTGGATTCAACTGAAAGATTGAACTAATTCCCTTTGAGCATTTTATGTGGCCATTGGTGGTTTTAAAATCTGGTTCCATTTCATAATGGTGTTTTCCCTTAATAATACAGACGGCTACTTTTGCTGGATACACTGAGAAAAATTATAAACTCATTCTTACCACCAATCCACCTGGCCCAGTAATAAGAACAGAATTGAGAAGCAAATGCTAAGAATGAAAACAAAGTGAATTTAATGGAAAATACTGCATGGATAGCTCAGATAATATATGATTTCACAAATAATTATCCATCACCTAGAAAGATTGTGGAATAACATAGCAAAGGCTTTGAATGGAATCAGTTATGGCTGAAACACTTTCCTTCCAGGTAGCTCTCCTCTTCTGAAACCATTCTGTAAATTCCATAAGGATGGCTGTAGCCAGAATTTTTAATCAGCAATTCTGATTAAAAACCAGCATGGCAATGAGGAGATGTGTTAGCAGAAGCTTCATTTGTTCTGATTACCAGACATTGGCCTTACACAGGCCTTAATATGTGTACAGGTAGGAAAAAACCAAACCAAATCAGCAGACTGGGTAGAGAACACCTCTATTGCTCCCCACCACATTCAGGCACCTAAAATAAATCTATTTAAGTATCAGGAGAAGAGAAAGAGAAAAATTAGAGGAATCAAACAGAACACTTTGATTGGAAAGGACCTTAAAGCTCATCCAATTCCAATCTCCTGACATGGGCAGGGACACCTTCTGCTAGACCAGGTTACTCAAATTTCTATTTAAGGTGACCTTGCACATTTACAAGAATCCACAACTTCTCTGGCAACCTGTGCCAGTGCTCCACCCCACTCTGAATAAAGAATTTCTTCCAAATATCTAATCTGAACCTGCCCTTTCTCATTTTAAAGCCATTACTCCTTGTAGGAGAAGGGAGAATATTGGTAAAAGTGCAAGCAGATTTTGTTTCCAGACATCATTTCCAGAATGATTATTTTACAACTGAGTTAGGAACTGATCCTTAGTGTCTTGGGTCCTTTTTATTCTCCAGTCTCTCTATTCACACTGCTAAATTAATTTTTTGCTTCTAGTATGGAATGAGAAAATACACTTTTTAGGGGAAAAATAATTATAGATCAAATGCAACACTTGGAAATGAAGAAAAATCCATTTTATTTTAATGCCTTTTAAACAGGGTGATGTCTTTGAGTTTTACCTTGTGTGAGCATTTTAGCTGACTTTAAAAAAAAAAAATTGCCTAAGCTACCTAGCACCTAGGGATATCCCTAAGAAAAGTATTTATTTGCACACTACATTAGAGGGAAAAGAAAGGATAAGCAGATTATGATATGGCACCTGTGTGTGTGAAAAAGGGAAAATTAAAAGAAGATTGTATTTTTTCCCCATGATTCATACCAATAGTTTTGATGCTGTCTTGTGTTTAAAGAAAATTCTGCTGTAAGTGCAGGGATCAAAGTTATTTTTAAGAGGTCAGGGAAGGAACACTTTGCATGTCCTAGAACAGTAACTATGTACCAGCAGTGTTATCCCAGCAGTGTGAGCTTCTCCACAATTTCATGTGTGCATCATGTCTACAATGAGATTTGCAGGAAAAATCCAGCCCTTATGAACTCAAATCCATGATTTGCATCATTTATGAAACCTCTGAAATTCAGAGGTGTTAGATATGTTCAGTCACTATCCAGGATCTCATCCCTTATCTGTGGATACTGTTCAAAAGACAGTGAGAAAAAGTGAGAAAATCCACCGTGTTCAACATATAACAGGTTTGTTTGCACTACTCAGCAGGAGTAAAAAGGCCATCTCTGCTTTTATCAAATGCTGCCTTTATCTCCAGCAATGTATTGTGTATTTTAAGTACCTAAGTACTTCACTAAACGCTTTACCACCATCTAGCATGGATCAATATCACAAAACTTCCTGACATCCTTTACATTCTTCAGAATGGGGAGCTCCACACAGGAGTAACTTGACTTTGGGAAAGTGTTACTATAGAAAATCACTGGAGAATGATTTTGTTGACAGTGAAAAATCGGTTTGCTGAGCTTCTCTCTTGGAGGAAATGCACTGGCTGCCACCAGCAGGTATTTCAGCACACAGCTTTTCCCCCTCCTCCCAGTCCCATCCTTTCTGCAGCACCAAAATGTCACACACTTGGCAGACATGTTAACATCTGCCTCATTTCTTGTTACTGGAATTGCCTCTGGTAACAAAAAAGAAACTCAAAGCCAATTTTTCCACTAGGAGTATCTGTCATCACCTTGGACTCCACATGCAACGCATTTGGAAAATACAGGGTAAGGTGTTTGACATGCAGGTTGCTTCACCATAAAAATCTCCTAATTTTTTTTTTGCCATGCCTATTGTGCTGAACAGAAAATGAGGTGCTGAAATAGAATGTGCTTGTTTGTGTACATGAGTCAACATGTTAAACTGTTCCCTGGAGCATTAAAAAAAGAAGAAAAATAGTAATTCCAGGGAAGAAGCACTATCACAGGGAAAACATAAAGTAATAACTGAAGAACCTTACCTTTTAATATTTTTTATAAATTGATGCTCTACTGGAATTAAGAGACTAAGGAAATCTGCTCCCCACCTCGTGCCTGCACATAAAGATGAGCAGTTCAGATGTGGGCTGACCATGCTGGGACTCTGCAAAAACCACATCCACCATTAAGTTTTCTACTGTTAAGTAATGTGGCAGAAGCAGAGACTCAGTGACTCTCTTTAACATCCAATTTTCATATAAAGGAACATTCATTACTTCTAGCAGAACACTGGATAGACAGATCAGCACAATTACAAAATTAAGTCAGACCACCACCAACATCTTCTAGCTATCAGAATTGTCCTTTGAAAGAAGCACCTGGAGATTAAATGCAAAAATCCAGCCCAGTACAGTTTATGAAATATAATCAAAACTCAGTGTGTGTGACTGATCCCCCTGCAATTCACTTTTACCTACATCCATCCATGAGACAAGCTATCCTGGTGCCTTTAGAGGACTCATTCTATTAATATTTTCAAAGAAATCTTGAAGTTCCAGAACTGAAAACTTACTCTTGTTTGAAAACATTGCATCAAGAGCTCACCCCAAAACCAAGCCCACCGCTTCTTACAATTTACTTCTGTACCTGGGCTCACCTTCAAGTGTCATCCCTGAGCCAAGCCAGGATGCTTTTAAATTTACCTCATTATGACCATTATTATATCTACAGCTTCTTTCATGAAAGAATTACAAAGAACTTCAATTCAGTTAACAAAAAACTAAGGAGAAATTGAATTTTTTTTTTTATTTTTGCTAATCAAGCCATCAGGTCTCTTAAGATGCAGGTGTCATTCTCATTCCTGCTAGAGGCTTTCAGAGAGATTGTGAGGAAATTATTTGTGTTCTTTGTGCTTTAGCTCTCTATTCATTAAACTGAGATAACAGCACTTCCTTTCTCTGACCTTTTGAACATTTTCTCTGAAGTCTATTGTAAATTTTACTGGGCATGTACTGTGTCTTATGATGTGTAAATTCAGTATCTATTAAAACCTTCATTTCAGTTGGAACCTCAAACAACAGCTAGAGAAGAAATAATAACATACAGACATTTCAGGTGGAATAAATGTGCAACTTATTAATTTCTTTTAAAATACAATGGGCTTCAGCTGGGAAGTTTTAAGATGAATGACAATATAAAATAGATATTTTAATTCTCTGCTTTATATTGCCACATCCTCTTACATATTAATGTGGAGATCTCTCTCAGAATATGAGATATTACTTCTAGCAACCAAAGTAGCATTGATTACCCCATGTATCCTTTTTAAGCCCTTCAGTTCATAGACTAAAAGGTATTTTTAAGACACAATCTTGAAGAAAGGGATCTTTGATATAGCAGGAATTTTCTAAAACAAAGGCAGTAGGCAACGAATATTTAAGAGATGACCAACTATTATCTCAGGACTGATCTGTTAAAACAAACCCCAAACAAAACAAAACAAAAAGAAACAGAAACAACAAAACAAAAAGCAACCAACCAACCAACCAAAACCAAAACAAGGTGATTTCCTGACACCTTCCCTCCTCAGGTGGCTGAATCCCAACACCAAGTACCAGCATTCCTAGGATCATATGGAATATTCCCTTCACTGACAGATTCTGAGCACAGAATAATGTTGAATGCACACCAAGAAACGAACAAGGGTGATGGCAAACCCCAGGCTGACCCCTGTCTTTAAGCACTTTATTTTGCTGTATTTCAGACTTGGTGACACACAGAAGGCCACTGGAAAGCTACACCATCAGGATCATGAACCTGATGGATTAAATATTCTATGGCATTGACTTGTACCACTGAAGAAATAAAAATACTCTGAGTAAAACTAAGTCAAGAGGATAAAAAGTCATTTTTATTTTCTTAAAATAGTTCTTTCCTGTCCTACCCTGCTAAGATTAATAAGGAAAATAATTTTTTTCTCCACCTCTCCTCTCAGAAAATTGACTCATCGTTTCCTTTGGCTTTGTTGCTCTTGTTTTCACCTTTGCCTGGAGCCAATCTTTAGATGCGAAAGGCTTTTCAGATGCAACCACAGCAGTCAGCAGTGTTCCACTATATAGTACAAAACCAGCTGCAGTAAATTGATTTCAGTATTATCCCCTATTTCTATTGTTTAATAAAAAGAAATATTTTCTCTGACTACTTTTCTTAGGGATAAAACACAGAGATAAAGAGCAACAGGATGGGCAGTGTCTGCTTTGGCAATGCAGGTTGCACCACACAATCTTCAAGAGCTGGGCTTCAGATTCCTGGCTATTTAAAACTAAACTTTAAAGTTATTTCTTCTAAAACATGAAGTCACACTGAAAAAAAGTTACCATTTTTGTTAGCAGCAGGCACAAATTTCAGAAAAAATACAAGGGATTCGATTTTCTGAAGAACTTCTACTTCTTTGTAAGGTAATACTTTTGCCTCTATAATTTTGTCTGGAAAATGACCTGATTTTTTTTAAAGGTCTCTTTCAAATTACAAGTTATCTGCAATCACCTTATAGTTTAGAGGTACATTATAAAGACGTGTTAAAAAGTCTTTTAATAATTCAGCCTAATAAATCCTAGAACCACAGAATGATTTGGGCTGGAAGAGACCAAAGATTTTGTAGTTCCAACCCCTGTGCTGTGGGCAGGAATGCCAATAATGTTCATTAATGCCAGTAAAGTTAATTAATGTAACAGCAGCAGGTCCAATGCAGCTTTATACAACTGGCTGGGGTCTTCAGTATGGATCTCTTGGACCCTACAAACTGCACAGTACTGAAATTCATAAATTGGAAAGATCTGCAAACATTTAAATAGAAAAACAATCAATAACGATTCTATGGGCTTTAAAATAGAGGAATAACATAAGGTTTTCTGGGCTGAGAAAGCATCAATAAAATGCAGATGGAAAAGCATTATTCAAAGACAAGACACTTGGGAAATAAATCTGTTTACATCTCTACATGCCTGTTATTCTGTCACAAAAAGAATTGCAATCTATATTGTCTCTAGGTGCCTCATACAGTCAGGAAAATATAAAAACCATGCTAAAATTAGAAACCAGTACTAGTAATAAATCCATTGTCTTTGTCACCAAAGGTGAAGTCACAAAGCCACCTCCAGCTCCACATGTCCCACCCTGCCTGGCCTCCTCTCCCCTCCCTGAGAAAACTCTTCATGTCTAACCAGCTTCTGGGAGGTAAAACCAAAACACCACCAGGCACATCACTCATTGCCCATCACACTTTTATATCTTTTAACAATGGGAAATGTCCTTCAACCCAAACCAAGGAGACAGCAAATATCTGGAGTAAAGAGGTTTTTTTCCTTTTATTTTCCTTTTTTTAACTTTTTTTTAATCTGGCAGATATCCTAATTAAAAGATCAGAGCTGCACAACAAGAGGTAGAACAGGTCTTGCTCAAAAAAAGGTGGAAGAACTTTATCTTTCAGATACAAAACTCCTGAAGTATTACAAAAAGTGGGGTGAAAACCCCAAACAACTAAACAGGTAAATTAGCTAACTAATAATCAATTAAGGGGTAAACCCCCCCAGTTAGCACATTGGGAATGCCTGAGACAAGAGGTCTGCTGGAAACAGTATTTTGGAAAAAGGGAGATGTTCTGCAAGTGTGCAAGATGGCCTAAGGCTGAGAACTGACAGCTAATTAGTTATAAACTTGTAAATGCAAATGACAGCAAAGAATGGTATTGTGATTTTACACCCTATTAATAAAGACTTTATTCTCTGGACATCACAGCTAATTAAATGTCTTCCATTGACAACTTCCGTCAAACCCAAATTTACCATATTGCACCTGATGCAACCCAGACAGATACAGAAAAAGCTGGAGGGAGTTCTGGGCAGAGGAAAAAAAACAAAACAAAGCATTGCCAACTCCATGTGAAGGAACATTCAAAAAACTTTAATTAGGGGGGTTGGACAAGATGTGCCTTCAGCCTCAGTCTGTTATTCTGCAATTCTCAGTTGCTCAGACAGTTCAAGAGACACAAATAACAGACAGAAAAGGCACAGCACAGACAGAAGGTGCATTTCACACACTGAAACTGCTTTGGGATAGAAAAAGAGCCTGAAAAGAGAGAATTTGTGTGAATGAGTGCAGCACTGAGACAGGACACTGTGTCAGTCAAGGTAGTCCCACACCCAACTGAGACTTACCTGAGGTCTGTTTGAAGGGAAAGGTTCAAAATTCATTTTAAAGATGTGTTGTTTTCGTTGGAACATCTTGGGGAAAATCCAGAAGCTTTTCTATAACTCACTCTCAGCTAGGAGAGGGTCAATGTTGCTTTGCCAGGATCAAAGGGCAGGAAATGCACATTTTCTTCATGTCTAAGCTCAGTTCATAACCAACTCCTATAATCACAGGGGTCTGATCCCCATGCAAATCACTTTAAATCAGAAACATCTATTTCCAGAATTGACACGAGCACACAGTTGGGAATTGCACAGAATTTTCATGGCAAGCTTAATAATTACTTTGCCTCCTTTCCATCTCTTGTCCTTGTTTCTCCTCATTGGGCGGGGAAAGGAAATAATCTGCTCAGGTACCATTGCATGCAGTAAAGGAAATAAAAATAATTTCCTGCACAGAATCACAGTTTGTTGCTAATCCACCTATGGAAAGAATATCCCCCCCTTTTTTTTTTTTGCATTATGAAGAAAAGACAGATAAAGCAGAAAAAAAACAAAACAACAACTTACTAGCTATTTAGGCATTTGTCATAGCTGTAAAATATTTATCCTTCAGGGATATTCCTGAATGACTTGTCTTGGCAATAGTCTGGAACATGAGGGGACTTAGCTGCTCTGCAGTTTTCACATTTCTTTCCCAATTTTGCATTTAATTTCAGCCCTAATTTTTCCCCTGTAAAATCACAAATAATAATCGTGTTTTTAAAAAAAATAGTTAATGGAATAATATGCTATGTATACTTAAATATATATATATGTATGAGCATATATATATGCGTGTGCATATATATACAAAATAATTCACTTAACAGTTAAAAAAGTCCTCAACATCTTCACATTGGCTTAAGGAAAGAAATGATAAAATCCAGTGGCAATTGTTACTTCAAATGGAGGGGACACAGCCAATTTAGCTCATTAACAACAGAGTCAGCTGTAGAAAGGTTTTCAGGCATCACAGGTAGCATAAGTGCAAATATCTACTCTCCTTCAAGAAGCCCTTGTTTAGTGAATATTTACCCATTTCATACAGACCTGTTTAGATTTTCTGGACTGTGAGGAAATTTTCATGATCCACTCAGACACAAGAAATCCATATGTAAAACTGAAGTGATATCAGCTGACAATCTTATTTATAATGAGGGTTGCAGTATCATGTCAATATTAAGAAACTAATTTCTCACTCTATTTCCCCCCTGCGATTTTTTGAGATTTAACCGATCATTCCTGAGCTTTAATTTTGAGCTCTGCTGAACTGGTGTTGATGTTCCATTTAAAAAGAGGCAAAAAAAAAAAAAAAAGAAAAGAAAGAGCATGTATGAACTGGAGTCTTTCTCCTGCAGCCAAATGGTGCAACAGATTCTTTCAACCTTCCAAGTAGCCCTCAAATGGTGACTTACAATCTTTGTTGGATAAGGCAAAGAGATCAACACTAACCCTGATTTTTTTCTTGGACTGAAAAGCCACCATCATGAAGGGAAAGACCAAGTCTGTCCTCATGTATGTAAGTATTCCTTTGCACTTACATTTTACACACATTTTGTGTATATGCAAGAAATGTATTTTGGCTATTTATCCTTCAAAGCAAGATCTTGGGACCATGTGATTAAGAAGTTAGAATTTGGAGAAGAAATAACATCTAGTTATATCTGCTGTATCTGCTTTGCAGTGTTAGAAAGATGATTATTTTTCTGTCTACTTTTCTTAGAAGGTGGACTAAGGCATGCTTAAGGTTTTTGATAGAATCTTCAAAGGTAGCTACAAAAATCCCAGCCACACACAAATCACTGGTTATTATATCTCAGTAAAATTGAGTTTAAATATAAACTGCAGAATTTGTGGGCAGGATGTCATCAGAATCAACTCACAGCAAGTTACTAATTTTAAAAAATACCATTGGAAAGGAATAGGGTTATGCTTAGAAGAAATAAAATTGTTCTGCAATGGCAATTAACCTGTTTTTGTTCTAGACCCCAAATTTTGATATACCTATATGGATGCTCTTTAGCTTTATTGTAAGACTGTTTGAATATTGCCTTGCAAAGACACTTATGAAGCATTTCTATGACGATCAGAATAATTTTTAAGCTGTATTTTTATGTACTTGTAGCAGAGCCTCGCTAATTCCCATTAACTGTATCCTGTTCCTGCAATTTGAGCTCTGTGCTGATGAAATGAGTCAGCTATTCAGCTCTGAGGCCCTTTGCAGCACAAGAACCAAAGTTTTCTACAATAATTAAACAGCTGAAGAAGGAAGGGAACTCCACATTTCCCTGCTTTAGGTTTGGATACCATGAAGTCTTTCCAAAGCTGCAGACAATGTTTGTTCCTAAGAAGGAAAACCCCAAGCACTGATATTTGGAATCCACCAAGCCCTGCTTCAAACAATGTGGATTTTTAGCCCAACACCACAGAATTAAAACAAAGGCAGCATGACAGTATAGGGTACATTAGAATAATAGAAGGAGAATGACAGGCTTGCAGAAGGGTGAGGAATATTTAACTAAGATGTAGAAAAGATTGTGTTGGAGCAGCACGTACATTAGCTCCCCTGTGGAGCTGTAATAATTTCCAATGTATAGTTTTGTTTCTTTCCCCACAAAGTTATAGATTGTTTCTCAAGGTCGGGTGTTTTTTCCCCTTAAAATGCAATCAAAATGCCTACATTGTTTATAGTTAATGGCTTCTGGAAGATTAGCAATATTTTAAGCTTACATGACATGTTCCCCTTGCTCTCAGCCAAAGGCCTATCACCTTTTCCATTCCTTCAACATTACAATTTAATTACTGTGGAAACTACATATGCAAGCTGCATTTATTAATAAATACAAATCAAAATGTCTAAAGTAAATTATTGATATGCTATATTATCTCAGCTTTTCTGTGGAAGTCCTCATAAAAATCACTTTAATTTTGAAAGGCTGACTTCCAGGATTTTATATTATAGCTCCCGGTAGGACACAATTGTTCATAGATATGTTAACCTTTAAATAAATTCTCTTTAAGCAAATGTAATGTCTCTGACACCAATCCATGCATGTCCAAGTATTGAAGGTTATATTTTTAATTGCAATGTTTTTGTGTATTTACTTACATTGGAAAGGTTTAGAGATTTAGAGATATTCAGGAAGGAAATTAGAGAAGATAGGCACAAATATAATTAAAAATTATACCTATAATATGCAATTTATACATATAAACTTATATAAAATCATTTTTATATAATGGTAATTATTTTTATATACGTGTCTTGTTTTGAACAGTTTCCTGCCTCCAAAAATACCAGGTCCATTGTCCTGAGAATAAAGTATTAGATGCCCAAAAGTAAACTTGCCAGTGATTTTTTACCTTTTTAAAACAACTTTTCAAGTAATTATAGCATCTCCCAGAACAGTCCTCATGCAGGATTAAGCCAGCTAACCATATCTGTCAAAGGAATTTATGTGTCACCAGAAGTGCCCCATCACTACAGAGAAACGATTACTGCAAAGAATCTAAATCACTGTTAGAGCAATCTCAAAGTACAATGTTGTAATTACAATTTGAATTTCAAATAGAGGATACAGGGAACAATACATCCTCTTTGGGACAACTTCTTCTAGCCTTACTGCCTTCAATTTTTGTGAGGTTTTTTATTAGAAAATAGTATTTTCCATTATTTTTGTAACACATTGACACACTGCAAATGCATTTCTACAGGCAGAATACACAATGCTATGAATACATTTACATTTACTCTAAATATTTAAAGAGGAAAGGCCTCAATATAATCACAGAAGACTTATTTCTAAGCTGTTATAGTTTTGCATTTTATCTGTGTATTCCACTGGAGCTGAAAATCAGTGGGGAAATAAATCACCAGCACTTTCTGACTACACCTTCAGGCTCTGTCAATTCACTTGAAATGTATCAGATGATCCTGACTGGTATGAAATAATACACCTACTCTAACAAAATATCTAATCCACCACTGTGTTGTGGTTTATTTATTTTTTTGGGGGGGGTGGGATTAAATGCATGAGATGGTATTTTTTTGTTTGGACTTAGATGTTTATTAGTTTTTATTTCTATTACAGTTTTAGAAATTAAATATATTTTAC
>JANRGV010000104.1:5602164-5612341 GCA_024734035.1 Alethe castanea | reverse complement strand
CTTATGAAGAAGAAGGTGAAGAAGGACTAGCTTTTGTTTTTAAATTTTCATTTTGTTTTATATATATCAGAAAAAATATTAATGACATTGTTTGTTGCCCTCTTCTGAAAATATCTGAATATTCTGTGTTGCACAGATGCAATGCTCTCAAAAGAGAGATTAACAGCTGCCATTAATTGCAGCACAAATAACCAGGATTTGATGAAGTGCCCTACCCTCCAGACTGCAGTGTTTAATGTGCTGAAGGTAAAATTGATCCTTCTCTACCTGAATATGCAAGAAGTCCTGAGGAATTGTTCTTTACACCAGTACGGGCTGATGGAAGATGGGCTATTCATCCTCCAGCACAACTAGTGCAGGTATTTCTGGTTTCTAAAAAACAAAAAAAAGGGGTTGGGGGCTTCCCTGTGCTACAATCAACCCTCAATTTTGATGGGTTCATTAAATTAAATAGTTTTGTACCTAGGATATTTGGCAAGATAATTTTTCATCCTAGCTCTTAAGACTTAAACCTTAGCCAAGATGATTCTTAGCCCTTGGAAGACTGGTGGTGTTTCCTCTCAAATTGGAATTGTTTGAAGTAAAAAGTATTTGTGGCCAGGAATATTTAATGCCTAGTTATTTATTTCTTCTTTAAAGAAGAAAGTGGTTTTTTCAAGGCAATTGATAATGTGCTTTTCCCCAAATGTTACACAGAACTGTCAAATGCAGTGGCTACTGAGATGACCGAAACAGTCCTCTGGAATCTCACTTTTGAGCAGAAATACTTGTCTAGGAAAAGTGGATGGTAATCCTCCTGACAGGTTTATTATTCACATTTCAAACTGCTCATAGCAACACACCAGCCTTCCTAATTAACAAACAAGCATTTCAGTCTCTGCAGTTAAAAACACAGATGTTACCCAGATCTGCTGGGAGATTTCCAGGCATGCTTTGTTCTGCCAGTTTTGCCAAGTTCTTCCCCTAACTTTAATGGCTGTCAGTTCTTCTCATTGTTTGGTGGTCTGGTGTTGGTTTTGTTGTTTTTGTTTATTCACTTGGGGGTTTTGTGATTTTCTGTTTGTTTCTACATGCTATCAGTTGCCGTGCTCTGACTGTCTATACTTACATTTCTTTCCCTCACCCAAGAAGTTCAAGAAAATCTGTATTTTTTTTTCTCCCTGTGAATAAACAGATATTCTCTATTTCTCGTGTGTCTGATTTCTCATTAATCAAACCCAGGGGATGCTCCATGATGCTATCCTCCCATGCTTTTTCCTTACCACACCCTTGCAGTTAATACTGAAGGACATGCTAGCAATCCCCAGAATTCATTAACCAGCTTTAGCACCTTTTAATTATAATTACAGAGCATCTAACTATACTGCTAATGCTTTTTATTATTCCAAATGCCTTCTTCAAATCAGGTTCCACATGCAAATGTGGTGAAGGAAACACAACAGCTCCACTGCCATTAGCACCCAGTGCAGCACACACGTTCCTGCACACTGCAGGGAGCCAGGAATTGTGTGATGCATGGATGTTCAACCCTGCACCTGTCTGACCTTTTACAGCTGTTCTGTAGTCAAGCCACACCTGCAGAAGCTCTGATGCATGTGATGCAGGCTGTTCAGGCTTTGCATAGCCAAAACCTGTGTGTCTGAGGTTCCAGAGTATGCAAGACACAGTGCAGCAGGTGTGTGACTTCAGAGTTGTCTGGCACTGCACATCTGGTTTCCTTCTGGCATGTCCCTGCTACACCTGCAATTTACACTAGTCCAGATACCCACAGGATCAGATTATAGCTTGTTCCCATGTATTTTGGACCAGAAAACATGGATACAACAAGCAAGAGTGGCCTATGTTATTGACTTTGCAGTTTTATGATAAGGAAGCAAACGGTGCAGAGGTGAGATGCTAATGGGGTAACCACTCAAGCCTCACACACTCTTAAATCCATACTTGTGGTGGATAATGAATTAGTAACACAACCCAGAACTTCAATCAGGAATTGCTTTTGATCATTAGCTAATCAATACTTGCAGCACTTGTGCTCAGCATCCTCCAGAACTGGTGTATTTCTTAGAAAGCACTAATGGAAAAACACTGGAAAACACTAGACCATCTACAATTTATGGCTAATCTCCAAAAGCCCAGCTACAATGTGATCACTTTCAGAACACCCTTGGTTCTGGAGACAGATTTTTAGCTTATCTTACAAGGAATCTGCACATTCCTGAACATCTTGCCCTAACCCTTCAATTGTTAAAGGTGCAGGGAGGGCAGTCACAAGAGGAATTTTGCAAGAAAAGCTCAGCATGTGAGTAATGAACATTTTGACAGCTAGAGAACACGAAAGAAAGTAAAAAAGCCCACACAACTTGTGAGGTTGGCTTGTTCCCTTCCTTTAATTAACAAGGGTGAAAGATGTGCCACTTAATTGGGGAATTGTGTGACACATGACACCCCCTGCACACAGTGGCATGAGTGGGAGCAAGATACTCTGGGATCAGTGGATGGAGAATCAACAAGGCAGAACAGGTAACTCAGTAATACTCACTGACCACGGGCAAGGCAGGGTGTAAAAACTGCATTATTTTCATTTTAGCTGCACTGGCAGTGGTTCCCTCATGTGGATTTGGAATGACAACAGGGAAGCACTTGTCAGGCAGCTCTAACTCTTTCGCAATTAAAGCAGTAATAAACTTGATATTTGTCACAAATAAGATTGCAACCACAAAAGATGGATCAATGTTATAAGTCTGCCAAGACACCAGCTGGGCACAATTATTTTTTTGCTTTTATTATTGACCTATTTAATATGCAACACACCCTATTACCACCACACAATTCAAGAGAAACCTGGCCCAGAAAACCTTAGACAGTACATTAAATCCCAAGAAGCTCTGAAGTATGTTTTCTCACATGGAATAGTATTTCTCAATCCCAAATATGATTCTTTTCTAAATTATTCAATAGCACATTACTTCACCTAAGGCACCAAAGTGTCTATCCCATTCTTACACAGAAACTCTTTAAACAGTAAACTTGTCAGGAATATATTCAATATGCATTATATGAAAAGTTTTGGGAGAACTTAAAGTATCTTAAGAAACTCTATCAAGGAAAAAATGCATCCAAGAAAAATCTGCTTTTATATTTGCTTATAAAGATCCCTTAACAGATATTTTGTACATCTATTATATTTATGGCACTTGAAGTTAATGATCCAAAAAAATAAATTTGTACTTTTCCCTGAAAGTGATTACTTTTGCTCTTGACTTTTGCTGTGAGAAAAATTAGTTTAAAAACATCAGAGAGATACTAAATTTCTTATTTAAATATATAAGACAAAAAAAAAACCCACATGGAACTCCCACTAGATCCCAGAATTTGTACAAAAAGGGCTGCAGGAAAGTTTGAATCACATACTCATGAAATCTCTGAAGAAGTTATTTCTTAATCCTCAAGAAGATACAAGACTTTCCAGATGGGTCCAATTGATGCTGGAATCTGGCCATTGTGACCTTAAATGACTCATTTTCCTACAATCCCCACTGTTCTCACTTTTCCTGTTATTTGCTCATCCCACCAATATCCTATTAAAGTGGAATAATTTCCTGTAACTATCATTTTATATGAAAAAACTAGTTTGTTCTCTTGAAAGATAATATTTGTTAATGTTTGTATGATTTAGCAGGCCTTTCCCTTCAAGCATTTTTTTTCCTGATATTCCAATTTAATGACTTATAACCTTTAATGTACTTAAATGCATTTACTACAGAATGTAAATTTCCATCTGGGGGGGAGGGTGGAAACCAAAACTACCACCAAAACCCAAATTAAATGAACCATAGCCCTAAAAAACAAGCCCTCTTGTAGCCCTTTTGCAAGAGTCTAAATTTTTTAACTAGATGCAATAAAAGAAGCCTGGTTTAGCAAGTCTAGCCCTATCCTACACCATTTTTAAAAGGAATGGTTCCGTGCCAGCCCATTACCCTTCACAGCTGAAGGGCCTTGAGCTGGAACAGTATCATTTATTCAGATCAGTATTATTTATTCATTACTCAGGAATATGTGATTTTATGAGCTGGCAATCAAAAGGAACCCAAGGATGCAATGCATATTCAGGAGCTGGCCTTCCCTGTCTCTGTCACACAGGAGAAATCCCACCCAGCCTACTCGAGGTCATGTCTCAGTGTTTGTGGGCAGATGGATAGAAAAGTCTGAGTGTGTGGCCTCAACTTGCTTACAAAGTTAAATTGAAAACATCTTCCAGCCAGTCTCCAGGAGAATTTTGTTGTATCAGTCACAGCCTATGGAACAAGCCACTAGAGAACAAAGTGCCACCCTCACCGCTCCCAAATCCTACTGTATTACAACTTTTTCCTTATGGTTTTCTCCCTCTCCAACAAGGGATGATTCTGATGAGAATCCATCCATCCATCCATCCATCCATCCATCCATCCATCCATCTGTACATTGAAGCACCAAAAATAAGAATACCTGGTGTAGTATATGTCACATCCTCCAAGTTTACTAGCCAAGATTCTTAAACACCCCCTGCAGATTTATAACCAGTTTCATTGCATTTCTGGGCAGAACTGTGCTGTCACAGCAGTGACAGTCTGGGAAAATGCCTGTGTCCATGTTTAAGTTTCATCTGGTGTTTACAGAACCAGATTTACAGCTAGTGTAAACATAGCTGTCACTGTGCTTTACATCATGGCATAACAGGCAGCTAAAATGTCAAAAAAAGCTACATCTCAAAAACACAACAGACAAATCAAAGGACCATCAATACAGCTCCTTGCAAGTGGATCTTTTCCATGTGGGATCTTTGCATGAACTTTGTTTTTGCAGTAAACAACTTAAGGACACCAATGTACATCCAATGGTTGTGTAGGACAGTGGGGCTTTTTTACCCTAAGGGAAAGCCAGCCTGGTTAGAAAGGAGCTTTGTTCAAATCACAGGAAACTTGTGCTCTGTGAAGAGTAAACTGCCTTCAGCAGAAAGAAGTAGGCATTTACAGGCTCTTCTCTCAGCTAGGATGAGATTTTGGGCCTGACAAAAGACGACAGAAAATAATGTGCAAGAATTGTCCCTAGAAATCTGCTCTGTGAATTGGTATTTTGAAAAGGTTTTTTGTATGTGTGCATGTTCTCAGATCCTACTGTCAGCCCTGAGTGCCCCTTTTCTCACTAACAATAGCTTAGCAGGTGCACCTTTGAAGGTTGAAATTTTAACTCTTTTGTATAGATGGCTGTAAGGCAAAACTCCACATTGCTGCTTCCTGCCACATCCCAGAACACCCAGAACTAACCACAAACGTGCAACAACCATCCCAACACCCAGAATTTCACAGCAGATGCAATATGATCTGGAAATATGAACAGCAATTAAGTTTTCAAGCAAAAAACCAGGCAGGATGTGACAGCACAGCCTGGGCATTTAAAAAGTCTCTCTGAAGGCTCTACCCCTCCCCAGGAAAAACAGTGCATGGCCCACTCATTCAGAAATAAGGGAATTGCAGCCTCCTGGCATTTTACACTCACACACTAAAGCAACCTCAGCAACTTTCCTACCAATTCTGATTCATTTAAGTAGGTGGTGAATTGAATATGCACAGGCTAGGCTTAAAACTGCTTCAGAAGGAAAAAAATCATTGTGTAAGGTGCTAAATCTTTGACTTTCCCATACACAAAAATTATCTCGAAATACTGAGCCATTACACCTTCCCACAGTAATGTATTGCTTGACCACACTTCATTAGAATCCACTACAAAACTTCAGATGATTCATATTTCACTGAGGACAGGCAGCTGTGCTGTAGCACTTGCTCAAGTGCCACCAACTAAGTGTTATCAAGCAAGCCTGCTGAATTCCAAGCAGAGGTTTGAAATCTCAGCACTCTGAAAGAAGAAATACACATTTGTCCTGCTTAGTGTTTCAGAAAATCACAGTTTGTATGAAGTCACTCCATTGTTCTGTTCCTGACCTCACAGGTGGGGCTCCACCAGGTGAGCAGAGCCAGGATGGTGACAGCAACAAAACCCCTCCAGTGATCCCTCAGCCAGGTCAGCCCAGGAAATCCCAATAATAACTCACCAAAGGACAGAGAACAGAAATCCTTAAACCAGTTCTACCCAAACCAGAACTTTCAGGCTGGAGCTTGAAGAACCTTTTGGGGCTGATGGCTGATTTGTGATTTCAGCTCTCCTGGTAGTGCCCTTGAAGACACAACTTGACCAAAAGTATTAGAGCCAATGTCTTTCAACTCAGAATCCAGAGTGAGACCCAAATTTCACAGTCACTCTCAAGAAAGGCACTGGCATAGCTGGGCAAACTGATGTCTCACAAGAGCTCCAAAATCCACTTACTGGAGCTCAATTACATCTCTTCAGTAGCATTTAGTAAAAAGAAGTGCAGTACAAGATCCAGCTCTTGAAACCAGAAGGATGAAATGCAATTATATTGCATGTAATGAAACAAATAATAACTTGGGTATTTTGACAGACATAGATCATGTTTCTGCCACACACCTGGGAATTATTAATAAAGGTTTTCATATACACGTTCACTCTCCTGCAGAAAAGCAAAAATTACCATGCAAATAATTAAGCCATTGTATTCCTTCTACTCCACATCAAATTAGTCTAAACAGGGAAAAATGAATTTGTTCCTTTTTCTTAAAAAAGAAATACAGAAAGGACTTCATACCTTGTCAAAAGAAAATAAGCTTTTTACAAGGGTTTCTTTCTGTGTTCATTTTAAAAGT
Source organism: Alethe castanea (assembly GCA_024734035.1). Taxonomy (NCBI): domain Eukaryota; kingdom Metazoa; phylum Chordata; class Aves; order Passeriformes; family Muscicapidae; genus Alethe; species Alethe castanea. The sequence continues at coordinate 5,605,583 of JANRGV010000104.1, read as the reverse complement.
CTCATTTTAAGCAGACAGTATTTCAGAGGAGAGAAGATGTATCATCATTTCCTTTTGTTGTTATACATGAATATATTCTCCTGCCTGTCAAACATCTAAAGGGTAAGTTGAGATTCCCAAAACCCTACAAGGCTTACTTATTTGAAAAATTCTTACAGATTTTTTTTTTTCCTGAAGATGTGAAGATGGTGAAAACAGACATCAGAGAAAAGGGATCAGTCAGCTTTCCAAATTAAAAGTGACAAACCATGTGAGCAAAGAGATGAAATAGTATCAAATTTCACTATGGCAATGTTGAGATTTCCATGTCCTTTAAATTTGGCAAAATTGGAGACATCTTCCAGGCCACACACTTCAGCCTTTCACATTTGAAGAATGAAAAATAATTCTAGGAAAAATACATAAATAACATTAGTGTGTCCCATTGGCATTTTAAATTTGAGATATCTGTTTTTAAGCATGTTTTTAGTTCCTGAATTACTTAATTCAAATATTCAGCTTTAATAACATGTCTGCAGTTGTTTCTGTTAACTTCCCTTAAAATTATACAAAGGATGTAATCCCATTATTTTAGTGAGTTATTTCATGTCCCATGAAGAAAATATCACATATGCTTCAGAAAGGTCCCTTTATACCAGCACCTACACCTTCCAAGGGGCTTTAGATGCTGCTACACATACTGTAAGCACTGCAAACATTTTTAAAAGTTGTGTGTGTTGTAGATGAAGCTACAGCCAAGACTACCTGGATACTGCTTTATGAAGCACCCCACATATATAAATTAATTTGTTTTTTTTTTTAAATTGAAGTAAGAGCTGCCAAACCAAATGCTGGTATAGCCATGTCCATCCTGTGCACCTGTGTTTACAGAAAACATGTCTGGGAATATGGTCTGTGGGTTTTTTGCCCACAGAACAGCACATTGGGAACCATGCTGGGTACTTCAAAAGCAACATTTGTTTATGTCATAGAATCACAGAGAGATTTGGGCTAGAAGGGACCTTAAAGCTCATCTCATTCCACCCCCTGCCATGGGCAAGGTCACCTTCCACTGTTCCAGGTTGCTCCAAGCCCTGTCCAACCTGGCCTTGGACACTTCCAGGGATGGAGCAGACACAGCTTCTCTGGGCAGCCTGTGCTGCAGTCTCACAGGGAAAAATATGTGATACCTTTGCATTTTTCAAAGAAACATGTCACAGAAATCTTCATATAATTAATCATTGTTACCCAGACAGCCCCAGAGGCAGTGGCACAGCCCTCAAATCCTGCCTTGCTGTGCAGCATCCCTAAAACATTGGACCTGGACTAAAGCTTGTGAGGGTTCTGAACCAGCTCTAAAGTTTGGGATGGTATTTCCCTCATCTCTTCATCAGCTGATACAAACCAGATGATTTCTTGAGTGCTCCTGCTCTATTTCCATAGAAACAGAAAACAGTAAGTTTGATTAATTGCTGAAATTTTCAAGGGAGTGGCAGGGTAAACCATGACTTGGGAAGTCTGATAATTTTTAGGAAGCCACTCCAAAAGTGTTTTGGGCTATGCTTGTTGTGATATGTTATCACTACACTGTAAGGAAGGCTTTTTCTTTGCTTCAACTATAGAATTAAAAATGGAACTGCCTAAGAGGAGAGAGAGTTGAACTACTGCGGCTTTCTTTTCTCTGATGGAATAATAAACTTTTCTTCATTCAGTAGGATTGATAGCAAAGTTCTTGGCTCTCAGGCTTATGGAAGAAAATCAAGGGCAGCAAGGGATTTTAACCTCAGCTTGAGCTCTCCTTTCCTGCTACATTAAACTGGATTTCCCTGTGGATGGATATCCCTGTTTGTACACGTTCCATAAAAAGTGGGGGACAAGGAGTGAGACCACCTGTGCAGCACAGAATCCAGCACAAGTCTTCTTGGATGAGTCACTCCAAAACTTCCAGAGGGACTGAGGGGAGGCTGACTGGCTGGGAGTTTGCCAAATCCTCCTTCCTTCCCTTCTTTGAATGTTTGGGTGTTTCAGTCACTGGGGAGCACCTGCAGCTGCTGAGACCCTTCCAGTGCTGAGGAGCAGCTTTGAGCTCTCTATCCAGTCTTAAATTCCAGAGAGCCACATTAGGAATAGCAATAGGAATGCTTTGTCAGAGCCTCATGGACCATGTTGGGCGTTACAGATTCCTGGCTTTGCCATTTCCCACACAGACATTAACACCCACTGAGGTAATTTCTGAGTTTGGAATCTCATGTCTGAATCATCACCTGAATCATCAGGTGAGCACGGGTCAGAGAAATACTGCTGCTTTAATAGGCAAGCAACAGGAGGGTGAGGGGCTGAAGAGGAAACCTCTTATTGCTACAAGTAACAGCATTTTTCTTCATAACTACTGAGATTTAATTGGGGAAAAAAAAATCAGCAATTTACGGGTAGCTATGGCAACTTTCGTGAGTATGAAAAGGAAAAATGGATCAAGCAGAAAAACAGATTTGCAGGGAGATTTGGAATAAATAAAATTGAAATTTTGCAAAATCAAGTGCACTTCCATTAAAAAAAAAGATCCTTTCAAGAGGAAATTAAAGCTCTCCCAAGAACCTGTTTTTTTAAGCATACAATCAATTTTTATAAGTGAAAACCTGTCAAGGAAAAAATGAGTCCCTTTTCTACAGCAAGTGAGAGAAAGAAGAGCTTCAACAAGAGATTTTTAACTGCTTACAATACCAGGCTTTTGCTTCAGATTTAATCCTATAATCACACAGAGTATTTACTTGTAGTTGAATTGACTGAGGAAAGTGTTACTGTTAGGCACTTGCCTTATCTAAAGAAGCATTAAATCTGCTGGATGTGATGAAATCTGTCCCAAAGTGTTTATCAAACACTGTGAAAATAGGCCAGATTAGTGACATGGCAATGTCATCGTTTGTCTAGTCAAGGGTAAAAGGTTCTTGGAAATGGTAGAAGTGGAGAATATTTGCTTCAACAAGCAACCTCAGAAAACTCTGACAAGTAACGCTGGAAAAGGCTGAGATAATAGATGCAATAATTCTTTGGAATACACTATCAAACCTTTGCAGGGCTTCCAAGGGACTGTCCCAGATGGAGCAGCCGTTCCCAGGGCTTGGGCACTGCTGTCCTGGCATGGGCTGCCTCTTACCATGGCAAATGCCAGCAAGGGGAGAGAGAGCAGCTTCTCACCTGGAGCCCTGCTGACAGGGAGAGCAGGGATGGAGCACGCTCATCCAGCAGGGTGTAGGGAGAGCTGAAACCCCCTTGTCACCTCCAGCAGACACAGTGTCTTGGCTTGCAATACAGGATGTGGCCAAAAGTATGTATTCTATCACCATCTGTTAAAACCAGGTGGGCCAATCATCTTTATCTTTTCCACAACCCATCCTCCCTCCAGGAAGATATCATCTGCTGCTGGCCCATTCAGTCCCACT
>JANRGV010000104.1:5581812-5602064 GCA_024734035.1 Alethe castanea | reverse complement strand
TCCACAACCCATCCTCCCTCCAGGAAGATATCATCTGCTGCTGGCCCACTGAGTCCCACTGTATGACTGATAAAATTCCATCATCCCACTGGGAGATGCTCCAGCCACGGGGGGAGCAGCCAAGCCTTTCCTACCTAAATAAAACTGAGCTCTAGAACAACAAGGCAGCTTTTTTCTACTGATTACAGAGGAAAACCAGACCCTTCTACATCATCACTGGACTTTGGAAGAAAACTGCACCTTCTACAGGAGCACTGCTTCAGCTGAACCACATCTGCCACTGCAGGAGGATGAAGCCACCATTTAATGGGACTGCTGCCAACACCTTGACTGACAGGGCGTCAGGTTGTTTGTGTTTTGGTTTGTTGTTTTTTTTTTCTTTTGTATTATAATTTTTCCTAGTAAAGGACTGCTATTCCTACTCCCAAATCTTTGCCTGAGAACCTCTCAGTTTCAAAATTATAATAATTTGGAGGGAGGGAGTTTTACATTTTCCATTTCAAGAGAGGCTCCTGCCTTTCTTGACAAACACCTGTCTTTCAAACCCAGACACTCAGTGTGCCCCTCTCCATGCTGCAGCTAGGTGGGGGCAGATTAACTGGGAGTTTGTGCTAGAAACCTGCTCTGTGTTTTATGATTCCAAAGCAATTTTATCAAAACATAAATTAAAAAATCAGCTTTTTTGTTTCCCTACTTGTTTGGGAGTTGGTGGTGGCATTATTCAGCCACCAACACACCAACATGTTTGTGTTAAAAATCAGGGATATAGGAAATGAAGGAAATTATTAAAAAAAAAAAAGAAAGAAAGAAAAAGGGAAAGGTAGACATTTAGAAAAAAATATAGGAGTAAAGACAGTTACATGCTGGAAGCAACTGGGCTTCTTAGGGAAAAAAAGACAGATAATAATAGATCTTTGACAGAAAGACTTAATGTATGACTTACTTTAAAACAAGCAAGGATGGAGCAACATGGACAATTTTCTCTAGTTAAAACGAAAAAAAGACACTTTAGAATAGTCTTTTGGCAAAGGGAAGGTCTTTGTCCAACATCACCTCCAATGTCTGCTCCTGGGGGCCCTGTAAAAGCATGTTGCTTCTGTCTTACAGAGGCAGCAAGGTGGGTCTCCAGAAATCTGTGGGGTTAGACATTAACCTTAAAAGCCTCAAATGCTATACACAATCATTCTCCAACAATAAAAATGAGAACAGCAGTGATGCAATAACTACACTTTTGGCCAAAGGTGATACCTGCACTGCTGCTTCACTTAGGTAAAAAATTACTGCATTTCCTTTTTTTCTGACGAACTTTTGAGAAAATACGAAGAAAAAAAATGTTAAGTAGGATGAGAATCAGAATTAATATATTGAAGACCTAGTAAAATAATCATCACTGGCTGCTTTTTTCCTAAAGTGAAATAATTTTGTTGTTAAGTGTCAAACAAAACTGTAACCGAACCACACAGCATATGAATAAAATTCCTTACAGCTGCACTGCCTCCCAGCTATGCAGATCTCTCCACTTCTGTGGCACAGTTACATTTTATTTTGTTTTTTTAAAAGTGCTCTGTCCATATTCAATAACCATGTAATTAGGTATTCTGACTGACTTCTCCCATTCTGGAATTGAATGAGCAATTTTATGTCATAAATTCCAGCTGATTCAGTGGGTGGTGAAAAGGCAGTGATTTTCCCTATTCATCTAGAAATCCCAGGACATGGGTCTGCTAAGGACATTTGGATTATCCCACACTATTTTAATTTTGAGGCGCCCATTGCACTGCATTTTGGCACGTACAAGGTCCCTCAAAATCTGTTTTATTTGTCCCTGCTCCTTTGCTTTGACATGTCAGTATCAACACACGTCAGCAAAGCAAGGATGTCTCTGCTGCTGCTGCAGTCATGCAGAATGAGGGCTCCTAATAAAAGCTGCAGTGTGTGTTGAGATACTCAGTCTGCTCTTTTCAAGCTACTGCTGCTTGGCACCCATGAAGTCCTGGTGAACTACTCCAGCCAACCCCAGAGCAGGAATTCTGCATCCAAACAGATGGCTGGAACTGCAGGCAGCCAAGAGACCACGTTTCTTTTTTTTTTCATGACGTGTGGGTGTTGACAGCATTTCCAGACATAATTCCAAATGGCTGTCAGTTCTGAGCTTCTTGTCTAAAGGGGACATGTCAGTGCTAATCTACCTCTGAGACAGATTACCCTTCACAATGGAAAATCTTCCCCTTATTATAATTGGTTTACTCTTAACACTTGCAGATCTTGCCTTCCCCAAGCTGTTGGATGCCTTTAACTACAGTTCCCTCTCAAGGCAGACAGCTCAAGAATCAAAGACTAATTTGTGCACATTTTGGGGGTTTGATGCTTAGTCCCATATGTAGGGCTAATTACAAGATAGGAGAGGCAGGGGCATAAAAGTTTGTTTGTTTGTTTTTTATTTTATGTATGTTTACACAACAAATAAAATACAGTCACTTGTTCTGTGTTTACAGACAGATGATTTCTCCTTTGCTGCACCACTGTCAGAGCTGTGTAAGGTGCTTGTGACCAGGAAGATTCCTGCCAGCCATGTCACAGTGGAATTGCTGCACTGGCTTTTCAAGGACGATGCTGATATGAGTTATATGGGCACATGACCTGCCATGATTCAGTGACAATCTGCTAAAATCAGCTACATAAGGCTTAAGGCATAGCTAGTCTGCACAGAACAGGTGGAAGCTTTCCAACAGCCCTTAATTAAATAGAGTGGTGAACCACGTTTAAAAAAAGCTGATTTCAGCTAAATCCACATACTGATACCTGCCCTGGCATTGCTCAATGCAAATAAAAGCATTAAGAAAATTAAAGAACACTTGCAGGGAACTGTAGAGGACTATCCCTAGTCTGCCTCAATACACAAATACACTTAGATGGTGTTTGCAATAAATCAGGGACAGAATGTTTCCATAAGGTTTAATTTGCACTTACTCCTCTATTAGCTCACATCAGCCCTAAAATAGCCCTTGTTTATGCATTGCATCCTGCAGCACAGTAAATGGTCACAGCCTGCTCTATCTCAGACCTCAGATGAACCCCTGACAAGGCACGGCCATGCCAGAGAAACAGTATCAGTTCAGAGTTAATTAGAGAAATATGCATGAAAACCCTCAATGCAGTCAGTTCCACCAGGTGAAATGAGCTTTCTTTCACTCACGAGCCAATGGCACCCACAACAAAGCATTTTATATAAGGATATACTAAGATTGATTAGAAGTGAAGATAAAAATCTATACATTGCATTCTAATATTTTTTCAACAAAGGGCATTGATTTGAGAAGGCCTAAAATGCTTTCATCCCTTTTGTCCACGTGCCTTTCTAGATCCACATGCCACTGTAATATCTGATTTTTCCAAGGAGACAGGCAGATAAAGAGCCTTCTAAAAATCCACATTGTTTTCCTTCCTTGGCTCCATGCCCTGTTACTGAAGCCTTTCATAGCCCTTGGGGATGACAAAAGGCTGAGATGTTTTAGCTTGAGGCACCAGTGAGGCATGGGGATGGTGCTTTGGTACCTTCACTCCCAGGTGAGCTCAGGGACACACAAGTGATTCCTGTATTTTCCTCTGGGGTTATCATTGTTCATTTGCCACGTTATCACAATACTGAAAAAGCTTTAGGAGTGTATTTGCAGAGAAGACAATCATTAATAAGAGGCCTTCAGGGCTCTCCCTTGGAAAACAAGTCACCAAAGACCTCAGCAAGTGCTTCTGCCTGTCAGAGGGACAAGGGTTTTATGGACTCAGTTTAGCACCTCCAGGAGCCCACCCAAGAGCCAGGCTTGTGGCAAACAAACCCCTAACCTGCCCAGAGGCACCAGAACTTGCAGTGCCACGTTGCTCTCATAAATTTGCCATGGACAGCTGTATTTCTGCCCATGGATCCTGAGAGCGGTGTCTACGGGCTGGGAATTCAGTGTGAAAAAAGGAGGGCCTCACACAGATCATCAGCACTCGCCTGAAATTCCCCCAGAACTGTAAAGGGCCCCATGAGAAGAGCAAATAAGCCCTGCCATGTTTCCTAATCTTGCTACACTAGTTATACAGAAAAATGTTCTCTCCTAATGATGGCACACAAGCTGCTGTAAGCTTTTCTGCAGCTTGTATCAGCTATTATTCAGTTATTCCATCCTAACAGCGAAGAATCATTTTTGTGCTTTTCATTCTTCCTCCCAGAGGGCAACAGATGTAATAACTTATTCCCTGTCTGGCACATTAGGCCTTGAAAAATTAATGCAGCACTGCTGAGAGTTCCACTTTCTGCTTTACTTAGGGTGCCAAAGCTTTGAATTTCGGTGAAAAAATATTAAGTAATAAAAAGCTTATTTTAAGTTTGTTAATGTACTTGTCTGTTTCAATGTCTTCCCAAAGTTTCCACAAAATAAGCATTCCACTGACTAATCTTTCCAAATTTCTTTTGCCTCTAAGCTATTACCACACAGAATCACTTAGACTGGGAATGACCTCTAGCATCATCAAGTCCAGCCTTTGACCAATCACCACCTTGTCAAGCAGACCATGGCACTAAGTGGATGTGCAGACATTTCTAGAACATGCAGTTATGCTACCATATAATTGAGACCTCTTCTCTTCCACAATTATGACATAGCAACTAAAATTTAAACACCATTTTCGACTGTACTGTGTTAAAACACAGTCCATTAAGAGCACCAACCAGTCACATGCTGCTCTGTACATGCAGTGAATGCTTTATGCCTTGGTCTATTGATTCCTTCCAAAATATTCTCCTGTTACATGAATTCTGTAAAAGAGAGTAGTGGTTCAAACCAAGTTCCACATGTGTGTTATTGCTTCTGCTCAAACTGTTGCTTTAGAAGCAGCATGAGAAGTGAACGCTGCAGCTGCTGTGCCTGGCGTTTGGAAAACTGCATCAAAACCTTGTAGCATTAAACCAGAGCCCATCCAGGTGAAGATTTCACCACAGAAGATCCAGAGGAAGCCACAGAGATAAATGTACTGCACTCCTCTGGAGAAGTACAGAGGATGGGTTCATGCATATAAATGTGTTTCCCTGTAAATTAGCAGCATCTAATCATTTAGGTCACACACCTTCAGCAGGCACAACCACAAACTGGCTACCTTTGCAAATAATAACCAGACCTGTATCAGGTTATTATAGTGAAAGAAAAAAGGCAAAGAGAAGCAGGATGTGCACAGAAGAACAGAATCAGAGCTGGGAGCTCCTCCTCCAAAAATAATGTAGCATTTTTTCTGCCCTCTCCCAGATCTTTGCAGTAAAAGATTTAAGAGATTAAACAAACCCGTGACTTGGACTTCATCTGTGCAGAAGACAGTCCTCAGTGTCAGAATTCTTGCCCAAAAGGACAGGTGAAAAGTCTCAAACTAAATATACAGGTTCAACATGTCTTAGGAGTTAGAGGAAGAGAAACTCCCAGGCAATTTTTCCTATCACTGTAGAGCATTTACTAATGCTGCTGCTTTGTGTATTCCAAGCCTGCTAGCATGGGAACAGGCATTAACCACACATCATATCAGGCTGTCCTTGCACTCCTACACACAGCCACTTAGGAATCTTTTCCTCCTTGGATGGAAATCCTCAAGTAATTTCTCCTCTGTCCTCCAGGCTGCTGGCTGGGCCCCAGAGAGTGCTGAGCTTTTAAGAGCACAGACTTCATATTTCCAGTCTCTGGCAGCACTTGTTTCTTTATTCCACAGAGGATCTCTGTTTCCTTAAAAGCTGGCTTTGCTGATTCAGGCTTCCTCTTCTCAGCAGATTTCAGCACAGAGTTTGATCTGTCAGCATCAAAGACATCCCTCTGTTCAGAGCATGCCTCAGCGCTCAGACAATAAGCAGCAGAATAGTTTCAAACGAGGCTAGTGGTTCCCCTGGAGACCAAAGGCAATTAATAACATGTTTTTCTGCAAGGAGCAGAGCTAATGAAGCCTGATTTCCTGCACATCTGAGACATCCATCTTCTACCCTGTCTGGAAACTGTTAACCCAGTTACTACTGCAAATGGAGCTCCTTTGCCTCCAGTCTCACCTGCTGATCCCACCTTTCCCAATTCCTCCTCTGTCATGACAAACAAACATCCACTTCCCTCTTTCTCCTAGCAGGACCTCCAAATGGTCCTCAGCTTCTTCTGTGAGCCTTTACTTGTTTCCTCACTTGCCAGACAGGCACACTGTGCCCAGAGCCATGTGGGCACTCAGTTGCTGGCAGGCAGAACAAGGAATGTTTCCACCTTCACCAAAGGCACAATGCAGCACATGCCAAAACAGTGAATTTAATGAAAACCATTGGCACTTCACAGCTATGAGACCCCAGCTCAGGGAGAGCTGCCAAGTTTGCCTGAAACAGGCCAATAAACACAGAAGTTATTGAGAAGTGTTGGATAGGTGGGGCAGGAGAAGGAAGGAAAAGTGCGAATGCAAAAATATTTCTCTGAAAATCAGGCAGCCAAAAGAACAAAGAAGTTTTTCAACAACTTAACTGTGACCCTGACTCAGGATCTGATCAACTACTGCAGTTGTGCCACTGACCATCTCTATTTTTTTCAGATAAAGAACTGAGCACTCATTGCATCAATACATGCATTACAGTTGCTGAGTCCCACTTATAATAAATAAACAATGTTAAGCTACACTACGAACATAAATTGATCAGACTAACAATAAAGAGACTAATTAAAGTAACTTCCTCCCCTCAAGCATATGATTAAACTGGATTATTCCCTACCAAATGATCTAGAAGTGCACTTAGTCCAAGGAAACCTCTGGGCACAGCTGTGCAGCTGCCCAAGGGATTCGTCCTCTGGGCTCCTTGGATGTTACTGCTGAACATACCATTCAGTCCTGTTGGCAGGAATATAAATGGGTAATTATTTTAATTTAGAGCTGCTAGCCAAAATTTTTAAGCCAGCTCTGACCCAAACTACAAACCAACCCATGCACTGTTAGCTGGGATTTAGAACAATACAGACTGAAGTGTCCAGTACATATGGAGCTGTTTAACAATAAGTGTTAATCCCATGCCTCCATCCACAGGATTAACAGGACTGCACCTTGCCTTCAGCTGTGTGCTGCTGTGAACAGTTTTGAGTGGGAACTGAGCAGACCTTGCAAAATAAGCCTTCAAGGAAAGAGTTTTCATTTAGCAAGTGGCAACTCAGCCAAGTGGGAGAGTCTTTATGAGATGCTGCCTACCTTCCAGACAACAGCCTCCCTGCAGGTCAGGGCACACTGGGATTTCTGCTGCTTGCAGTCATGACTGCACGAACTCCTTGCACTTTTCTTGTTCTTCTTACTTTGAAATCCAACTCCATAGCTAGAAAAATATCAAAGGAGCATGATGGCAGTGAGTTAGACTTGAGATTCAGAGGAGTTCAACATTGATTCTTCTCCCCCTCACCCCCCCAGTAGATACAAACTATCATAAGGATGTAAATTAGCTGTATTAATTCTATTCTGGAAACAAACAGAATAAATGATCTTATTTTTTCAACCCTTTCAGACACACAGGATTTATTAAACAGGACAGAGACTACCCTGTCTATTGCTGCTTTATGTGATCAATTGAAATTGAGTAAATAGATGCTGCCATCCTGATCAGATCATTTATACCTTTGTACTTCATGCTCTAAGCACAAGGGACTACTGAATTTTCAGAGGGGAGAAAGCTTCTGGATTTTTAATTTACTTTGGTCATGTTCTAGGTTGACCTCTATCTGGTGCAAAATTGTGCTATATTATAGTCATTGGCTAGCAGCTCTTGTATTTGTAGAAAATAAATGTTTACAAGAAGAAAGAGATTATTTCCTTTTCAAGATAGAGAGTTCCTGCAAAGAAATTTGTTAATACATCTGCAAAGCCAAGGAGAAATATTTCACAGCGGCACTGATGGAAAAGCTCTGACTGAGGATTTACAAACCATGTGTGAAACTATTTCAGACAGTTCTTAATCACTAGCTTAAAAATCAGCAGGCTCTCTGAATGTCACTGGTATCAAGGTGAATGTCATATACTGCAAAGGATTTTTTTTTTTTAATTGGCAATGCTTGAGATGGGTGGGAGTGATTTTTTAGGCTATCAGAAAGGTGCAGAAAGTACAGAACTGATAGAGTGTCATGCTGCACTCACTGCAGAGGTACCCTGCCATAAAACATCTATTGAAACCCTTGAAAATTTGCAGAAATTTTTGCTTTGACTGGAAGGAGAGAGGTTATAAATGTCTCTGTGGGTCACCCTTGGACTGCGTGTCGTGCCTTCACTGCCATCCACATGGAAGAGCAGGAATAGCTGGAAGGAGAGGGGAAAACTGGTACTGCCTTACCCTTTCTTTTTCTTCCTCATCCTTACAAAACATAATTAAATACAAAACCCCATCATCTTCAATGATGTCCCTGTTATTGCAATGCAAGATGTGGAAATGTTACCTCAAACACCAAAATGGGCACGAGTCTTACTTAACGTGTTTCAGGGGAGACCAGAACAGCCTTTGGAAAGACTAACCAGTTGTGCACACAATCATCTGCAACAGGCAGAGCATTGGGATGTAATTTATGTTCATTAGACTTTGTGGGGTGCAATAAATCATTGTTTTCATTTGTAGTGCATTATTACAGGAGTGATTTAACTGAGGAGATCCTTGCTCGTGGCCTACAGGAGTGAAAGGTTAATGGCATAATGAATTCCAACAAAACAAATAGTAGACTTTGGCCATCCTTCAGCCAGCAGGTGGTAAATTAGCAGGTAATAAAGTGTGTTTGCAATCTGCATTCCTAGGCCAATAAATAATATGCAGGGGCTGGTTTTACCTGCTTTAGTTGACAGTGCATTACTGGGACTGTATAGCTTCAGAGCATCTAAGAAAGGCACAGAGAGCAAGAGGCAGCTGATTTTGCAGGATCCTGACTTTTAGCACTGTTATATATCAGATATTACCAGAGAGGCATATCTAGAATATTATAGCAACGCTCATAAATTCCACATTGCACTGCATTAAAGTACAGATTCTACATGTGGCAAATACACATTCCTGTGGTCCCTTCAGCTTCTGACATTTACTCTGCCATCCTATTAACTGGTGGCATTTCATTCTGGTAATGGAATAGCTGAGGGAAATAAGGCCTCAATATGCAGCACCACTCTGAAGGCCAAAAAAAAAAAAACCCATCCTGAAATAACACACTGCCTCTCACTATTCAAACTAAACATATTATCAATATATTTCTATGAATGGGAATTAATTACCATTCAGTCAGCGAGGCTTATACAATATGTTGGTGCTCTCCTGCTACAAGAAATACTGCTACATTGCAATGTATTTAAATCAAAGTATTATTAAAACAGGAGAGGGATTGTATTCTTTGCCCTAACTGGTCTCAGCTTTCCCTTTTCTTGCCAGTATTAGAGGAAAACAGATCCCCAGTCAATTCCTTGCTGTTGCTATAGATGGTTCTGTACTACACAAGGTACAAGACCTGTGTAAGGGGTATTGCAGTGAATCCCAAAGCTGAAAGTAAATTCAGCAGCTTTGTTAAAGTTTGGTTTTGTTCTGTATTTCCCAAGGAAAGTATTTTCTGACAGGTAGCGAGAGGTTTGGGATAATATTTGAAATCCTTTTGCCCCGAAGAGAAAAAAAATAAGCCGAGTGTCTGAGGGTATTAGGATGTTGATCTCTGCTGCCTGCACAGATCATATGGGGATTTTTGAAAACCTCATTCCAAGCCCTGTGTACCTGCAATGCAATCAGCCCCAGAGACTTGCCTACACTGCAGAATGAAACTGCTGAATTAAGTCAAGTAACACCAACCAAACAAGATCCAAGGTCTCCTCAGGGCCCCACTGCTCCCAAAATATAACTGTTTGCATTTGGTATTTTTTCCAGAAAACTACCTACAGTGTGGGACCTGCACATCTATGCTTTTTCTAGCACATGGAAGTGGCAGAGGCTGCAGGGACAGTGCTGGGGACACAAAGGAAGAGCCCAGCAGGACACCCCAAATTGCTCGCTGGAGTTTTCAGCAGAGGCTGACACCAGGCACGAGTTAACAGCAATTTATAGTAATTGCAAAGTCTCCTCTTAAGCCTACATATTTATACTTAATTTTACTAATTTTAGTAACAAACTTTATTACTGTCAGGGCAGTTACTGCTGTGTTATATAACTTTATGGATATAAAGTCTCCTCTCTCCTGCTGAGAGAGGAAAAATTCATATTTAAGAGCTTTGCATCATCCCAAATGACAATCTCATTTGGGAGCTGATTAAAAGAAACAAAACACCAAACAAAACAGATCAAAAAAACTGTATCAGTCAGGCCCCAAGTATTTCTATCTTTCAAGAAAACTTTGTTGAGTAAAACTTGAAAAAATAAATTATGGTTATCCTACTTACTTTGGTACTTGAGTGAGGGTGTGAAAAATGATCTTTCTTGAAGCGACAAAACATTACGGAAACAAATGATGCCACCACAGTGATATTAATGTCATTAAATTGCTGTTTTGATGAGAATAACAACTTTCTGTGTGACAAGTATAGATAGACCAAGGAATATCATGAGTCAGTCTATGCCTACTTTGTTTTATTTTGATTTTAATTTGCCATTACTGTCCCTCCAGCCTCAGTGTTAATGCTTAACTTATTCTAACAGCAGTTCAAGAAGTCCAAATGGCTTTATCCAGAATATGCAATACCTCTAGGATGATTGTGCTTGTTGTAAAGCAATATTTACCCAATTAAGTTTGGAGGAATTCTTGTCTTGCACTCACTGGTCTTACTGTTGAATGGGTGCCTCACTGCTTACATACCTACATCAGTGGAATCAATAGTGGCTTTTTATTCCTCGAGTATTTATCACTTTTAAACAGACAACCTATGACTCAGAATGTGAGTTCAGGGCTTTTATCAGGTGAAATGGGGGCATTCGGGAGCCCTGCTGGATCACAGGTGTGGCAACCAACTCCACAAAATGCTTTACTTCTGTTCTGCCTCAAAAACATACCATTGTTGTGGCTGGTGTAAGAAACAGACAATTATGGATTGTGATATTGTTTTAATTTTGAACATTTTCTATCAGTGCCACAAACAAACTCAGGTGCATTTACTTGCTCGTATTTTGAAATGGTTGTAACAACACTTGCATTTAGCTTGTGATGCTTTTTTTTTTGTCTCACCTGTGTAAGAGATAGTTTCTAACTTCTTTTAGGTAACTCACTGTGGAGAACATGCTACAAACTATTAAACAGAGCATACTGGCTATGGTATCACACTAACATTAAGATCATCATTCTGTGAGTCTGTTTGTTACAACTCTCATGCCCTGCTGCACCATTCAGGCTGAAATAATTTTGTCAGGAGCAGCACAACTACAGCAAGCTAGGACTGAACTCTCAAAATCCATCACTGAGCCGCTCACACTGGGGCTGGGAGCTGAGGCCAGGGAGCCATTCTGAGGCTGCTGGCTGGAACCCTGCTCTCAGACATGTGCACTTGGAGCTGGACAAGGTGTTCCCAGTGCTCCCCTCCCAGCCCCATCTGCTGCCATGGCACGGCGCCTGCCTGCCCAGCATGGAGCCAGTTTGCTCAGTGCCAAGCAAAATGAGTTTAGATGGGCACTTTGTGAGCTGTGGCTCTTCTGTAAAAGTCCCTCCTCTTAAGGGCACTGGTACACAGGTGCCAAATGCCACTATGGGCTCAGTGGCATCTGCTGGTGCCCACGTGCCAAGAGCACAGCACCTAAATGGAGATGGTAACAAAGATGGGAATCTACGCTTATGGCTGCCAGAAGGGTGCCTGTGCTCAAACATAAAGCCATCAGGACAACACAGGGCACCAAACTCCACGTGAAACTCAATCACAGCCTCAGAACAGCCTAGTAAAGGATGAATCACAACCGAGGATGAGATCAGGAAACGAGAAACCCATAATGGTGAAAAGGTCCAAAACACGGTTTTAAACCTGCCAAAAGGACTATAAAGCACCCAAAACTTCATTACCCTTGTGTACATGCTCTTCAGTACATTTAGAGTGGAAGAATTAAGTGTTCTGTTAAAACCCATCCAAATGCAAAGGCACAAGTAAAAACAAATAACAACCAACCAACCAAAGTCTCACTAGAAATTCCATTTGCCTGCATAGATGTTTAAACTCTACTTATCCTCTTAATGGATAAATGAGTGTTAAATGTTAAATAGGTGTCTATTCCAAACCTCATAAGCAGAAATAGATGACTTTGCTTTCCTTCTAAGGCAGAAGATTATAAATACTGGGATACTCTCCTCAAAAGATAATAAGGGATAATTGATAACTTTTTCCTGCAGCTTCCTCCTTGCCTGACCTCCCTTACCAATAAGCTCCTGGATTCATTTTTTCTCCCTCAGAGGCTATAAATCATAATGGGTTATAATTAAATGTTATTTCTTTATATGGCTTCTACATCAAAAAGACATTTCTGTAGCATTAGGAACTGTATACACACAGAGTTTGAAAAAGTTTGTCCCATAAAAAGCAAACAGTCCTATCTAGACAAAGGTGTCCCAGATCAGCTCCTTACTCTTCCCTCCTAAGATGGGAAATAAGATTAAATGAGGAAAAGGTTTTGCCTGTAGCTTGCCACTTACTAAAGAGTTTGTGAATCCAGGGAATTCTTGTGCTTGTGTAAAGAGCAACACACAAAACTTTAATTATTACATCTCTTACTAGTGCTTTGACTGGAATAAACAACAAACTCTCCCCAGTTCTTTCTCCCTCTCTCTCCCTTTTTGTCAGTCTGTCTGTATCATATAACCCAGACCATGAGGATGGCAATGGCTCACCCAGTCCCTGTCTGTCTGCTCTGGCCATGGCCCACAGGGTCTGGTTGAGAAAATACTGTTTCCTACAGAGATTATAATTCTAAAATTTGTAAAGGAAACTTCCCAGCCTGACCACTCAGTAGCACTCTGGCAGTCACACTCCCAGCACCAGAGACCTTCAGAGCTGGCACCAGAGCCCCTTCACAGCAGTGGCCCCAGGGACCCAACAGGGGCCCCACTCAGCTCCCTGCACACCCCACTCACAGCCAGACCAGGTTTCCTTTAGAGAGTCCTAGACATCCCAATCCTTCAAATAATTAACTCTTGGTGCAATAACTAAACAAAGTAACAGCCTGAGCTAGTGCCTCTGAGGAGGGACCCAGAACAAAGCACACACTGGGCTTTTATTCCCTCTTGCCTCAGGGTCCCACACAGAGCTCCTCTGCACCCCAAGCTCCCTGCACCCAACATACTCCCCAAAAACATTCACAGCTTCAGCTCTTATGCTTCTTTCTGTTGTTGTTAGGCTTTCCACTCTAATTTGTCTTTAGCTAAGGTTTTCATGAGCGTTTTTTCTCAGCAACATTTTTTTTTAATAGAAGATGTGCATTATTTTGCTAACACCTTGTATTTCAAAAGGAAATCTTAATGAAATCTCTTCCTCTACTCTAGCTGCCTGTAATACATGTAAAGTGTTTGCACCTTGTCTGAAGGAAGTGTTATCCCATTCATAGATCAGGCAGTGAGAACACACAGAGCCAGCCAAAGCACATTACTCACCACTTTCTCACCTAAGCTGTCTATGAAACCAGCCCCTCGAGCAAGAGGAGCCCTGTTACTGCCAGGAGCCAGCAGGAGCATCCTGGGCTGAACTCAGACTCCCTGGCTGGGCTGGATGGGGGTCCTGGGGGGTTTGTCAGAGCCTTTTGGGTGCATTAATGCATTAATGCTACTCCTGCTCTGCTGCTGCTGACCTGCATTAGCCATGCATTCAGCTGAAATGTGTGTATCACTTACCCAGACTTCTGTAACTTCACTGTCCTTGGCAAGAATTGTCCCAGGTGTTTTTCTTGTGCTGCAAATTGTTCAATGTGTAAACACCATTTGCATATTCCAGTCATTCCTCTGGCTCCCCATACAGCTCTCTTTTCTCTTCACTCTGTAATCAAGTGATTTTTACCCTCCCAACCTCAGATACCCCATCCTATCTCCAAAACAAGCCAGTTTCAGACCTCACTTCCTCAACCTCATCTCATCTGAGTCAACTGCTATTCAATTCAATGGGAATATTGAACAAGGTTTAATCTTGAGTGGTTTTACCAGGAACTGGATCAAACATGATCTTGTAACTGCTGAAACTCCTATTGCAGCTAGCAAATGTGTCACCTTCTGGCAGCTATACTTAAGAACACTTAAATATCAGTATTATTTACTTCTAAGCAAGGTGTAGCAGTCCTATTGCCTTCAGAATGACTTTAGCATGACTGAAATTTAAGGACAAGATGAAATATTTTCCTGAGGCAGTAATATATATTTTAATTGCCTTTAATTGCAAGAATTGGCAAATATGTCTTTCACACCCTACTATCTGTCACTTATGTTGGATTGCCAATAGCTACTAGCATTTTTCCACTTTCAGTATGCTGCCATTTCAGCAGCACAGACCGTGCTGTTGTTTTTATTCTCCAAAACAGCCTGACTTTATGATTCTGTTCATTTCACACCTGGCAACACAGAAAATGCAGAGGTAATAGAGGGGAAATCCTTTAGCAATCAGGAAAATGACTAGAACTGCAGTGGAGATGTGTGTTATTTTCTCAAGCAGCAATAAAACGCGTGTGAATTTTCAAGGGAGCTACAAGTCATTGTTTGCTACAGTGACATGCCAGCAAATGCTCATGTTATCCTTTAATAATATGGAAGATAGCACTCATCATAGCCCTCCCAGAGCAAAACACCGGGGAGGCAGGTGTTGAAACACAAAGTAGCTCAATGTGAAATATGTGTAACACGCTGTTGATGCTAGAAACAGATTTGCTGTAGCTGAATATAAACACAAAAGTTCACAAACATACACAGGCACACAAATACACGTTCCTCTGTTGCTTAGAACAGTGAAAAAGCATGGAATGTTCTTTTACTTGAAGCATGATGGTTCTGAAAAACAAGTCCAGTTTCTTGTCTGTGGCTTCATGATGTTTTCTTGGTCATAGCTTAGTCAGGTTTCTTGCTGAGGCTGGAAAGATAACCTGCATGATTTCCAATAGGTATTGATAGGAAAGAGCCTGCTAAACATTCAACATAGTCTTAATCTAAATAACAGTTTATGTAGTAATTTTTAATCAGCAGCAGTAAAACAACCTACAGAGGGAATCACATGTTGTTATCATGAATCCAGACACATCCAGACACAGCCCATCATTCCCACGTAGGCATGGCAGAGATGAGGAACCAGAGCTTGGGTCAAGCTCCCCGAGCTAAATTTCTGCAAGATATCCAGAAAACATATCCAAAAAAATGCAGTGGGAGAGAGGCCAGGTCTAGATAAATTCAAGAGTCCTTGTCCTAATCAGGTAGGTGAAGGAAAGAGGGAAAAAATTCCCCAAGATAGAAGATATGGAATAAAAGAACAGAATCTCAACAGGGATTAGATCCCCATCCCATGAAGGACAAAATAAAGGAAACTCTTCTTCACAACTATTTCACAGACTCCTTATTTACCTCAAATTCATTTTCTGAACTCATTCCAGATAAATTCCTCTGCATGTTTTGCGACAAAAATATATTTTAAAAAATCCCTAGTGATTTTATATAATTTGTAGATGTTGTCATTTTAGTTATGCAAGCTTTCTCTTCCAATATTTCATTTAATGCTCCAATAAATATTGAGACCGCAATGAACTAGCTCTTCCAGCCTAGTATGTGCTGAAAAAACTGTTTCACACCACAGAAAATCCCTGTAAAACATATAAAAGGATTCAAATGTAGATTAATTGTTTAGTAAAGCATAAAATAATGAGCAAAAATGATTAATAAAATTAAGCAGCAAACTGACTACATTTACATGAATATTTAATTTCTTCAATATACATTTATTATATAAATTTGGTAACATTAAAAAATTGCATTCCTAAAAGCTCCAAAACGGTCACGCAATTGACATATGAAAGAATGTAAAACTTCAGTGAGAAAACCTTACTATTTTAGTGGTATTTGGTAAGGAATCATTATTCCATTGTTTCTAGTAAAGGCTTTTTGTTTTAATAACATACTCTTCCAAAAATATAATGTGCAAAAAAAGAAAAAAAAAGCATGTACTCTAATGACTTTATGCCTTATTTTTTCTGTGAAGGGCAAAGCCTGCAGGGGCCTTAGGGAAGGCAGGCAACAAATGTCATCTTTCTTTTCATATAATTGTATACCCATGTGCTTTATGTAATCAAAATGAATACTTCAATTTGTTACATATTTTGCTGGAGGAACAGAAGGCATATGGAAAAAAAAAAGCCCCAGGGGCAAATGATCTCACTCACCTGGAAAACAATGTGTGTGTTAATAGAGTAATTTGTTAATTAAAGATTCTAAGATGTCCACCAAAGCCATTTATTTCTGAATTACCACTTCCTAGAGTTAAACAAGATCCCTGGTAAAACGTAATTAGGAACTCTATTTTTCCTGTGTCTCTGCTGTGGCTGAGTGCAATCACTCTGACGAGAAGCCCGAGAGTTCCCTCGGCAGCAGATGGTCTGCGCGGAGCCCGGAGAGCGCCGCGCTCCGCCGGCAGGGAAGGTAAAACAATTTCACGCCTGTCGCTGGAGCTCCACGACACAGGGCTCTATTGAATTATCCTCAAGTTAAGCTTCTTACTGGCAGCGGGACACAAAACAGGGATGACTGCAGAAGACAAATAAATACTCATTTATAAGGCTTCAAGCGCGGGCGACATTTTATTTTTTCAGGGTCGCTCGAAACGTAAGTAGTGGTGCTTCAGCTCGTTGTGGCAAATATGAGAACTTGGCCATAAAGATACCTGGGAATACTGTCCATTTAAAGCATGTAGCACCACTTTACAAAACTTAACTAGGAAACCTTTTTTTTTTTCCTTTTTTACTGTGTTCCATGTCAGGAACCCAAAAACCAAACACAAGTGAGTACTTTGCACTCAGCGCAGCAATATCAAACACAAGGTAAATAACCCACAGGTGTGTGTTATTCAGGAAAGCCCTGATCCCAAGGCTTTCCAGGGGGCTTTTTAGATTCCTATGGCAGGAAGAGGGAAGAATTGTTCTGGTTGGAATCGCAGTGTTTGGCTTTTATTCCCACTGCTGCTGTTGGCTGTGCTCCCAGATTTTTCCTCATGTGTGGTACTGGGCTCTCCATCCTTCCTGAGGCAGGAAAGCAAAAAGATGAAAGAAACTTTTATTGAGGAATGGCACTGGAACGAGGGGTTATTTTTAAAAGTGCACTTCCAGGTGTGAAATGTAGCAGGAAGTTAGGGCTAATAGCTCAATGAGACAGTGGGGAGCTGCAAGGTACAGTTGCTTCTATTCTTAATGGAGGAATTTGGCCAAAGCCGTGGGCAGATCATATTTGAATTATAAGTAATCACAGCAGAGCTTCCTCTTGGCAAGTTGATAAGAAACACTTAAGATTCCAAAAGCCCCATTGTCTAGTTCCAGAAAAACTAGGAAATTCTGTACCAAAGA
This sequence comes from Alethe castanea, assembly GCA_024734035.1. Classification (NCBI taxonomy): domain Eukaryota; kingdom Metazoa; phylum Chordata; class Aves; order Passeriformes; family Muscicapidae; genus Alethe; species Alethe castanea. Next base: position 5,584,540 of record JANRGV010000104.1, on the reverse strand, counting down.
CAACTCACCTTTTATACTATAATGAGTCTTGGGGATTTCTCAAACAAAAGCTTCAATGCAGAGCTATTCTTATTTATGGCTCATTTTTTAGGTATAATCAAGTCTTATCACATGTGCACCCTCATGCCGCAGGGGCTGGTCTGTGGTTCTTCACCAAACTGTTTATAAAGGATTATCCCTTTAAGTAAGCTTATAAATTTACTGTTATAAAATTTAACAGTTGATACTAAGAACAAGATGTTCTCTTTGCATTAATATGAGATTTCCCACATATAAAATTATATTTATAAAAGCATAGCTGTCTTCAGTGATTAAATCATAAAAATACTCATTTTTAGACATAAAACCCTAAATCTGACATTTTTAATGTTTGAATCAAATGCATGTTATGCACCAGTCAGAACGTACTATGAATGTGAATACGCCTAAACACAAATCCACTGCTGTAGTAAGCATTTAAAAGCAGAGTAATTAAAGTTGACATGACAATAACACATCAGGAAGGTTGGTACACTAAACCCAGCACAGAAGACAAGATAGTCCATGAAGGTATAAGTTAAATAATGGTATTCTATATGCCAGATAATCAGTGCTTCTGTAAAAAGTGACAAAAGGCTCAGCATTTCAGTAGCAAAATGCTGCATATAGGGAAGTGATAGTTTATATCCTGGCTATTACCAGCAGAGAGGTTTTATCCTTCTGTGTTTTCCACATGTCTTAAGAGCTCAGTGATTCTGATATTCCCCCTCGCTTTCTGTACTTACATTTACTTTTGGCACTTGTCTTGATTTCAGCCATTGGGAACTTTCAATATTGGCTCACTTTGCAGTCTGAGGAGTGTGTTTCTTTACAGGGAAGAGGTTTCTTTTCCCTAAGCTTCCTGGGTGCTTTGTCATACCTTTCCTGACTTTAAAGAAAAAACCCAATACTCTGTGAACACAACCAGCCTCATTTTTCTATTCCAACAATCAGATGTGAAAGTGAGCCTAGAGTCCCCCAAACCTTCTCTATATCAAAACTGACAGATGTATTTCCTGTCCCTCTCTGCATCCTGCCTCAGCAGCCCTTCTAATGTCCATTTTTGCTTCAGGCTGTGGCTGAACACAAACCCTTCACCTGCCCATCTCACAATCTCTTTCAGCTTGGACAATTTTTTCTGAAGTCTGCAATGGCCAGAGAGAATGTATTTAGAGCACAACTGACACATCAAAATACCATGCTGAAGATTTCCACGTTCCTTTCCATAAGGCTGATCAACATGCTAGGAGGAAATACTTTATTTTAATACCTTTTCCTGAATCATAAAATCACTGAGGTTGGAAAGGACCTCTAAGAGGATAATCCCAGCACTGCTGTGCTCATCACAAACCTTGTCCCCAAGTGCCACATCCACCTTGGTTTTGGGCACTTCCAAGTGAAGGGTCTCAAGGGAGAGTGGAGGCCTGAGAGGCTGAATACAATTATCTCCTCTAAAAAACTGATGCATGTTCAAACTAAAATTAAAAAAAAAAAAAGAAAAAAATATTACTGGGCTAAAATGAATCTGTTAATTCCAATTTCTTTGCCTAAACTGTTCATCAGTAGGAAATGCAACTAACATTAAATATATTTTCTTTTGCTTAGAAATATTTGCAATGAGAAATCTGAGTGAAAGCCATGGAGCCTACTCCTCAAACTTAATCTGTGAGCAGTGTTTCGGAATATTTTTTAAGGCTACAAACAAACTGTGCTCTTATGGCTGCTGGCAGAGCAGCCAGTAAATCAATGCCTGGCAAATCAATAGGATGATCTAATGGGACCATGAGAACAACATGAAACTTGAGATGTTGAACCAAAGTGAGCACAGTTCTGCCACTGTAACTGAACTGCATCTTAAATTACTTGGACAAATAAAAGGGTTTTGAAAACCTTTGACCCATTCTATTTGATAGAATATGATTTAACTGTAAAATAATCAATAAAAATAATAACTCCCCAAACATTTAAAGTGAAAAGGTTTCACTAGGTGTTGTGAATAAATATATAGCATAATTGTTTTTTTTAAAAAAAACAAATCAAGCCTTGATGAAATCCAGAGAGATTAGAAAATGTCAGCTGTCAAAAATGAATTTAAACTATTCAAAGCAAAGCACAGACAAAGAAAATTCTACCCCAACAGAGCACCCAGGGAAAACAGGATTAAGTCACTGGTAACTACACAAGAAATGAAAATTCTCACATTTTATGCCTTGCCATGTGTCTTTAGACACAGCCACCTGTCTTTCCTCTGCTTCAGAATTTCACAAGTGATTTTTGTACCAATAATAACAAGTGAAGGAAAATACACACAGAGTTGGATAAAACCTCTTAATTTGGAAAAAAAGCTGGGATTTGAATGCCATTGACCAACCCTGGATTTTAATTATGACTTTTTGTTAGTTGGCAGTCACAGGGCTTAATGGAGATGCTGATTGATCCCTGCTCCACGCACAAGATTCAGCTGTCCCTTGTAATACCACTTCTGTTTGGGTTGATTTTAGTAGTGTCCCTTTAATAAAATCACCAGGATCAATGGTCTTCCATGGAACTTCCATGGTCAGCTTCCTCTGTCCACCTGAATCATGAAAATTTCTAAGGACGGATATTCTACCACCACTCTAAGTAATTTTTCTCATTACCATGAGTGAAAAAACCCATACACCCACCCCATTGACAAAAAAACCTTAAAGCACACCAAAACCACACACCC
>JANRGV010000104.1:5570486-5580995 GCA_024734035.1 Alethe castanea | reverse complement strand
ATTTTCCATTTTATCAATGACAAATTTGAACAGCTTATGCAGAACCAGTATTAGCTACAGTACATTACAATTCACATCACCATATATTTTATGATATGGCTTTTCAACCAACAAAAAGAGTTTTCTCTGAACTGTTAATGACAAGAATCTCTAGTAAAATAATGTAGAATAAGGTGGGACTTAAGCATAAGAGCCTGAAATCAGTCATCCTGGTTAGTTTTGCTGTCCTTCATAATTGGAAAATGCAATATTATACTATCTGGATGCTGTTATTATGTAAGTTTTTGCAATTAGGTTGTTTTTGGTTTTGTTTTTTTTTTAATGATGATTCACTGACTGAAAGTGATGTGAAAATTTATCTAAATACAATCCCATACATGCATGTTATTTTCCTTAATATTCCATTATCACTACAAAATTCAAAGAGTTTATTCAAAGATAAAACCTTGTCATACAGGTGATCAGATATCTAGATGGAAGTGTCAGTGTAATTTGATATACAGACAATTAGGCATTTACTACAGACACACATCACTGGCTGCACTGACAGTGAACAGCACCAAAATTCAAAAGCAGCTTCATTAAATTCATGAGACAATTTAAAGTAAAGAGCTACTTAGATTGGACAGAATATTTACACTCTAACCCCAAATATCTAGGAGGAAATACAAGAAACATTATACAAAATATTCTCCACTCATATGAAAAGTGTACTTACCTGGAGTGGCTCAGTGGAGAGCTTTGTTAGACTTCAGCCATGCACAGGTCTTTGGCACTGAGTGAATGTAATTTCTGGGCATTATTTCAGCTGGGAGGTTTCATCTTTTTTTTCCACTGCTGGCATTGTCTCTGTACTCTCTGAGCTTCACAATGAGAAGCTGAATTTAAGTGAAGTTGTTAAATGAAGTTGTAAAAGGGATGGGATTTCTTCTCATGCTTCCATGACCAGCAGCCAGGACGTAGCACGAAAGAATTGCACACTGCTCTAAGTTGAGGGTGGGAGAACAGAAATAAGCATCAACAGCTCAAACAATGACCATGGCATGAGCAGCACATTCCTGTACAAATAAACCTCTGTAGCACACAAAACTTGGACATGGGGAAGAAGAAAGGGGGACAGAAATGAGATTACCCCCTCCATTCATAGCCCAAATGCCATTTTGTGGCAAGGCACTCAAGAGAAAGTGGGCACCTAACCTGCTTTTTTTATCTGTACTCGATAGTTAAACATTATCCACAACCAGAATGTTTTTTTGTAGATAACACTTCTTTTCAGAGCTCACAGTTACAACTGTGAATGTCTAAAAAACAGGCAATGTGAGTGACTAATAGGGGTAGGATCTACCCTCTGGTAAGGAACCTTTCCAGCTACTGGGTTCTCTATTTGTAATTGAAAACCATTGATTCAAGTGCTCAAAATGAAAAGGTTTGCTTACAGTGCAGTCTCTTTGCAGATCAGAATTAAATTCGCAACAGCTGCGATTGTGATCACTCTTCTAGCCCTCAAAAAACAATTAAGGTTGCTGCAAGGGAACACATTCATCATGACAGAGCAGAACTGATGGAGAGTAGAAGGCAATGGGCATGAAAAGCCTGCTCAGATCCCATCAACTATGCAGCACGCACTGGCTGACAAGAATTGTATCTACCTTGTAAGAGCAGGTTGTACAAAGAGATAAAAACACTTATCCCCCCTGAGCTGCACATTTACACACAGCTGCAAACACACTTGCCTTTCCTCCAGGAGTTTCCTCAGGGTTTTGTAACTCTGCTGGCTAAAGCTTATTTCCAAATATCTGCCTTTTAAATGTTGTAGATCAAAGTAATTAGGCAGTGACATCAAAAGTTGTTTAGTTAAATTAACTGCTTTCTATTTAGAAGCTTCCTTGCATGTTGCATTCCTATGGTAACCAGGCACACTCCATCCCATCACACAACACCCACCTGGGACAGAAGGATAAAGGGAAATTACACATTGCATAATGGAACATACTTTCACACTTTTTCAATGTGACCTGGTCCAAATGCATTGACAGCTTTGGTTGGGATTTTTCTGTCTGGAAGGAATCTGTACACGGAAATGACCTATTGCACACATGAAGAAAATCACTGGTCATCATGCTCACTTCTAACAAAAAGAAGTTCTTCAATCAATTAATAAATTCAATTACTTACTTATTTTGCACTATACAACAATTTGAGAAAGTTGTGTGACATAAAAAAATCTTTACAAAATCTAATTATTCATAAGATCCAAAATTTTGCCTGTTTATCAGCAAAATCCAGCACAGTATCTCTGAAAATCTGTTGTCAGCCTGTCCTTTCCTACAGCACCTGCAAAAACACGCCCTGAAAATGAGCTGTGGGTTACTGAGTTCAAGCACCCAAAACCTTACCCAAAAAAGCCAGTTCATTTCATTTTATCCCAGTGAAGGAAACCACTCTGCCTATGAATTCTGCCAGCAACAGTAAGGGTTTCTTTTGTTTTGTTGTTTTGTTTTTTTTATTGTCTTGCTAATTAGTATTTGCCATGAATGGAAAAATTGGCATATTTTGTAATTCCAACAAAACAAGCACAGAGGCAAATTAAGATCTGGATTTTACATTGTTTGATTTTTCATTAAAATATACCTATCTATCATATGTGCATAGGGATCTCTTGCTGTTTCACTGTTTTTTCCAGGTTGTTTTCCCACATCAGTTTTTTTTTTTTTGCTCCATGTAAAAAAACTGACCTGACTGCAAAATATGGTGATACATCCATGTCAAGAAAAGTGACTTATTTACAATTACTGAGAGTGGAATAGGCTCTTACTTTAAGAAACTGTAAAAAAATGATCTCAAAAGTCTTCAGAACACATATTAGAGCAAAATCAAGCACCTTCTATAATAAGTGCATAGCCAAAATGATGGCTGAATCATTTAAACACTGACTGAAACACTAGAGAAATATATAGTCTTGGATTATTCTTCAAGTCCTGTGAAATGAGCAGCACAATCTCTTGTGCATCATCTCCCCTGGATGCACTTTATTAGTCAGACTGAGAGGAGAATGGGACCCAGGTGCTGAAAAAATTGATTTAAAGCTGCATTAGTGAGCACTGCCACTCCAAACCTCTGCAGTGTTTATGGGCCTTGGCCAGCCTTGATGGTCTCACTGGAACTGGGAGCAAAGGGAGCTGCTGCAGAATGCCTCCCTGCTGCTTGAACTATTCTCTGTATTTCTTTCAGAAATTATTTCAATTTATACAAAAAATACATGGAGGATTTGCACAGTAATTTCTTCTGAAACAATATCTGAAAAAAAATTATTAGTATTAAAAGCATTGTATCTTTCTCTTTTCCTAGCTGAAAATTTCATGAAACTTAGGAAGTTAATAAAATGCATTTCATCAAGTGTATAAGGTAAGTGTATCCACTACATTAGAAAGCAAATGCAATAGTTCCAGTCTCCTGAAGGAAGGAAAATGAAATTATTTATTTCCTGAGTCACACACCCTGTTTGTGCTTTACATAGAAATCAAACCCAGGACCCTTCATTTCTGTACATTCTGTTCCTCACAAAATAATAACCACTTCAGGATCCTGAATCTGTTCTAGTGTGAATATCCAGGGCTGGCAGTAACTAAAATTGCTTCCTAGCCCCAAAACATGACCAGGATGGCACATGCAGCAAGCCTCAGATGTATGCCAGCAATAATCAGGAAAGGTTTTCCTTCTCTTCCTCTACATTTTGCAATGCAAAACCAATTCCCCAAAAGAAAGGTGTGGTTTTAATCTTCCTTTTTGACAGCTCAGGTACCAGCTGACAGCTTTAAAACATATTAATCTGACAAGGAGCATCACAAGACAGAGAGTTGAGAGGAAATTAGAATTCATGTTTAAACCCTCAAAGAAGCAAAGGGTTGGTTTTTTTTTTTCCCTGAAAAAATATCCACTGGGATAAATAGTAATTTTATTATTGTATAACAGAGCAAGTATATTAAAATTTTTGGATGACTTGAAAGAAAAAATGTATTATTGAATAAAAAATTAGTTCCCTTTGACAGACATCAAGAAAAAGCCAGTTCTCAAAATCTCTCCTGCTTGTGAAAGGAGAATGAATGTACAGATTATTGCACAGACTTTAAAAGAAAAATAATATAGTCAGCATTTTTTAAATTACCAAATTTAGTTAGTTCAGGTTGGTATGGTGAGATCTTCTAAGAAAATAATTGTCTGAGATTCCATTTATGGTTATTAGTACACAGATATGGTGAGCTTGGGATGTTAAACCTTCAGGGAAGTTGCTGAGTATGTGAGGCTGATGATCAGTGTGATAGGACTGTGGAAAGAGAACATTTGGATTGTTCTTAGCAGCCTCAGAAAGAGCCTTCAGAACCACTTAATGACTTCAGAAATTCCAACCAGACCCCAAAAGCTGTCAAATCTAGACCTACTTTAATATCCTGAATTTAAAATCCAGGCTGGCTTGAGATTTCTGAGCCAAACCTTCACAGAATCAAAAACTCACTGAGACAGAAGAGTTCAGGCTACAAATACACATTCAGAGCAGCTCAACCAGATACAGATGTTTCAGATGAGGATATGCAGATTTCAAGTTAAACCAGTACCAGCTTATTATATTTTAATAGAACATTGACCAGGAAAGGGCCCCTCTCCCAGGATGGCATCATTGTTATCACAGCATAAGAGAGCTACACATCACCTAGAGGAAAACCCAAATCAGCTCCAAGGAAAGATGCATGTAACCATTCTGTGAAACAGAGCAACCACTTAATAATACGAGCAAAAAATTATTTGAACAGTCACACAGCAAACACAAATATTTATAACAGAATCACCACGAAAAAATTCCCAGTCTGACACAACATCCAACTGAAATGTATTGTAGACCCATGGAACTGCAGGGAAAATGGAACATGTGTGGAACATGAGCATTTTGGGTCACCTGGTATGTTTGTTTCTCATGGCCAGGAGCAATCCACTGCAGAGGAGCACTCCCAGGGAAAACACCAGCAGGACAGGACACTACCCAGCTGAGTGAGCTCTCACCATCATAAGGAATATTTCAATTGCTGGGATTAGAAAAACAAAAATTCAGTCACTATTGAATCTTCTGTTGTTACACATTTCTTAGCAAGAAATAAATCCCAATTTTATTTTGTTTTAAAACACTTAAAACAAGGTGCTTAAATTAGCCAACAATCAAAGGGTGCAGACAATTTGCAGAATTTTCCTGCAAGAATACTGCAGTTTGAGCCTGTAAGTCCTGTTTCTCCTCCTCACCTTTCTTCCCATCCCTGCAATGCACCACCAGCATCTCCAAACCCTGCTTTTCCTCAATGGCAGTGAGGCTCTGCAGATCCTGTCCTTTGCTCTCAAACCCCAGAAGCCACTGCTCTGCATCATGCCACCTAAAACTATTCAGCACCAAACTGAGCATTCCCAGACTCTTCTCCATCTAACACCCAGGCTTGGACAACTAGTTCCACAAAACTGAATTTTGACTCCCTGCGAATTTAGGCCACTATGATAACATTAAAAATTCCACCTCGTTGTTTACCTGCACTTAAGGCCAGCCCTGAAGGCTTTCAAGAATTCCTGAGGATGTGAGTACTTGGCATTATGGCTTTAGGATAAAAAATGGCTCTATTTTGCACATTATTTAAATTACCTCACATTTTTTATTTCTGCTGTTATTAAACTGTAATGAATTTATTTGTTTATGGAAGTGTGCACTGCATGTCTAGTACTGTTCTGTAATAGCTGGATTTAGAGCCAGCCTCTGATTTCTATCCTAGACATCATTAAACAATTTATTTTCTGTGATAGGGGAATGTGCTCTTGGGCAAGAGCTCTCCATTAACATGAATTATTAACAATATGTACATACATGCATTATGGATTTAAAAGATGAAAAGAAAGCCTGCCAGTTATTCTATGGAGCATTCTCCATCTACGAGGCCACTGAATTTCAGCAAGCTGTCTGCTGAACGGTCACAGACAGGGAATCCCTGATGACCACTAGGGTTTGGCTTCCCTGTTGATAGAATTATGTGCAGTGCTTCAGAACAAAATTCTCTAGGCAGTATCTGCTTAGCCCTGCCCTGCTTCTCCCCACTGCCAGGTGATGCAAACCAGCCAAGGGCTCCCCAGACATCCACGCTCCTGCAGAGGGGTCTCAGCACCGCCATCAGAAAGCATGCAGTTTTATTTTAAAAATAAAAAACAAGGGGTGTTTTGGTAACTGCAGCATTTGGGATAAATTGTGCCCCATTTAGCTGCTCCTGCTGACGCATCTGATGTGTCAGATCACATCTCCCAGCCTGGCTAAGCCTCATAACCCTGCGTGATAATGGAGAAGGATGGGGAGAAGCAGCTTTGATGCCACGCCATCTCACACTGCGACACAGCAGCACACACAGCCTGAAACACTTCCAGCTCCAGCAAAACCTCTGAGCCAAGCAGCTGCTCTGGCCTCCACTCATGTTTCCCTGAAAATTCACTCTGTGTGAAAAACTCTAAATAGGCACTTGTGTCTTCAGCCTTTCCAGGTAATTAGTCCCCGAGCTGCTGCAGGATTCCTGTGTCAGGAAACTCCAGCACTCACCAGCCTGGGGTTAAAAGTGGAAGTACCCCCAAAGGATAATTGAATAAAAAGGAGGCAGGAGGGTTCTGGAGATTAATTATCACTAATTTCTGCAGGCTTGAGTCGAGTTTATGAGAACTGTTTTTAAGAACTCTTGCAGCAGAGCCTCCCCTCCACCCAGCCTTATTTGTATCTCTTTGCTCCACCATCCAGCTCCATGAATACTGGCAGGTCTGACTCCCTTCATCCCTGCTTTTCTCTTCCCTCCAAAAGTAAAACCAGTTTCTATTATCCTTCAAGATATTCTTCAGAGCAGCAATTTCTGCTCCCCCTGTGCATACTGTCCAACATCCCATACAACACTGCTTCCCTTGACAACCTACTGTCCAAACTTCAGCTCCCAGTACTTGACCAGTGACTCAAGACTGCTTTTTTTTATTTTTATTTTTTTTAACAGATGTTGTCTATGTAAGGGTATTTTACATTGTATGCAAAATATTATTACTATTGCTCTTTTTCTTCATTATCAGTTTCTTACCTTTGACAATTCCCTCATGAAACCTTTCATGTTTGACATTCTGTATCTCACCCCAACACTTAGCTTCTATTTAATCTGCTTTTTACAACCCTAATAGCATTTTGCCTTTTTTGTTAGCCAATAACATATTCAATGGCCCACATCACTTCATGGAAAATAAATGACAAAATACCCCACATCCCAGACTGGGTTTCCTCTTGAGGCTTCAAGAGCAGTCCCTGACTGACCTCTGCCATGAGCAGACAACTGCACCAACATCCAACAGAGCTGAGGAAACCCAAAGGGAGACCTGAGCCTTCTTCAGCTGGTGGAACTGGAAGAAAATAACTTCCTTTTCATTTCTTCTTCTCCTGCAGAATGGCAAGTTAAAAAAAGGTGAGCAAACACTCAGCTGTAGGCAGTGGCAGGGAGAGCAAATGGCTTATTTTGCACACTGAGGGTTCATTCCATGAATAATTTCTCCAGGGAGAAAAGGGACTTTATTAAGAGCAAATTGTATGCAGAATTTCTCCTGCTAACCTGCCTTTTTTTTTTTTTTACACTGAAGGATTGACAGATCAGCTGAGGCAAACAGCACTGCTAATTTCAATGGTAAAAAGATACAAAACAGAGCCACCCAATAAAAAGCAACTTCCCTGTACCCCCAAAAGGAAAAGATGGGTTCATTATATTATAGGCACTTTTCTTCCTTATTATGCTGTGTCAATATTCCTTCTTCCCTTCTGCTATGTCCATTTCAAATAAGATATTAAAATAAGATATTCATATTCACTACTTAACTACGCCAAGGAAAAAAGGAATCCTAAACCAGTAACCTGGTACATACATGTGTAGAAAAACACACATATTCACACCTGTAGATGTATAAACACCAAAATGCAAGTAAGGTTCCAATTCCACTCACAATCCCACAAGGAAAATGCATGATTTAGGCATTGTCCAATTCAGGTTTTCTCCTTCCAGCATCTTCTGCAGTGATGGCTTCAACAGGAATTATAGACACGAGAGGAGAGATTTCACTGGATTTCACTGTCATTCCTGCCAGCACTCTGGGGACATAAAAGCTATTTATAGAAGAGTCTGTTACATGCAAGAATGTTTGGGCCAAATTACTTGGGCTGGTAAATCTGGGTTACATTGCAAGATAAAGTTTGGGCCTGAGCTGGGCTTTACTTTCTCTGTATTCACAGTAGTGCAAATATATTCATTTAAATTAATCTCCTAATTCTTCCTGCAGGTTTCACTGGATTAAATCAAGGTGAGACTGCACCAGAAGTGTAAAATTTCCCCTCATGACAAGTAGGATTTTGGATGCCCAATACTTACTTTTTGTTTCTCACCCATGAGAAAGGTACACAGGTCCTACCCAAATGATTTAAAAACAAGTATTTTCAAAAGTATCTTCCTGTTTTGCTGATTCTTTTGAGGAAAAAAAACAACAAACATTCTCTTTTAAAGTCTCATTCATAGCAAACAAACTCAACTTCTGATTTAAGAGTAACCATCTTTAATTCTAGTAAATATTACTGTATTCATCCTGGGTTCACATTTGAAGCTTACTAATGTTTTTCTCAACAAGGATTTGCACATTTCCATCTTAACCCAGCAAAAATAAAGACTACTGATACATTATGTCACCTGCATATTGTATTAATGCTGTTCTACTTATTAAAATTTCTAAGTGAGCCTGTACAGGTAGAGAAATCAATATTCCAATGAACTGTTTTTCTCTTTGGTATTAGACTAGAAGGTGTATGTACATGTTTCAAAGCACTGATGATACAGAATAGAAATTATAAAGATATAACTTTATGGTCATTAATTACATAAACAATTTGACAACAAAGGAGGTAGAAAACTGGTTAAAATGGATTCATTTACCTTTACTGGATTGTGCTTCTTATCACACCTTATGAAATTATTATTCAACTGAAAGCAGCAAGTATTAAGCAGTCTTAATAAATAAAGAGCCCAAATGCTCCAGGTCAAAATAAATCCTCAGTAACACTAATGGCAAAGCTTCCTTAGACTCCATTGTTTTCAGAAATTCACTAACAGGTCAAAATTTAGACTCAGGGTAGAAATTCTCCCAACCTTTTATAATATTCATAAAATAAAACAGAAGCTTGAAGCAAAAATAAGATGTCTTACAATTCATAGAGTTGGTACACTAATTATTGCAGATGAAAGTAATAAAATAGCCCGGTTCATTTTCATAAATAGGCAAATTCCCATAAACTCTGATAATCTTAGTCACAGAGAAAAAGAGAGAACTTTATAATGCTCCTGAAGTAAAGAGGAGAAGGGGGGACATAATGCACAAAACCATGCCTGCTGCAAGTACTAAATCAAAGTGATCTATGAAATAATACACACATTTAGATAGTCAGTCATGTTAATTTAAAAATATCCAATGATCTTTATACAGTAAAATGTCTTTACTTTCAATAAAGAGAGTTAATATAGCACTGTAATATTTTACAACTGGTAGGCATATTGCATAAATGTGTACACATACACAAGCCTTTAGGCAATGTACAGTAATTGGAGAGCAGAAAATGAATGTATGGAGTTTAGAACATGTAGACTCTGAGCACCACAGCAAAATGCCCATCAGATTAAAATTTACCACCTTACTTACAAACAAGGAACTGTCTTCAAAATACATTCACGTGGTCAAAATGTATTGCCTTAATCTAGGGGAGTGAACAAAACCCTTGGCATTGCAGCATGAATAATTTTTGGTGTTTACAAACCAAAGCCAGAAGCTGTACATAAATTTACACCAAGGAAGAATCTGAACAAGCATATTTAAAGCTGTATTTTAACTGCAGCATTTCAAGTAAATATTATCATAACAGAAAGCATGTATTTTGAGGGAAGATCAGTTACAGAAAATAAACTTGTCAGAAAAATTATAGCCATGTGATCTGTTGTATTAGCAGCACATCATCATGTACAGGAGTAAAGAGAATTGGATGCTCCAATAGCCTTTTAAAGCTTTGTTTCAATACCATACCCAAAGGACTCTTTTACAAGTGACAAGCTAATAAAAAGTTAACCTTTCAGGTAAAGAAGACATTGCTTCATAACCATTTCATTGTTGTTTGATTAAACTGAAAGGTAAAATCATTCTCACTCAGTAATCCTCCACACAAAGTATTTATTTTACCAATGTCTGTGACATGCAGTTTCTCCATGGGTCACAACCCATTGCTCTCTCACACAGAATCTGAAGCCTGGTGATTTCTCCCCAGCTCGTGTAGCTTCTAGATTGTGAAGGAAACCAAATTAACAATCCCATTCTTTGCATATATTGGTAACATTTTAAAAATTCTGTGTACTTACAGACACAAGAGACACAAGACCAATGTGAGAC
>JANRGV010000104.1:5555970-5566730 GCA_024734035.1 Alethe castanea | reverse complement strand
CACCGAGGCGGAGCGCAGCGGCGGCGGCGGCGGCGGCGGCTGCAGCGTGGAGCCCGGCGGGGCGAGCGCCAGCTTCACCTTCAGGAAGGGCTCGGGAACGAGCTCCTTGAACTTGTCCTGGCTGTCGGCGGGCAGCAGCAGCGCCTGCTCGGGCAGGGGGAAGGGGGCTCGGAGCTGCTCGCTGCTCAGGAAGGTGCTGAGGTGTGCTTCTTTGAAGGGCAGGGGCGGCGGGCTGCCGAACACGCCGGGGCTGCACTGCACCCACTCGGCGGCCACCTCGCCCACCTTCTCGGGCGGCAGGGACTCGGCCAGCTCGTAATGGCAAAGATAGGATTTAGGAGGAGTTTGCTCCAAGGGCCTGCTGGGGACGGGAGCTTTGTAACGGGCTTGATTCTCACGGCTGTTGGCATTTTCCTTTTTCTTTCCCTCTCGGGGGACACCCCGTGTGACAGCAGCTGCTGCAGCGCTGTGCTCGGGGGCAGGAGCAGCAGAGTGTGTGATGGCATCGGGCAGCGTGGCTGCTGTGCTCTCCATCACTGTACACGTTGGTTTATCCTCTCCCAGCACCTCTGGGCCAGCAGCTTCTAGGGGCGACTTGCTTTCCTCCAGCTCCATTGTTTCATCCCTCTCTTTTGCATCATCATCATCATCTCTGGGAGCTGCATTAGTTTCCTCGAGATTGTTTTGAGCCACTGAGTCCCCCGAAACATTTAACGTAGAATTCGCAGAACTTTCTTTGGACGATTCCGAGCTCTCGCTCCTTGCGTTCCTGTCAAGGAAGACACGATGGATTCTAGCCTTCCTTTTCCTGCGTTTCCCCTTTGCCTTGTGATAGGCACCTAAAGCATGTCCTTGCCTTAGATATTCCTCTGCTGGCAATGAGCTTTCATCCGAGGAAGAGGAAGAGGAAGAGGAATAGGTGTGCTGCCTCCGCTTGCGGTGCGGCTTCTCGGCTTCTTCTGTCACGACACTGTAACCTCTCTTTATGGGCTGGTTGTGACTCGGCCCCTTCTCCTCGTTGCACTGTCCTAAACATTTCTGCTCTGGGCTGCAGCTTGACCTCCTGACTTTCCAGCTACAGCAGGTTTTGGAGTGCCGGAGGCTGTGCCTCCTGGAGCTCAGAGCCAGCTGCTTCGCCTGCCTCCGGGAGCTCGCCTTGCTCTTTCGGTGTGGTCCCTTACAGCCGTGGTGTCGGCCACTGCTTCTTGCACTCCAAAAGTCACACCAGCCTCTGTCCCAGTGCATGTGATCTGATGCAGACACGACTCTCTTAGGACCATTTTCAGTGCCAAATTTTGGCTGCGACTGCTGCACCTCACCTGCAGTTAACCAGATATTTCCTGCATCATGTCTGCACTTCTCTGCATTTTGGAGGTGCTGATATTTATTTTCATCTCTGTAAGTAACTTCTTTTTCAGCTACTGGAGACATCTCCATTTCTGCTACTGTTGTGTCTCCACAGTGATGATAATGACAATGACACAATTTTCTTCTCCTTTTCCGTTTTCTGTTTTTGTGAAGCCATTTTTCATGGCCCTCTTTGATCCAGACTTTGTTGTATTTCTCATCTATCACAGTGTTTTGTCGCAAGGGGTTATGAGATATGTGATACTTTTTTATTTTTCTAATCCTGAATGACTCATCCAAGGACACTTTGTTTTGATTTTTTGCAAGGTCACAATCTCTGAAGAGGGAAACATCACTTAACAGGGGGATTGTATAGTTGCACACATTTTTATCCACTTCTACTTCATAATCGCCACACTCTGAAGTAGGTCTTTTTGTAAAATCTGAGACTAAGATACGGTTAGATTCAGTTTCATGGTGCAAATGAGGTATGTTTGGTTGATGCTTGGGCTTCTCTTGGCTTTCATTGGCTCTTGATGACTTAAAATCAAAATATAAAGGATTACAGCTATAAGAAATTGATGGGTCTGTACTTGTGTAAATTAACATTTCTGATGGCCACTGAAGAACATTTGATCCGTATTTGCTAAGAACGGGAACAAAGGGTTGGCAGGGTCTCTTGTGTATGTCCGGTTTGCTTTTTGGGGCTCCACCACCTTCTTCAGGCAGTGATGGAGCTACTGCATCTGCCCCCAGGTTTTTTATTTCGGTTTCAGTTGCAGGTGGATCACTGCTCCTGTTGTTGCAGTTTTCCTCTGCCGCACCCTGCAGGGAGCAACAATCCCGCACAGGTTCCTGCACGGGAGCTCCGCTCGCCTGCAGCTCGTGCCCGCTGCCGTCCAGGGGCAGGACCTGAGCTCTGTCTGCAGCCAGGGGCAGGCTTTGCTCCCCTGAGTCGGCCACACTGACATCCACACCGTGGCCATCCGTGTCTGGGGACGCCAGCTTGGAGTGGGACATGGCAGGAGGCACAGCTGGGCTCTCCAGCACCCTGCTCTCCTCACTGGACAGCTCCTTGGGCTCCAGAGCTTCTGCTGTGTCCGTGCATTTCTCCACCACTGGGTGAAAACAGTTGTGTTTCTCCTCAGGGCATACAACTATTTCTGCTGCTGAAGGAGACTGAAGGTTACATGTTCCCGGGACAAACCTGCTCCTCCTGCTGAATCCATGCTCCATGGAGGTTTCCTCATTGAACTCATAGAAAACGGCAGCTGAAGACTCCAGTTTGACTGCTGCTTTCTTAGGAAAAGCAAAGGAGAACCCAACTCTGTGTCCTTGAGCTCCTTGGACCTGATCTCCACATTTGTTGGGGTCGGATTGATGACTGCCTGCATCTCCAGGGGTGGAAGAAATGACAGAGGCAATGTCTTTGCAATTCTGTGCATCGTGCATTAACGTGCAGCTGAAATCCTGGCTTTTGGCAGAATCTACGGCAGCACTTTTGGGGATATCATTGCAATCATCTTGCACAGTCACTGTAGTGGATTTGAACATAGGGCCACTTCCAGGAGCACTAGGAAGGAAAATAAAACTTAGAGTCAATACTGTTGACAGAGAACTGCTGACAGAAACATAGCATTACATTGGGAGATTTTTAAGGAAGGAGGAAGACTCTGTGGATATGTACATAGAGACCACAAAAATTGCCATCTTTTATAAGAAAGGTGACTAGTATTAGAAAAAAAAGAATGAGTAAATATTATGCTCCCAGCTCCTTCACTGAAGTTATCAGCAGAAGAACTACTATTCCTGCAAAGTAGTTAACTTTTCCTAGACACACTGGCAGGCTGAAGAAGAGATTTTCTGTCTCCACAGAAATCTTGCTTCTCCTCCCAGCAGACCACCATGGTTACAGCACTGTTACTACAGATAGCAGTTTTACATTCCTTCATGCTGCAAAACATATTAAAACAGAGAGTGCTTCATAGAGCACTTTGCCCACAGTCATCTTTGCAGTGGCTGCTGCTCTGCCCACAGGAAATCCCCCAGCAGCTCCCATCCTATTTGTGTGCACAAACCAAACCATAGCCATCTCAGCAATTTCTTTCATGGAGAAATAAAACTGGGGAGAGGATTTCAGCTGACAAAAGTAAAGTAAGTGATTCATCCCTCTTGAGAAAAAAATTTATTACTGTCTACTTCTGTTCTTCATTTCATGTCCTCTTCCCATCTGTTCTATTTGACTTAATAGGAAGGAAAGAGAAGAGCAAAAAGTATTTAAGCTGACAATTTTCCAGGATCCACAGAAGCTGCTCAGCACTAGGAGTAATGGACCTACGTTAAAACCATTTGTTTGTTTGTTTTAGCCAAATCACTCTGTGTTACAGTGCAGAGCAGTACTCACTGATGAGTCATTGGTAAAACTTGCAAATGTCATTTAGGGTCCCAAGAAATTCTGAGATGAAGAATAATATCTTTACCCTAGCAGGTCTAGAAATTAAGGTAGAGGTTTTATGAGAAAGGAAATCCTCATGAGAATTCCCTCCTTGCCCAGCTCTTTATAAATTTGAAATATATATTAAACCCACACACATACTGTTTCTTTCACAGAATGAAATGGTGACTTCTACAAAACCAGTCTAGAAAATGATAGTTTAAAAAATCCCATGTGTCTGTCTATGTCTCACCTCTAAGGATACAAAGTGGTAGTAAATAGCAATTATGAAATAGATAAATCAGGCTCAGATAGAAATTCTTCAGGAACTAGTAAAAAGATATTTCAAAAAACCCCAAATAATCCAGAAACAACAAAGACTTGCAAAATCTGTGCTTCACTAGCATGGAAAAAGGGAAACAGTAAGTTCCTCTTTCTCATGCAACATGCAAAATTCAGGTTTTTGAGCACATTTAGGGGGAATGATATCTAATATACTCAAGTGTAAAATACGGACACTCAAAACAGTCATGGAGGAGAAAGAATCTCCACCTGAGTTATCATAAAAGGATGAAAAAGTTAGGTGCTGTGTTGCTCCTGTCAAACAGACCCCATGACATTCATGTTCCATCCACCTGCTCATTCAGACCTTGTTTCAGGACACTGCCCACCATCCCAACTAGGGACAAAGAGATTATTTCTGAACAAGAGCTGCAGCTTGGTTGGACTTCTCTGTTAGCTCATCTGGGGGGGTGAAGGCTGAATAAAGAGAAAACATTTGCACATGAGCATCTACATTTTTTCTTTCTTTTTTTTCTTCAGAGATTACACTGTGACAAGCATATATATTTTCAGTGGCTTATCAGTGCCAGAGCTGTGTCATATTTTGAGAATTCAGTCACAACTAGAAAGCTCAATACTAATTTCAACAGCTTGCCTAGATACAATACTAAAAATGTACCAGTAGCAAGGAGTCACTTTTGCAGAGGGAAGTAAACACTGCTGAGCAGGGGAAAGGGAGCACTTACCTTTTAATATAAAAAATCTGGCTATTGAGATCTAAAGCTAGGTTTCTGGATGCTTTCCCAGGCGAGCATTTTGAAAACTAAACCGCAGAGATCTGTTACATCCTAGAGAGACAGACTGTGTTCCTCACCTCATCAATGAAGTAGTGTCAGCCTGCAAATGCATGACCTAGTTCACTCAGCTTTCAACCAAAGTGCCTGGTTTTATGAAATATATATGAAACACATCTTTTTTTTAAACTAAAAATATGTGTCATTTTAGCTCAGCTGAAAAAGCAACGTTAAACATTCATTCCTGCACACAGTGTGAATCAAACACAGAATGCTTCCAAAACACCCTAAAAACACATGTGTGGCTACAGCCAAGGGTCCCCTGCATCCCACAGCTCCAGCTAACAGTGGAGGGGTTATTTGAAAGTATTTTTTCTGTTTGAGCAGCTATGGACTTACCACGTTCTCTCTTTCCTTAGCTCAGCTAGCTTGTGCAAACGTTGAAGGGCTTTCTCCTGTTTTCTTACATCTTTCCGGGACTTAGATGCTACATTCCGAGCAAACTCCCTCTGCTTCAGCTCCTTCAGTCTCTGCAAGAAACAGCCACAAAATGCACATAAAAACCCCTGGGATGAGGAATGTTGTAGTGACAGTCACTTGCTGGTACGTGCTCACAGCATGAACCTAACCATGCAAAAAAAATTTAAGGATTTCAAGGCAATAGCCAAAACACCTAGAGATGCTAGAGATAGGTTAGCCAGGCTAACCTAGCAAATATTGCTGTAGCTTTTGGGATGATGTAGATCAGCCTCAGTAGGATGAGGCAAAGTTCACTCAGAATTTTGCTCATGATTCTTCCCCAAAACATCCTCCACAGCATAACTCCTTTCTGAGATATTAATAAAAAATGAGACCACCCCAGGTATTTTTCTGCAAAGCCTCTCAAAAGCCTACTGACCTCCCAGATGATATTAAATCTTGATTTTTTTCTTGCCTGAGATGCTGGGCATGGCACTTGTCACTGCTGCTCTGTGGAAGGTCCCTGTCAGCTCTTCTCTGCAGATTACCAGGGTCCCTCTGGCCCTGCCCTGCCATGTTATCAGCATGCCAACACCTGCAAAGCTCCTGAGAGCTCCTCTCCTGCCATGCCAGGCATTATTAGGGATGTTAAAGGGTCCTGACCCAGCAGGGGATCTCCACGGGATGTGATGAGCAGAGAAGTCTTGCATTCTGAAATGGGGAGATTGTGCCTTTGAAGGAGCCTGTGTTTCCTGCTCACACAGCATTTATACAGATACCAAGGTGCAGTCCAGGATCTCAGCTGATTTTATCTCCAGCCTGCCTCTTTGCAGGAATCTTGTTTTCTTTATATCACAGAAGGACAATATGCAGCAATCCTTGGTTCTTCATGTCAGCAAAATGTATTCCAGTACCCCACTGGTCCTCAGTGTGCCCTGATTATAGCTCACATCATCTTCCAAAACCATAATCTCACAATTCTGAGAAGAACCCAGTAACTTGCTACCTCCATTTAGTGTCCAGGGCTAATGACTGACCATGAACAGTGATTTATAGAAGCAAAAATTCTAATTCAAGTTGTTTGAGGGCTATTAAGAGCTTTTGTCACCACTGTTGGCACACATAATAGATACACAGAATAGAGTTTGCAAAATACTGTCAGCAGCATTCTCCTGCTCCTTCCCAATTCTTTTTAGTTCACCCCCTTTGTGAATTTTTATTTTCCATGTTCACAGAAAAACACCTCACACATACTGCCACCCATTTCTTCCTTGGGAGGGAGATCAGTCCCTGCACCAAGCTCCATAGGGAAGTGGCCCCAGCACCAAAGCTGCCAACAGCTGAGGGACCAGGTGGTTCTTGGTGACACACGGCTTAGTTTTAGGTGGTTCTGCAAGATTCTCAATTAGTCTTTGCCATTTTGGGTGATGGTAACACTACTTGGGCAGTCCATTCAATGCCAAGAAATAAATATGGAGAAACATGCAGAGAAAACAAACTTGCAGAAAAATGAGCACCAGTCTCTATTTTCAAATTTTGCATTATTTTCCAAATGCCTGGATATCCTTAAGAGATAGAGAAAAATAATCAGAAACGTAATCACATCTTCCACCCTTTATATTTTCTAAATATCAAAATTTTCTACTGATAAAAGTTTGTTTTATTGTGCTAATACAGTAGAAGATTCTAAGTACACTCAAAAATAGATGTATGATATCTTTTTCTCAGAAAAAGGATACTTGAAATGTGGAGCATCTTTGTTGAACATATCTTACCCTTGTGCACTCTTGTTTTCTTAGATAGCATGATACTGACCCTGCCTCCCACCAGCCACTCATGAAACCTGAAGTACTTCATTTCACACACAACTTCTGAGTACTCAAAACACAAGAGAAGAAATTTACTCCTTCCCCTCCTCACCTCCAGCCCTTGGCACTTAAAGAGAGGATTTAATTGCATTCTGTGGAACACAATATTTTTTCAGGGTTTTTTTCCCCTTCAGTGCTAAGGAAAGAAGTAAGTGAGAAGTAAGGGAACAAAAGGAAAGTAGGGTGCTGTCTCACATGGTTGAAAAGGAGAAGCTGAGGTGTACACAAATCCATAGTCACCTCCCAGCTGCAGTACTTTCCTGCAATTACTGGGATGATTATAATTAATGATTTGAGTGCGACCAGATTTTGAGCCCTTTAGTCTTACTGCTGCAAGTTAGCAGCACTCCATGCCTGTTCTCAATTTTTATGTAATTAAATTATTCTCCTTGGATGGCTACAAGTAGGTGAGGCACAAGTTTTGTGTGCTCAGCCTTTGCCTGCTCTTTTCTTCTGGAGAATTCCAGAACTCCCCTTCTGCCAGACCTCCTGCTAGATACACCCTCCCTCTCCTGTACAGAAAACTGGTCTTTGCAGAAAATGAACCACTTACACAATGGGCTTTGGTTCTTTTCTTCCCACAACTGGTGTCTCAGTCTTTCATGGAGTGCTTTAACAATCTGCAAAGATTATACCTTGGCAACTCCTGAGGTCTTTATTCTGCAAATAAATGTCTAAGTGGAATTCCTCCTAGCTCTAAACCACAAGACATGCACCTGGTATTTAAAAAAAAATTTCTTTAAATAAAAGATCACCTAAATGAGTAACTGCATCCCCTCCCTCTTTTCTTTTCTTGATACTATAGTTATTTTCTACTTTGTTTTTTTTTAGCCATGTGATGAACTATCATCACCTGCATTCCCTTACTGCACTCAGTCATGCTCAGGGTTGCTGGCACTGCATTTATGCTGCCCTTAGTTGCAAATCATTGGTTTCTCCTGAATTATGAAAATGAAGCTGAGGTGTTACCCAATCATACCATAGTCCATGCATTCTTAGCAACAAAAGGACCCCCCTAAAGCTGTTCAAAGTAAATAGCAGAAACAGGAAAACAACTGTGACTTGTTCCTATATCCCATCTTTTTTCCTTATCATTTTTCTGCCTTTTGATGTGGCAGAGCTGCTCACTAATGCTAACTTCAATAGCCAGTTTAATGCCTGGTATGTTTGGTTTTTTCCATGGATCAGTAGGTAAATTATTAGCAGGCTGGGAAACTGTACTGGATTCCCTCCTGTACTTTCCTCTGCAGCTCAAAAACGTGTGTGACCCAGCCAGCAGAGTTCAACCAACAGTCCACAATGAATAATTAAATGACATTTCTCCAAGAGACCTAAATGCCTTCATCATTATCCTGGTACAGTGCATTGCCACGTTGGAGGTGCAGAGCACAGGCGCCCTCGGTTTGCAAATGGCTCTGCCCAGCCTGAAGGGATGGATGGGAAGCCTGACCCTGATTCTCCAGCCTTGGAATGTGATCCTGCAGCTGGGCTGCTTTCCCTGGGGCAGGAGCTGGGTTATTTTAACAAATCTAACTGTAACACAGGGCCTGAAGCAGAAATATTCCACCTACTTCTGAAAAACCCAGTCAGGTATCTTAGTGCACAGCTGGTACATCATTAGCCCAGATGAAAAGCAAGACTTTTACAGGTTCCTGTGTACCTGTGCATGGATGGAACTATCCATGAGATGGCCCAGGAGCTCCAAACTCAGGTGTGGCTGCATCTCACTCCCAAAGAGCTTTGGTGTTCCCAGACTTGCTTGTGGAAAACAAGTGTAAGAAAAAATCAAGGGAATCCTAAGAGGATTTGCAACAGGTTCCTATTCCTGGTCTCTTCACCCTTTACCACATTAGACAGTTCATTTCAGCATGCTGCTTTTCAAAAAGTTTCCTAATTCTAGGTTTCCCAATTAAGAGTTTCCTAATTCTCCCATGTATTTTATAGTAGAGAAACCACAAGCCCAGATTCTGCTGCCAGAGCCAGATGCCAGAAATCCTCCTCTGGATCAAATCCTCTCAAAACCAAAGACACATTATGGCATTACATGCACTTCTTACATCATTATTACAAGCCTTTTGCCACCCTGAAAAGTGGCTGTTGGAATTTTATTTTTTTTCTAAACTCAAGATTTAAAGACTTGCAGCAATAGCCCTTTAAACTAATAGACCTTCAAGACACTGAGAAGGCATTAATTAACAAATAGGACAGCAAAAGCAGCTAAAGGCTGAATAGTGAAACCCAACATTCATGAATACTATGGCATTAAGGTGATAAAATGGGGGAGAGGGAACCCCAGCCTCAAATAATTTTATAACTTTGAACATATAACTTAACATTGTCAGAACTGACTCTGAAGCAAAGCAGTGAGACTTTTAACAAAGTTTATGAGACTGAAGGGGAAATCATAACAAGCATCAGGATTGATACAGGCCCTCTCAATGGTGCTAATATCTCACAGAAAAAGCAGCCATCCCACCAGCACAAAGGCATCATCTAAGGACTGCCTATTCAAACAGGCTCTCATAAACCACCCTTGGCAAAGCTTATCTAGGAACAACTTTAACAGGGTCAAGAACCAATGAGAACAGTTTTTATAATAGCAGGAGTCAGAAAGATGTCTATCAGGGGATTTTAGGGCAGTGCAGTTCAGATATTATTATGCTAATTCGCTTTTGACCTTAAATTAAAAATTAAATTATGTGGACTTTTACAATGCTGAAAATAAGTAGGCCATAAATTCATTTTCTGATCAATGGAAGTATAAATTACAGAATTTAACAGCCATGACATCAAATTTTGATGCTTTATTGTCTTTTCATTTTATCAGGAAAAATGACTGTGTTCCCAGTAGTCACTAAACCATTGATTTATGTGGTTTTAGCTTTTAAAAATAACTAATCAAAATAAAAGGCCAAGCCCACTCCTTCTCCACCTGCTCATACAGGGACAGGCTGGGATCATGAAGACAGGGGATATTCATGCTGCATGAGCATCCCAAGTCCAGCAGGAGCTTCCCCAGCTCCTATCCTTTCTATAACTCCATTTGTACCCTGAAAGGACCTGGAAGTCCACTGCAGCTCCTTCCTGCCCTTCAAAAATTTCCTAATTACCTAAACATGGGCAACATGGGTTGGTAGCTCAGCACCGTGGTAGAAGTGGGACATAATTGGCATTTGGATTTATTTTAAAAAAAAAAAAAATCTCTTCCCTCTAAATCTGTACATGAAACAAAACATTTTTTTTAATAAAGCTGCTTTTTTGGCTTGTATTTGTTTTTTCTTTTTAAAAAACCTCTAGATATGTAATGAGTATTGATATGAGTGTTGCTGTGCATATTCCCCCTGTCTCTGAGTGCTATTCAGTAACTCCCTGTTAGCTGAGATGGAATACTGCTGCTTTATGTGAATTATGGTGCAGCAAACAGAGTGACAAGAACTCATCAGATAAATACTTGTCACACCAAACCAGATTAGTGTCTCTCACAAAGAGGATCGAGCTATAATGGCTGAAAACATGTCAGCTTGAAACACTTGCAGATGATATGATCACACCCTCCATTTTAAGGAAAAGATTAGC
>JANRGV010000104.1:5514826-5548020 GCA_024734035.1 Alethe castanea | reverse complement strand
TCCTTTGGGAACCTCCTTTTCATTTCCATAACCATCAACAGGTTTTAATAGAGCCCAGGAAACAGGTCCAAGAATGGGGGGCTTGGTAGGAACTTCCCAAATTTTGAGGAAGCAGGTCCCCAAGTGAGCTGCTGGTAGACAACTAAAGCTCATTCTTGATCCCATTTCCCAGATTTGTATTTAAAGAAATAACTTGCCAGAAAAATCACTGGAGATGGAACTAAAGTAATAGATACTTAGTTTTAATAAGCTGGTTAAAGCTCTGTAGTGTTTTCTTTTATCATGAAGTCTTATTAATGTGTAGCATTTTGCTGCACAGAATGAATGGAGTTATGCCTTGAAACTCTATCTTACACTAAGGTTTCAGCACTCTTTTTCCCCTCTAAAATTTAAGAAGGATAATCAGATACTGGGTGAGAAATTGCTTTGTGAAGAAAAAAACATCTTTTATATCTCCACAAAATAGAAGGACCGCTTAAGTAATTTTTGCATAATTTAAAGTACCTCTTGCATTAAAATATCAGTATTTTGCAGCGTTAAATCATCAAGCTTTCATTCAATCAATAAAGATGGTGAAGTGCAAGAAGTTCCCTGAAGAGCTAAATTTGGATCTTTGGCTCCCCACCAGAAAGCCAGAGCCTTCCCTGAGACACCAGACACACTCAGCTGCACCTGACAGAAGCACGAGGTGAGTCTATCCATCAAACTCAGCACACTTAGGCAGCGAGAGCCCCCAGCAGCTCTCACTCCTGGAACTAGAGCTAGTGCTCTCCACCAGGCAATCATGAGTCTGATCCAACCACAGGCAGCACAAGCAGATGCATTAGCAGAGCTGTGACTTGCTCTCTCCTTCCAACAGATGTCGTGGAACAAATCTCATGTGCCGACAAGGGGGACGCATCGCTCTGATGCTGCGAGCTCTGCCTTCTGCCTGGGGTGCTATCACTGACAATAAATCATTCTGCCTGAAATTCCTGCTGACCTTCGAGACACCAGCTGGTGCCCTGAGCACAGCACATCTGCAATCTGTGTCCAGATTCCTGCTAGTGTCAGTCCCACTTCCACCCTGGAAGGATTCTCCAGCCAGTGGCACGTTACAGAAGAGCCTGTGATTCTCTTTCACAGCAAATAGCCAATTGGATGTAACACTCAGAAAAGACTCAGCCATGTTACTTTTTATACCCATTCACATTTAAAATAATTGATCCTTCTTCTCTTGTGCAGCTCCTCAGCTATTTCTGATCTGGCCTAATGGCCCTCTGAATTGGGTTTATGATGGGAAAGTCTTTAAATCTTAATCCTGAAAGCAATAGCAGAACCTGGGGTGAGAGTCACATTTTCTAAGAACTGGTGTTTCCAGTCCTGGCAATTCGGGAAGCCAGAGTTGGCAGCTTGGTTTTGCAGGCTTAGCCCAACAAGAATATTAAAAGTAAACTCTAATAAATACTGATTTTCATAGTTTTGCCTTCCGCTCTTGAGGATCCTGAACATAGTGAAACCATTAATTACACCATCCTAACAGTCAAGGTACTAAAGAGCAATAATTTATTGTCCTCTGTTAGTTGCTGAGTGATCCCCACATTATTGTAACTCCACCATTTTCCAGGTCACAGAGAGAAAAACTTAGATTCTAGAGCATGTTAGAGAAGTAATGAGAAGAAAACAACAAAACCCTTCCTCAAAACACATCTGACTGTCCCAAATAATATTCTGCTACTACCCTCCTAGCAAGTGGAAGGAGAGGCATTGCCTTTAACTTGTGTTCTCTTCAATGTGATCTGATTAGTGCTGCTCATCTGCTGACATGTAACCCAAATGCAGAAGCCAGTGATTTCTGGTGGCTCAAGGACTCAAATACAGACAGCAGTATTTTTCCTTACCCCAAACCTGCAATTCCAATAACAAGCAATTCTACAGTGTTACAGTGGGGGGTTTTATTCTTTTCCAAACACTGGGGTTGAGGAGTACACTGTTCTATCCATGGAACACAACTGCTCTGGGCTCAGACAGTGGCAGATCTCTGACAGTGCACACCAATTACACCCAACAGCAAGGATGGGAAGAGAAAAAAAACTCCGTCACCAGCTGAAGCTGCAGGGGGGATTAACATAAGGTGATCTGAATACCTGCCTGGATTTTGGCCAATGCACAGCTGGAGCTAGAACCCTCTCTCCTCAGTAAGCAGCCTGGGAAGTGCAATTACTGTGGTGGTCAAGGTCTTGGGGTGATATCTCTAAGGCAGCAACTCCATCAGCACAATTATATTGCTCCAGTGCCAACTCCAAGGAAAATGTGCCACCAGTCTCAGCACCACCATGTCCTGGAGCACATAAATGTTAATTAGCGACCTTTTTTTAGAAATTATGAGATGCTCCAGTCCTGCACAGTGTGAGATTTGATGAGATTAGAGCACTGGGTGGTACAGCTAATAAATCAGTTTACTGTACAACCTCATTTCTTTAATGAAGAGCAAATACCTGAGCCTTACTAAAGCAAGAGTCCCAGGTGTACACTTGCTAACCAAAGTGCTGGATTTAATTTTTTTTGCATTCCTCCAAAACGAGGAGCACTGACCTACTGCTCATCATTAGAGAACACTCTCCCGTCGGGAGGTCAGCACTAAGCGCAAACTTTAAAGTCAGAATGAAAAAAAAAAAAAGAAGAGATGAGTGGCAAGGCCATTATGGGAGAATAACTAGTATAGTTTTCACAGGGGAATAACTTTTAAAAGCTGACAAGAGCTGTCAAGGTGTCAGGCCTAGAGAAGAGCCAGCACAATTAACATACCCTAGGCTTCAATCTACTAGACGAGGAGAAAGCAGGATTTATTTTGGACAATTACAAGTTAATAAATGGAAGCGTCAGTTCCTCTGTAGAGCACCCATTAAAGCCTACTAAAGGTCAAAACCTCTTACAGTTCCTGTCATGGTAAGCAACACACTACCATTATTTTATATTTCAAGTAATTTTACTGTCAATGACAGCAGTTATAAATGTGCAAGAAAATATTTTCCTTAGCAGTATACCAGGCAGTTTACTCCACAGAAATCATCTGTGACTAATATTTCAAGATTTTTATTAAGAGCTCTGTGGGCTTTATTTATTTATTTATTTGTTATGTTTTAAATTGTACACAAGTGAATGAGGGTGTGTACACAGCCACTTGCTTGTGAGGCTCACCCCAAGAGTCAGCTGAGCTTGCAAACTGCTTCTGCTTTTCTTTACTTCCACTTAAAAAAATTCCAAAAATTAAAAATAAATAAATAAAAATCAGAACAAGAGCTGGGTTTGCTTCCCCTGCAGAATTACCCTCTGCAGTGGACCAAGAAAAGAGGGATGCTGCTTGAACCCTGTTAATCTCAGTTTCCTTCTTAACAATAAATAACAGGTCAGGTGTCATTAGGATACTCTTGGGAGCCAAGAAAGCAGCCTTTTCTCAGGCTGCTCAAGGACAACGAATTATAACAATGATGTTATAACAGAGATGTGATGTTTTGCAGAAAGCATATTTTCAAAGAGGTGTTGCCTTCTTGGACCGAAGAGCCATTTCTATTCTGTATTGCACAAACTACTCTATATAAGTGTAGTGCTTCTTTAAATAAAAGCTCTCTTTTGCTTCTCCATTACAAAAAGAACTATGTTGCATTATTCTTTTTGCCACTCTCCAACAGCTTAAATGCAACAGTCAGGTATCTCCAGATACCTCAGGTTTCTCAGATGGCAGCTGGAGGGATTTACAGAGGAGCCCATCCTTTCTGTGCATACCCATATGGGAAGGCACAGAAGTTCCTGTGAGGCAGGGGATCCCCAGCACTCAACCAGCAGCCAGTGAAGTTGTTCTCCAACAGGGATACACACATGGATTTTTACATTTTTTTTACCTACACTTTTACACTTGTCTTACGCTGAGGCAATAAGAAGCTTCCAGAACCAGCACTTTTTAAATACACACTATTTTCTCGATTGCTTAAGGACAGGGATACAAAACTATTTTTGCCTTCTTGATCTTCCTGTTGATGGAGGCAGGGATGAGTCATTAGCAACTCTGGCTTCCCTTTGTTCACATCCAGGCTGCTGTGCAGAGCCAAAGCAAGATACCCGAACAGCGCTTGGGAAGAAAATCTGCCACCTGCAGAGCCATTTGGAAAAAACTAGCTATCACTGAAGACATTATCTAGCATTATTTAAGTAAAATAAACTCCCACATCATTGTCATCTTAAACCATTTAAAGGCTGCCCAGCTCCCACCATTACAAATCCTATTGTTCATTGTAATGAAAGCTTTGCTTGGATATTCACTCCTCTTCACTCTGATTTTATTTAGTTTAGGAAAAAAGTAAAAGGATCATAAAATAGCCTCAGGTATATAATATATGCCTGAAGGAATTTTGGCATGGGGTGGATGGACATCTGCTTCTGACCTGACCTACTTTTAAGCATCTGAGCACAAAAAAAATCTCCTTCTAAATATTCCCTGTAGAGTACTTCTTTTGGCTGTTAATACCCCAGCGGTTTCACCTGCTCCTTAGAGATTTTATTTTTTTTTTTTTTTTTTCTGTTTGAGATCCCAGCTGAACTCAGTTATGTTGGGTCTGGCCACTTGAAGGTGTTGGTCACAAAGGAGTAACTCAGACTAGAGCTCCCACTGTGCCACGCTCAGTGCCGAGGTGTCAGCCTTGCAGGCAGAGCAGGTGTGAGACAGCCTGGGACACAAACGTGTTCTTATTTACTGAGAACATAAACCTCACACCTAGACTATAAAATTTATCTTAGGTGATGTTTTTAATGTATTTCTCATTACACAATCCATAATTTTTAACCAACCTTATACATTAAGCCGATGCAAAGAGAAGTGTGCTAATTGGGTATTCCTTAGAAATGCAAAACTGTGGGCAGAAAGGAGGGAAGAAAATGAAGTAAACTGCATCAGCAGCATGTGTTGTACTCTCATCCAAACAAAGGGAAAAAGAAGGATTCATTAAGCAAGAAATGACTCTTGAAATGACACAGAAGAAAAGTCTCCTGCTGGGGCTGAGAAGTGGAACTGTAAAGAGAGATGAGAGAGAAGGAGAGGTGGCAGCAGGCTGTGTCTCACAAAACAGAAGAAAGAGAGCCATTCCTTATAGCTTAAGGGTTTTTTAGCAAAAACTGTGAAAACAACTAAGGGTGACTTTGATAAGCACAATTTTAATGCTTCATTCCCTTATTTTACTTTTTTCTAATTTGTCCTTTTGTGAGTGTTAGGAAAGTCTGCAATAATGATCCCTAAGCTCTGGTACTGCTGTAACCCTTCTCTGCCATCCAGTCACTGGCAGTCCCTTGCTTTGTTTCCAGCTCTCATTACAAGCAATTTGTAAGAAGCAGATATATCATTGTGTAGTAATAAATCATGTAACACAATGAGATCCTGCACCAGATGTGGCATACAGATGACAGTGCAAACACTTAGCAGCTATAAAATAAAAAATGAAAATAAAAACAACAGTTTAAAGTAAAAAATTTAAAATTAGCATTTAAAAAGTTTGAGGATTTTTATTAATTTTTTTTTCAATTTTGTTGAATTTCAGTGCTGGAAAAGGGAAGGTGAGGTATAGGAGCAGGGCTTGTTTGTGCCCTCCCTTGTTATCATTATGTGCATCAAGACTGCACACCAAGACAACAGCAGTAAATGCTATCAGAGAAGCCAGGCATTTAAAAGTAGTTACATTAATCATGAATGAACTTGAATTAATGCAATTTATAATTTATATTACAGTGTACCATGGGTCTCTTGCCAGTTCTAATTTAAGAAAAGATGCAACATACTGTTGGAGCAGACAATTCAAGGAAAGAAGGATTGCTGCAAGATGCAAGTGGTCCCATACAGTGCCCTCTCATCTGTCCCTTCAAATGCTCACCTGATTTAGGCCTTTCTTACTTCATTCCTTTTCAGTGTGAGGGTGGGGAAAGCTTAAATTTGGAAGCCACTCAGACCCTTCCTGTAGAGCTGTAGTTGTAGCACTAATTAAAACTAATTAAATCCAAACTGAAAAAATCCAAGAGCCAAGCAGCAGAGGCTCTGCAGCCAAGACTGCATTGACTGCATGGGGGAAAAAGAGAAGAAAAACCTCAGTTCACCTTTTAGCCTCCACTAGACAGTCCTAGGGTGGTTTAGGAACTTGAAGACATTTCTGTGTAAGCTGCAATTGAAATACCCAGAACAAAAGGAATTACTGCTTCACTCTGAGAGGTCCTGCTGCCCCAGCTGCAGGATGGGCAGGACCATGGCTTGTGGCAAAAACTCTCTCCCTTCCTTGCAGTTTGCTTGCCTTGTCACATCTCCTCACAAAAGGCAGCACTGATTGCAACACTAAATTCCATCAACAGGTCAGAGCCACCACTAAAAAAAGAACGAGCTTTTTTTGAGCTGAATGGAGGGTTGATTTTGCAAGGATCAGCAACGACTGCAATAGTTACCCTAAGAGTGGCTGTGGTCTGTACTGAAAAGGTTGCTCAGCTCTTCCCAAAGAAGAATGAGCTCTCACATGGAAGCCAGCATGCACAAACTGCAGGGCATGAAGTAGAATATCAGCAGAGCTCCCAGAGGGCTAAAAAAATATCCTGAAACTCTTTTTTTGCTGGCAAACAGGAAACTACAAGGTGGCTTTTCCAGGATCAGACATAGAGTACTAACCACTGACATACACCACCGAATTGTTTTTGTAAATTAGATCATCTTGTAAGAAATTATTCACCTTGAGGGGTCAGAATTTAATATACTACTAGGAATGTATTAGTTTTTCCTTAGCTTTCTTTTTGATCACCTAACAGCTCAAAACTATGGAGTAACAAAATGCTTTTCATATTATTCATTACTTACAGTTAATCTACAATCTGCTTGATTACTTTCAGGAGAGCAGTGGAACTGCATCTAGAATTTCTGAAAACTGCAAAAAAAGGTGTTCTGCTGATTGGTTTGAATTTTGCAGCCATAATGAAGTTCAACTGTGGAAGACTGCCTCTGTTAAAGCATAAAGAAAAATAAAAAGCAGTATTTTTCTTGTAGGTAATTGCTTAGCTAATCTATTGCCTGATACAACAAAGTGAGTGATAGGTAAACCATCATCTGATCTCCATGCCTGTACAAGTTTTTAATCATTTCTCCCCATCAAAACACCAAATGTCAAAAGATGCAATGCAATATGCACAATGCCCCAGAATCATCAACTAAAAAACTGTATTTTTTCCTATCTTCAAGTCCTAATTATTGTGTCCATTCTTATCTTACTGATAAACAGAAAAAAGTATTTTCTTTTGCAATAGCGCTGGCCAAACAGCAGAAACATGATAGATCCTGATACGGTAAAGCAAAGTTTAAAATTAGCCCCAAGTTCTTGCAGACAAAAATTTTCATGAACTGGTTTTAAAAGACCCAAGTTGGAGTGAAATATATGATCAGAGTTTTATATAAAAGGATGAACCACACAGCTGTATAAATGCATGCCAGGGAAGGGAACATGCAGGATGTATGGAGCAAGCAATGCTTCTTCCTGTCCCTTACTCCTCCCTCCCTCCTTCCCTCCTGCTTTGCACTGGTGCTGTAATTTCTTTCCTGTCACTGAAGTGACAATCTAGACTTGGAAAATAGTAATAAATGAGCAATGTGCAGTTGAAAAAAAAAACTAATTTTTTTTTTGCATGGAAATTTAATTTTAGTGACTTATCGGGTTATCAGGCTGATCTGGATATTGAAAAGGACAGAAATGAGAAGGCTGCAATAATTCAAAACCAGAAAAAAAATAAAGAACTGAGGATAAATACTAAGTTTCTCATCTGAAGAAGGGCTGCCACTGTGTTAGGCTCCTCCTGCAGTACAGAACAGGCTCCTCATGGAATCAGTGGTGTCAGTGCCTGGGGTTAATATTCTGTTTGCAGGCTATTAGTGGGACAGATGGGGCATCTATTCCTCTACTGTAATTGTGTTTGCTCTAAAAGCACTTCTTCAGAAAAAAAAAAAGTCAATTTGTTAATCAAACATTATTACAGAATCAAATTTCCCAAACATGAAAACAGAAAAAGTTACACAGTATCTCTTCTGTTGTAATTACTATGGCAGGGACATAGTGACATGTCTTTTTTCTTTTTTTTTTTTTTTTTTGGTAATGAGAAAACAGAACACTCACTGGCAACAAAACTGGATTTTGCAAGATAAATACTTTACTCAAAAATATCCTCATCTAACCTGTTAGTACAAGTTTTAAGCTAAAGAATGCCTAACTACTCTGTTACCCCGATACCCACCAAGAATTTAATTTTATAGGTGAAATAAAAAACTGGAAGGAAAACACATTTTTTTTCTTTCATCCAGGAAAGAGTGTGTGAAGTTTCTCCCTAAATACACTGAAATATTCATAAAGAACAGAACTTATCTATTTAATTTCAAAATACATTCTGTAAAGTGGAATAGAGACTCTCCAAACCCACCCTCCCAAAACAGGCTGCCCTTGGTGCCCTGCCCTGGACACATCCCATACCCCAGAGGAGTGAAATCCTCAGTCTGCCTCAAACAGCAGAAGGCTTTCTCTTTGTTTTTATTATTTAGAGGAGTTGAGAAAGGAAGCATCAAGTCCATCACAAGGCTCAGCTCCTGTGCTCCCAGCAGTGCTGAGCTATAATTAATAGACCTGGTGATGACCCTTATTAGCATTAATGCCAACACAAGTGCTTAAAACTTAAAAGGAAGCTTTTCACTAAAAAACACCTCAAAAAAACCCCAAATAACCACCAATCCAACCACAAAAGATCATTAAATAATGCAATCTTCATGGGAAAAAAAAAACAAACCAGCCTGAAATACAGTGATAGCGCAGAGTGTATCTGGGAGAGGAGGGGCTCATTTCATGGCTGCATGTGGATTACAAAAACATTTTTTATATAAATTCACAGCTGAACATTTGTTTGTGTTCCCTTAATATTTAAAAAGGCTACAAAGACAAGTATGTTCTCCTGAGGGGAAAAAAAGAAATATAGGAAGACATACCAAGTTACATTTTGGGAAAGCAATAACAGCAAGAAAGGACTGCACAAGATAGATTCAAATACAAGTGTTTAAATTTCTTCTATGCTTGGGTAGATAAGACTGCCTGCCCACAAGGATGCACCAAGATGTAGCTCTCTAACATCTAAAGTAAGAGAAGGAATATAAACTTCCTTCATTCCAGAAAATTCAGCTGCAAAAAACCTGACTCTGTTATATTAAAAATAATAAATCATTTAGCCTGAAAGAAAAATATGAAGAAGAGAAATACTCTAATATATCGCCAAAAATTATTTTCACTTGCAAGGAATGTAAAAAAATGGCACTGCAAGTGCCTCCCTGTGTCCCAGAAGCTCCATCCAAGGGCACCTGCTGGGGTCATGCTCTCCCCTGGAGGGTGGAGCAGCTGGATGCAGGATGAACTGCACCTGAATCCTGCATCCTTCCTCTCAGCAGAGTTATTTTATGAAATCTCTTATTAGTGAACATGCCTGAAATCTGACCCACAATGCATCACTTTTTGTTCATGAAGCCAATCTTCAGAAAATTCTGGGAACTCTTCAGTTTTTGTCCTGTACTACACCAAAGCTCTGGACATGCTGCTCTAGCAGACAACAGGGTTTTTTGAGAATCATTATTTCTACATTTCAAAAGTTGCATACAACACGTTGCCTCTGGCTCAGTTCGATTCCCACAGCTCCAGGGCAAACTAACCTGCAAAAAGCAGGCCTGAAAAAATACAGCATAAAATACTGCTGGCTGTCAGTGAAGAGTTTATTTCTATCACTGTATTATATCCCAGTACTTGTGCCATTTCCCTGCAAACAGACACAAACTCTTGGGCTGTGCCAGAAGCTGCAGATGCACTGCAGTGCACCCTCTGCAGGTGCCAGCCAAGGAGAAGAGTTGGGGTTTTTCTTTTTCAGAGGGAATACTCTGCAATGAGAGCTTTTAAAAAAAGCTCTAATGATGACTACAAGGATTAGTTGCTTTGTTTTCAAATTGCAGGCTCAAACAACTGCTAACATCCAATTATCTTTGCTGGGAATAGAGGCATCCCAAAAGTGCTGTATTGCTCTTAATTTATACCTTACATGCCTTGTAACTCATAGGAGGTACAGGTGTAGCAAAAGGATGGGGGTTAAATTATTGTTATATCTAATCACACCTTTCCACTTCCAAACTTCTTGTTCTCCACCCATATTCCACAAAATATTTATTCAAACACATGAAAATTATTCAAGTTTGGACTTTTAACTGACTAGAGATTGATATTCTCTAATATGAATAGAGATTATCTCCAGCTTATTTGGCACTGATGTCAAAAAAATGTGCAAAGAAAAAGATGTAAGGAGAAGAGGAAAATGTAGACAGGAGAAATCTGTGTCTGGAATAGGAAAAGGGGACAACTAATAATTTTGTCTTCCCACATAAAACTGGTGCATTATTCCCTGCATACAATTTTAAATACATTTGTAGAGCACAGAGATCATTTTCATCCAGAGAGAAACAGTTTGAGAAATGACCTCAGATTCTGTGGGGAAAAATTCCTGCTTACAATTTACTTAATTGATTGTATTTTCATCTGTGGATGCAAACACATTAGGGCTATTTATTTTTCATCCCAGCTTTCGCTGTTATTGTTGTTGTTTGGTATTTGGAAGAGTCCCCCTGGGAGGGCAAAGAACACCAAGCTTGAGTGTGCTGCTGTGGTATTTAGGTGATTAATCAGCAGTTCTGGGATGCAGACTTTCAAACTGTGTGGTGACAAAAGACCCTGGAGGAATGAGTGGCACAGGGGACAGAGCTGTGGGGGTCCAGATTTCCTCCCCAGGACAGCACAACTCACCAAGCCCAAGCAGCTACCACACAAAGATCACTCAGAGCCTCAGGCTTAATGCTCAGCCACATTTATCAAACCTGCAGCACCTCAAGGAGCACAGGTAGGGGTTCTCAGCACTCAGAGATGCAGGAAATGCTGCACAGAGTCAAACCCTGGCATGGGTTTCAAATCCCACATTCTGTTTAGACCATCATTATCAAATAGCAATTCTCTCATTACTATATTCAGTAATAGCAGTTCTGCAATTGTTGCTCATCTCTGTACTGAGCTCAGAACATTGCTGCTTTTAAGGACACCAGCATTTTATTTTGTTTGGGGTGTTTTTTCTTTGTTCAAGCTTTCAAAGCAAGCAGAGAGTTCATTTTTCTCCATTACCACTGACTGCTTGCAAGTTGCTGTTCCTGCAGTATTTCATAAAGGCCGCAGATATGCTCTCCAAACAATACTGTAAAAGCTAAGAACAGGAAAACACTAACAGAGGCAGTGGGGCTCTTGAGACACTAAACTCCTTCAGGTCCTAGGAAATAAGATTGGATTTACCCTTGTCCTGTGCTTTTCTTTCTGGACTGCTCAGAAGGCACTCACGCTATCTCAAAGTGGGTGTTCACAACAAAGACACAACAAATCAAAGCACAACCAACACCTGACAGCACAGGGCCTCCCAGCCAGTGGAGGAAACCCACATAATAAATCTTCTGGTTTAAATCCTGTAAATTTTGTGTGCTAGCAACATTTGAATGGATAGAAAGAAAATCGTCTACAATAGAATGGAGGTACAGGAGCTGTTAAGAGCATTTTCTCTGCCAAACCCTCCCATGGCTTAGATGGTGTGGTAACAGACTGCACAATTAGCATTAAATATGACTTTTCAGAAAAGCTGGGATGAACTCAGGTTTAGGCAGAGCTTTCACCCATTTGATCATATAGAAACCACTCTTGGGTGCTGGGATCACTGAAACCAAGGTGACTGCACAGGCTTAAAACTGTCCTGGGGTAGTGGGAAACTCTTTGTGCTAAGTACTTCCCCTTACCTGTCCATTATTTTATTTATGTCCATTATTTTTCTAGAAAGAAAAATATAAAGGTGCTATAAAAGGTAAAAAAAAAAAAAAGCAGCAAAATCCAAAGACAGATTACTAGTTCCTCTCATCTCTACTGAACTACTGGAAAATTTCTGCCATTGACATAGGAAGTCTCAGGACAAAATCAGAGCATTCAACAGTAGCACCTGCACATGTCTGCAGCAAGCTTATTAAAACTACCCAAAGAAAGCATTTGCTATGAAGTTCTTGAAAACAGAGTGAGCCTATGCTGCAGCACATGCTGCCTGCCACCTTTTACACCCAAAATATGGGAAGAGGAATGTTTTTTCTTCATAGCACCAATAGAAACCACCACAAAAATCATATTCCAGGAGAATTAAACTCAACATTTTATTTCAGGAATCAATAGTTTTACTTGCCAGTAACATTACTGAAATTTTTTTACTTTGGCCAAACAAGCGTCCATACAATTTTTAATACTTGAAAACTGTAATTTTATTTTTTTTTCCTAGCAGGGAGATTAGACTTGTGAATGTTGAGCAGAGGAAGAGGATGGCTTCCTGTTTCACCAAACACATCCACAGAGCCACAGACCCTCTGCACAAAAGATGGAGAGGCAGGAGCTGCCATGCTGCATCAGAGGCTGGTGCAGTGCCCACCATCTCCTGCCCAAAGCCATGAGAAAACAAGAATTACCATGTCAAACACTGGAAAAAGATTCCTGTTAACTCTCACACCTGACCTCAGCTTCAAAATCAATTTTTCATCAATTTTTCATCAATACTGAATAGAGGAACAAGGACTGCAGCCTTCAGGTTCTCATAATTTCAAAGTGCTTCACAGCACTGAAAAATTAATAAATATAAATCCTAAGTGAGGTCAAGTGGGGCAGACTCTGCCCATAACTTCTCTTTTCCTGCCATGCATCACTGATGTGCTGCTGTGTGAATGCAACACCTGAAGAATCAGTTCCAGCTGTACTTCAAATAAAACTCATAATAAACAGCTACAAGATGCAATTATGCCTCTTTCCCTCCACCTTCTCACAGATTGCTGTTGCTTCTGAGGTCCACATCTTCACAGCTCTCCAAACTAAATCTAACACTCACACTGACAGTGCAAATTATGGGCTAAATAAAAATACCAGTGAAAGAGAGAGAGAGAAATGTTTCAGGGACTAGTGCTAAAGAAAAGAAAAGCAAATCATTATTCTATATAATGCACATATAAAACATACAGCATCTTATCTATGTTCAGCCTGAGCAGAATAACAAGGAAAAGGGAGATTCAATTAGAATGAAAAGCAATCAATCCAGATGCACAACCATATGATTTCACCAGATTAAAAAAAAAACCAAAAAAAACAAAACAGAAAAGGTACAGAATAATTACCAGCTAAGTGGCCTATGTAAGAATTTTATGTACAGTTACTATTATTATACCTTTACACTATCATTACATATCTCTTCAGAGGAGTCAAGATGCATTGTCTTTCCTTTTGAATTGAATAGATTTAACCCCCCTGCAGATCAGGATGTTGCCCTGGGATGCCTTTCCTCTCTCATTCTGTGGAAGCACTGCTTTTATCTCACCAAAGACACACAACTCAGAGGTAAAGTGATACACTGTGGTGATAGAAACCTAAATACTGATGCTTTAAAGCTAACACACGGAAACCTTTCATTGACACACTTCTTTTTAATGCAGTGCATTGAAATAAAATCATAGCTCATTTCAGAACTCTACCTGCACTACTTTAAGTAGTCATAGCCTGTTTCAGAACCGTTCTGCACTAAAAAAATAAAGTTTACCAAAGAGCATGTCAAGTTTCTTTTGTACATCTGTTGCAACAAATATTTCCCAGTAAGTCACGTCTGAAGTACACCATAGCATTTATGTAAAAAATTAAACTGGTAAGAAGGAAATTACACATTTACAATTTTATTCATATTATTCATTATTATTAATCATTCTCTGTTCCTCCTCACAATTTTCTATTTCTTCCCACCTCAGAATTTTTGACTTAAAATCTTTATGGTAAAGATTTATTTCCAAGAAAACAGCGTATTTTGCTTTCCAAAATCTGCAATAGAGGACAACTCAATTGTGATTTCATCTGAAGGAAATCTTATCTCATTATTCTGTCTGAAACTAAGTTAAAGTAGTGAGCAGATTTCTCTTACCTGTTTGTGAGCATGATCATAAGAGTTAATGTGATTGTCAAACTCCTGGTGTTTATAGTACTGCTTGTCACAGAGTTCACAGTAGAAGTTGGCTTTAAGATCTTCCAGAGCTTTTGCTATGGTGTTTTTCTTTTCAGCATAATCCTGGAGGGGGGCAGGAAAAAAGTAATTTTAGTTTTGCCTTTGATGCTGCGAATGGATTTTGTGCTCTGCAGTTAATCATATTTGTAAACATTTACACACATCTGTAGCTAAAAGCCTTCCCATATTTGCTGTGTTACACTGCACATATTTACTGGATCTGCTGTGAGGCTGAAGATTTGCACATTTCAGTTTGCTATAGAGTTGCCAGCTCCCCTTCAGGGCTCTGTCAGAGGCTAGAAGGATTCCCCTGGGTTCTATTTAAATACAAATATTTATCATGCTGAAGGCTATTTTCAAGTTAATTTTGATCCAAGCCTCGCTCCTCAGTGATATACTCAAGCACAATAAGCACAAAGACACAAACGGCAATAATTTAGTTACAAGGTTTTTACAAGAAAGTTTGCTTACTAGAAAAAACAAACAAACAAAAAATGCCCCCAAATTAAAGAAACTACTAGGTCCTTCTTGGACGTTTTCAAAGGTGAGATGTAATTAATATCTTCATCACTCTGTGTTGTCATCCCATACACACACATCTCTGTTTACCATACATCACACACAACTCTGCTTATCATTTATGAGAAAATTACATACAAGACTTTTTAATTCCCTAAATGCATTGATGGTAATGTGGCCTGTTGTGAAAGAGCATGGAAATGGTCTGTCATGTCAGATTAGTGTAATACCAGTTAAACACTGAACATGAATAACCCAGTGCAGTGGTTCCTGCTTTTGACAAGTCTGTCTGGGATAGAATCTTAGGCTGAAATCCCAAACATGTCAAATATTGTTTAAAAAAATAAACCCCTCAGATTTGTTTCTCAGAGTTTCTTCACTGTGAGTTCTTTGCTTCAGGTAGATTAAGATAAAAGATAATATTGTAATCAGAACATCCCAAACTGAGTTAATCCGGGGGAAAAGACTGTATTTGCTTGCAGTTTTCACAGCTGGCAACTCCTATACTTCCAATATATTTTGGGGACTTTAAAATGGAAAATTTATGTTTATCACATTAGAATATTTTCATAACAATGCTGTTTATTCTCAAGAGAGAGGAACAGTAGTCATAAAATTAAAATTATATCCAGAAAGTACTTATTATTTAAAGTAGCACTTTAACTATAATTCAGCATGATTGGACTGCTAGCAAACACTGTTGATTCATACCCAAACTGAAATACTCCCTCACCAAAATTTTGTCCATTAATAGGATTGCACAAGTCACTTCAGAGTGGTTTTTTGAATATTGGCTGACACATGACAAATTCACACATTCCTAACACTTTTCTACAGTGATGTTTCATAAAATCTGTTCCATTTTAATGCAGAGTGAGTTAGCATTTTATTTCAAGAAACAGCAGTACTTTACACTTGAAAATGCATTTATGTACTATGGAAATTTCACCTGAAAACTCTGAACTTAGCTCTTGGTATCAGCTAATAAAAATTACAGGTTTTAAACCACTTCAAGTATTACCAGGATGCTGTGTATGGAAAGCAGTGGAAATAGCAGGAAGACCCTGTGGAGATACACTACCTTGAAACAATTTAAAAGTAATTCTTATAGTCTACAATAGGAGGACAGCTAATTTGGGTTTACTAAAACATGAAAAAGAAAAAAATCTGAATTTGGGGGAATTATCTGAACTCTGGAATACTACTAAACATCAAAAAAAATTATATATATATATGCATATGTATATGTATATATATGTATGTATGTATGTATGAGGAGAGTCAACATGATGGATCCTAAGACAAGAACAGTGAATTGAATGATGATTTTTCATAAAGATCTAACACCATGCTGTTGATTAACCTCAAGCAAATTTTTGTAAGACTTACTAACGTTGTGAAGTACCTTGAATAAAGTTATGTAACTTCACTGCTGGTGTCCTTGACATAAAGCACCATTTTTGAAACATTATACTTTCTTCATAGCAAAACCCAACCTGAATGCAATTAGATTTGGCATGCCAATGCATATTAATGAGGCAGGCACACTGGAACTCCATGGAAAACTTTACTGCAAAGGATCTTGGGGTTTCTATCATTAAATTCCTTCAGCTGGGGTTTTTGGGGGGCACAGGGTTAAATTTGCATTACACTAGTACATCAAAGTTTCAGAGGTAAGTAAAGAATGGCAACACATCTAAACTAAATTCCAATAGATGAGGTGGAATACAATAATGTGGCTCAATCATGCATGGAGAAGGGACTTTTAAATGACAGGAACCAGAAGTATTTGACCTTGGGAACTTATGAATGGCTATATTGGTTTGACCTTTTAAACCTGTGCAAGATTTTGGTCTGTATAACAAAGGAAAGTGACTCTTAACCAAGCACAATTCTGTTTGCTTTGCACCTGCATTCTGCTGGTTTCAGCTGATGAATACTGAAAAAGGTCATAAACACTTACCTTTTATTCCCTTTGTACCCCACCACCCCTTCTCTCAGGTATTGCTCCCTGAATGACATTGTTCTGGTTTATTCATGCATTCCTTACACCACTCATCACCTCTGCTTATCCTTTCCACAGTCCCCAAAAGAAGATCTAAGAACATGCTACACCACAGCACCATGCATAAATCCATTCATTGTGTCTGTTTTCCACCCTTTCCCTTTCAGAGTAATTTTTTTAAATCATGATGCAGCACTAAAGTAACACTTTTATACAACTCCTTTATCATCCACATGCTTTGCTGCTGTATAACATTTTGCTGGCAGATGTTTCTATGCAGCTACTGAACTTCCCAACTTTCAAAATTTCCCATTTCTCCAGGGGCAGCAGTGGCTCAAGACAAACCTCAAGACTTCATCCTACTGTATTTCACATGCACACACATAAAAATCCCCCTGAGAACACCCTTAAAGGATGGTGTTCAGGAGATTCTCTGTTCTTGTGGGATTCCCTGGGCGAGGCTGGGACTGAGCCAACTGTTCCTGCTGCTGGGAGTGAGCAAAGCCCAGAGCCACTGGCAGTGAGGAAAGGCTGATTGCAAGGATGAGCAGAGACTGGAAACAGAACAGAGGCTTCTGGTTCTCTGCCTTCTAACCTGTTACTAATATGTGACTATTTTGAAAGGAGTGCTGGTTTGGCAGAGGAGCCTTTCCCTAGCCCTGTCCATATTGATAACTTCCCAAAAACTGATAGTAGAAAATTAAAATAGCTGGACCTTGAGAGCAGTGGGCAATGGTCTGCAGACAGAAATAACCTGGAAGCTTATTGGGGAGGGATATTCCTGGAGTAAAATAGCAGCCAAAAACTCACTTAAACTGGTTAAATATGATCAAGATAAGTTCCATTTTCATCAAGATTTGCAAACCGTCCTGCAAGTTTTAAAAGAACTTTGAATTATGATTCGGCCTGGTAATAAAACTCAGAACTGAGTGTCACTTAGTTTCATTATTTTTTTCCTGAAAGGCTTATTATCTGAAAGCCTACAGCTATAATTCACTGTAGCTATTTTTCATAATTTATATGAAAGATCTCTAATAAGTGATCCCATCTATCATCTGGCTTTATTTCTCTAAATCCATCTCCTCCATCCTCCAAAGCCTTAAGCCGGTGCAAATGCTCCTGCAAACATCTGATAAATTGGATTAAAAGCAGGTTTTATTCACAGAGGGGCTGTCACCAACCAGACTGGACTTTGTGCTCCCATTATAGGAGAGAGAAAGAGAAAGAAGGGAAACTACAGGAGTGCTGAACTCTTTACACAGATAACTCTGGAGAGCTCCCTGGATGCCTCAGCCAAGGGGATATTTTTATGGAGTGAATTTCCACTACCTGCAGAATGGTCAGCTAAACAAAAAAGAAGGAAGAATGTGAAATTATAATACATTATCTATTCCATGGTGATTACTAGTGTGAATATTCTTACTTTAAAATAGATGTGAGCTCCTTTTATTGTAATAAGCTATTCTGCATTTACTGTGGACTTAAAAGGGTCAGGCCTGCAGTCACTGCAAAGCAAAACATATTACAGAAATAAAACCCTTCTTCAGGATAATTTACTGGTATAGTCATTCCAGAGAGGATTAGGCTGCTCTGGTCTGATCCTCTGGATTAGCACCCATTAGACCTGACAGATGTTCCAGGGTAACCTTGTTTCACAAAAAAAAAAAAAAAATATTTAAAGCTTTTTTCCTGTTGCAATAACTGAAACAAAAAAGTAAAATCGTATTTTAGA
This sequence comes from Alethe castanea, assembly GCA_024734035.1. Classification (NCBI taxonomy): domain Eukaryota; kingdom Metazoa; phylum Chordata; class Aves; order Passeriformes; family Muscicapidae; genus Alethe; species Alethe castanea. The sequence continues at coordinate 5,529,598 of JANRGV010000104.1, read as the reverse complement.
CATTTCAAAAAAAAAATCAAACTAATACTCTTGAATATTTATGTGAAGAAAAGCCTAAAAAGATATTGTTACAAAAAAAAAAAAAACAGCCACAACTTAAGAATACATTTCCCTATAGTTAATAAACTGTGACATCCATAAGCATAATTAACAAAGGATTCCTTAATTTCTGGTATATTTACTTTGTATTATAAAGACAGCACCAAGAAGCAGATTTTGTGGAATAAAATGTACAACTTACTAACATCTCCTCTGCTACCAATTTTGGTATTTCTTGGTATCTAGAACTTTTTAAATATCTTTGCCTAGCACTTTTTTCCCCATGTAAGCAGTCTATACGTCACCCACTGATGTACTTGAAGGAATAAATAAAAAATGGAATGCATTAATAATATTAGTACAGTCTAGTAACAAATCTAATTATTTATAAGGTTCCTGTCCTTATCAAGACGGGGTAACCAAAGCAAAAGGTAGTTACATACATGGATCAAATTACTCACTGATCCTGAAAAATTCAGTTCCAAGCAATGCAGAGGGAGTTTCAGTAAGGAGACTAACAACTGACTGGGAAAATAATTACCAAGAAAATTGTCAGGTCTTTTTGATTACCTCACCTGAAACTTTCCCTTTAGTTGTAGGAGGTGATAGCAAATATAGTTCACAAAGCCACAAACACTATTTCCTTGATCCCTTCTGACATCCTCCTTTTGGGTAAATATGTTTCCAGTAGGGATTCCATTGTTTCATTGCACGGGATGGGCCCAAGGAAGGAGTGTTACCCTATTCACCTGAACATCAGAGGGTGAAAAAAAACCCCACACTACCTTTTTTTTTTTTTTTTTTCCTCAAGACTACCTGCAACCTAAACACTTATTACATGCAGGAGAGCTAATCAGCATTCTGCTGAAAATGCATACTTGAAAATGCTATTGAAGATGTGCAAATTATTATAAAACTGGTTTCTCAGCTTCCCAATAAACACACAGACAGCACTTTGTGTTTGGGCAAACACCCTAGCATTAGGATAAATAACACAGTGAAATTAGAATGAAATAGCAAAATTTATTCCCATTAGTGCTGTTTGCTTCCTAAAGTCATCCTGATTTTGCAACACCACATCTGCTAGCCATGCACCCACTGATGCAAAGCTGAATCCCACACCCCCTGCACTCAGTGGAGCCAGATAAATGAGAGCAGGGCCAAAGCTGGACTCAGTGGAGAGCAAAGCAGTGCAGAATTGTGTCCTGGAATGGTGAGACTGAATTAATTGCAAAGGAAGCTCACAATGAGGCAGCAATTTGTCATCAGATTTGTCTGTCTCATTCACTTACTTAGAGCACTTATGGTGTATAATCACTTTTAACTGGGACTCGTAAAATCACTCGATTGTTTTCTTCTGCCATTAAAACTAACTGTTGGGCACAGGCTTGTAGAATTATTTATTTATTCTAGTGCTTTATAAAACCTACTTTCAGGCAGAGCAGGCAGATTTTAAGTGAGAGTGCTGGCCACACATTTTTGCCTGGGAGGCTGTATTAAGAAGGAGCTCTTTATCAGTGCTTATGGAAAAACATAGGTCTAGTTATATCGAAGAAAAATTTATCAACCACATCTCTACAACTAATCTTCTGACAGAGTGGAACTGAAGGAGGCTTTGCTGTAGAAAGGAAAGATGGTTTAGCTCTAGATATTATCTTCACTGAATGTTCATCACTGCTTAATGATAAGCAAGGGAAGAAGCAGCCTGGTATTAATCTCCTTTACTCCTCTACGTTAAATAGTCCAGTCCATTTACTTTAATTAGAGCAGAATTTTGATTTTAAAACATCCTGGGATTTAAAACATTTGGCTTTTAATTTCCTGATAGCAGGCATGTAGATGTCTGAAGATTTTCATAGCTACTTGACTTAATTCAATTGACAGGTGAGTGCCTAACATAATTAGACTCTGGGAAAATCGAGTTCCTCTACTTGGCTCTTCCATTGACACACCGAATGAAATGAAGTGCTTTTGAACCCTGCAGAACTCACAGCCCTGGGGATGGGCTTAAAGCCCCTCTTGAGCATGAACACCAAGTGCTGGAACAGATGGCAGTGTTTGTGCCTGGCAGCCCTCAATCCAAGGGTTATGACCACATTTTTCATAAGCATTCCAGGACCTGAGGAAGGGCAAAGGACAGGGTGAGGACAAGTTGTTTATTTATCTCACCACAGGTTAACTGACTGCCAATTGACTGACTGCTATTAATTTGGATTAAAAAGTTTCTCTAGAGCTCTTCGAGCTTTAATGAGTTGGTGAAGTTAGCTTTTGGTCTAGGAAAAATTGCCAGTAAAGTTAGGCAAGGCATCAGGGAAACAGAAAATTTGACCCTATATTAAACAGATTTAATTTGGAGCATGTGACTGACCTAGGGTAGAACTTACTCCTGAAATTTTGCATACTTATATTTTCAGGATGAGAGTTCTTGGTGATTATTGCGTTCAGCTTTCCTAGCTTTGGCTGGTCATGCTTGACTATAATAATTTCCTTTTCTGCAAGATTTTTAGCATGATCCTCTGTAGGGATTTTTTTTTCTTAGTAAGCTTTCAAACCAGTTTTTCTTTTTTTTTCCTCTTTTTTCCTTTTGCTTGTATTTTTTTACGATTTTGTAAAATTCCAACTGCACACCAGGACAATATACTCCAGCATGCAGCTGATGATGGTCTGTATGGGTTTATCCCAATGGAAAGAACCATGTCCTACACAGACATCTGGTTATTAAACAGAACACATGGTACAGGGCTGGAACTTCTAGTTAAAAAAAGCCCCACAATCACAACATCAAACCCCAAAAATCCACTAGGAATTACTCTCCTGAGCTCCTTCAGTTGTCTAATTAGGAATAAATATGAGTTTAAGATTTGTGTTATGATGCAATATGATGCAGTAAATATTTATTTTCCTAAAATTAATCCTCAGTGTTATCACAGTCAGAAGAACACTACATCTAAAGTGTAAAAAAAAAAAAAAAAAAAAAGAAAAACAAAAGAGGTGGAAAAAAAAAGGTGGGAAAAAAAGCATCACTCCTTTTAGTATCGTTAAATAATGCAAATAACTGTTTTTACACAGGAGCCCAGTGAAAAAGTCTGCCCTAATGGGAAATGGGATTAAGTTTAAATTTGCCATAGAGAACAGTCCTTGAAAAAAATCCTTCTAAAGATTTATTCTACTCTTGAGTTGATTCAAAATCCTATTCACAATCAGTACTGGAGTGTGATGAGGACACTTGGTCTTAGTGAAAAAGCAGCAACACTACCAAGGCAAAAAGAAATGAGACTGTAAGAACAGTGCTTTGCAAACACACAAAGAGATTTTGAAGATCCTGTTCTTTCATTTCTGAGATTGTTTTTTAAGCTGCCAGACAATGAGAAGAGCCCTGCAGGGGTCCTGATTTACCCTGGTGGATCTATGCTAGCCAAATTAGGAGTGACCTTGCTGCAGTCTTAGACACAGCATCTTTGAGATGAGAGGGGCCTGCTCTCTGAAAACATAATAAAAAATACTGCAAAATGTCTGAATCATCTCAGGTTGAAAAAAAAAAGAAGAAATAAAAGGATATCGGAGTGAGTGCAGCTGCTGCTGAAGCAGCTGCCTATATGCTAAATACAGTAGCCAACAGCTCACGGCCAATATCTTTTCCCAATGAGTTTTGATGAGTTTGACTCTTTGTGTAAGAAACAAATGGCAAAGGAAGCATTTATCATTGTTGTGACCCTCACCTGTATAAGGAGTTGTTTGAATAGATGCAACTCAAGAGAATAGTGACTTTATGTGAATGCTAATACTTCAGTTTTGAAGACTTTAGGCAGTATGGCCCAATAGCTGATAGTCAATAATTTCAATAAAAGAGAAAGACAATGGAAGCTTAAGAGAAAATACCACCTAAGGTTCATACATGCCTAAAAGCAAGAAGTTCACTCCACCTCCTGGCCACAGGGGAGAAGAAAAGGTTGATTTGATACTTTTCTTTTTGTGTTAGAAAATTAGGAGAAAAAGAAGGACTGTGGTACAACCAAGATACATGGTGAGGCAAACACTTCTGAAGCTGGAGTGTGAGGAACATAAAATGCATGAGAAAGCATTTTTATTGATCTATGTGCTGTTTACCTACACATTCAATAGGAGGATATCCAAACCCCGGTGCCTGATGTCCACAAGCTGATGGAAAATACCTAAAAATTACTGGCCACTGCCAGCAATGGCATTTCCAAGGATGTTGGATTCCAGAAACCTGGGATTTTTGAGCTTTCTGTGCTTTCTGGCACTGACTCCCTGGAGAGCACTGCTTTTGACTTGAGCCCTCAGAGAAGGCTTCCAAATTTGGGTGATGGAGTTAGAATCACTGGTGTGTAGTTAAATAGAAGTGTGTGATTTCACATGGTGAAGGGTTTCAAATTTGAGATTTTTATAATGTAGTAATAGGTGTGGGACAAGGTGGAGGATTTTGAGTGTTTCTTTCTGTGCTCTTCTTCCTTCTTCATGGTTTCAGGCAGTAGTTTTTGGTTGGACAGTCAGTGCTACACTGAGTGTCACAGGAGTTTGGTTATTGGGTCAAAAGTATAAATAATATAGGTGTTAATTCTCTATCGGACTGTTTAGCTTCAAAAACCTTATAACCAGCTGGATTCAGCTCTATTTTGCTCACTTTTAGCTGGTACCTAGAAGTACTTTAGATAAGATTTAATAAACAACCAAGCCCGAACACGAGAAAATTTGTCTCCTTCCTGATTTTAATTCTGACTTTAAGTGAAGACAGAAGAAACTACAAACAAGCCACTAATTAAATAGTGCAAATTCCACCCTTTACACAAGGAGACTCTTAGAAAAGCACCAGGACTGTGGCTTTGATGTCAGCAGCGCTGCCTCTCGCTGAGAGACAAGCACACGGAGATGAAGCAGTGCCCATGATCATCAGCTGCTCACCCAGCACTGCCCTGATCATTAACTACATTCTGAGAGATGCAGGGAAAATGAGCTGCATCCACAAAACAGTCAAGGCTCCCTCAAAAATATCCCACTTAAGCTCACACGTTAGCATAAATGATACATTTAGACTCACCCTGAGTCACACTCTTCCATTTCCCGTCCTGTTTTTCTGCACTGAGTGCTGTCAAAAGTCCCTGAAGTTGAGCAAAAATGCAGGGAATGACATCTTGTCATGCTGTCAGCCAACGAAATTGGGTTTTAAACACATTTTCAATATACACTGACAAAAGCTCAGGCCTGGACTAGAGGCTGAGATCTGAGTGAAGTCTGAGGGACTATTTCTGCCAATCTGTCACACGCTGCAGGGCTCAGAGCAGCTATCGGGGAAGGAGATGCTAAACCACAAACCCTCTGTGAGCAGAGCTAATCCACTCGTGTCGGCTTTTCCCAGAAACCAGGACACTGCAAAATCCATCAGGTCCGGTTTGAAACTCCAAATATTCCATGCACCTCACTGAGCATTCCTATTAGAGGAATGCCTATAGATCCCTTTCACTTTAGGGACTCTGAACAGAGTAGAAAAGACAGTTTTAGAGTCCCCAGAAGTTGAAGTTGTACTTTACAGGCACCTCCTCCTCAATAGCAAAGCCTCTTCTTTGTGCCTGGCTACTCCAGCTCAGTGCCAGCACACTGGTTTGCAGGAGCACACATTTATCTGAATAAACCAGCAAGCTGATCTAGGTTAAAAATAGGAAAAAAAAAAGTTTACTTAAAATCTGAATCAATTCATGTAACCAGTTAAGCTCCATCACCACCATGCCAGAGAAAACAACATGCATGAGTTGTGGAACAACTGAGAGATGGCCAAGAGCAACCAACCCTTTTTTACAGGGGAAATCAAAGCTAATAACAAAAGCATAATGTCCAAAAGAAATATTTGCAATGATCAAAAAACTAAAATCAAGGTCTCCTAATATCATGTGCTCTGACAAAAACAAACAAACAAACAAACAAACAAACAAACAAACCCTGCAATTTCAGGTTTCCATAAAACTACAGATCCAAAGATCTTTAGTTTTCAATCTTCACAAAGAAGTTGCTAAATGGCTGTGAGCTACTCAGTATTTAGAGCCTCAAGGATCCTCTGACAGAAAAAAAGACTGGAAGAGAGAAAGAATGGCTCAACAATCTAGACACAAATGGATACTGAGGACATGCCAGCACTGGTGGTGAGCTCAAGGCATTTGGTAACAGAAAACAATTTCTTGCACATAAATACTTCATGTCCCTTCATTATTCACTTCTTTCTTGTCCCTAAGTAACACCTGCCCTGCCAAAAGAGTTCTCTTTTTAGTCAAAATGTACTTCAGTTGCCTTGAAGAAATAAACAGCAGACAAATGCCCCCACACCATGGAAACTGGTAGATTCAGAACAGGCTTCCCAGCAGGACTCATCAGTGCAATGTATGCAAAGTTAGCATTTCTAAATATTTCTGATAATCAGTTTTGTGACAAAGCAAGAGTGTCTGCACAGAGGCTGTTACAGGAGTCACAGCACTCCAGCTTAGCAACAGTTAGTAAACCAAGAAAATTTTATATTAACAGAATCTGGCTATTTATAAAAGAAACAACCTGACAGTCTGGATACAGAGCTCAGCATGGCCTACTCAAACCAGTGATGCTAAGTATCAGTATCCTCACAGTGCAGCCTGTTTTTCCTTTCCATTAGACTCTACATTATTGAAATATTCATAAACTCTTAAATTCTTTGCTTCTCTGTTAATTGAGGCTGACATGGGTTTGCCATTTCTGCTGTTGTCTGCTAACAATGTGCTACAAAAGCCACACTTATGCAATAGCTGACTCCAACAGCTGATTACTGTGTGGTCTTTTTATGGGTTTTAGCACGAAAACAGCAGAGTGAAGACAAATAACAAATTTATTTTAAAAAGAAACACTCAGCGCAGGCAGCTCTTCCAGATCAATATTACTGTGCCATTTTAAAATACATTAATCTAGCACACGATTTATCAAACAAAAAACTGCCTAATAACATGCTGCTTCTTAAAATTGTCCTAACAATTAAAAGGAATTCACCTAGCTATTATTTTTCCATATTTATTATATGTGTTTTGGGCATCCAGTGAAAAAATAACTACTTCCACAAACTGAATTCCATCATATAGCAAAATACTTCATGAATGCTAAATGAGATTAAAGTATTTGAACTCCTCCAGACAAGCAATTTATTTCCTCCAAACAGGGTGGAAGGGTGCTCAGCAGAGGATGCTCACGTTGAAGTAGTGTGTCAAGTTGCTGCCAGGAGGTGTTAAATGAAGACAAAGCACTTAAAGTTTTTGTTCCAATTTCATCCTCAACAATGCAGATGAAGCTTTTATAGATGTATATTTAAAGCATTGTTTTATCAGAGTTTTCAGTGTATATTTTGATCACTTTGCATGTCAAATTTCCCATGCAGCAGTTTAAAATAATATGTTTAATCACACGCACCACGTGTGTGAAAATAAAGTGGATGGCAACTTCATTTATCATCATCAACCTTGTTTTCATAAGCAGCTTTTCAAACAACTTGATCCACCAGAGCACATTAAACCAAGTAATGACCATGGCCCTGGGCCGATGGCAGCAGAGCTCAGCCAGCTTCCACAATATGAGTCAGCAATTGTTCTGTGATATCTTTAATTTGGTACAAGCTAAATCCTCTTAAGAGAGCCTGCTGCAATCCAAAAGGTCAAACAGGAAAGCGGCAGAAAATCAATACTGACAGCTTCTGTCACCTTCCACAATCTATATAGTTCTTTCTAAGCCAAATTGCTTCTTTCTAATCTTTCTCATATTTGGCTGCTCGAGCCTTTCTCATGTAACATTAAAAAAAAAAAAAATGGGAAAGGGAGGGGAAAAAAGAAATAATTATTTTCCGGGAGAGAAAGTTGTAATTTTAGCATCGAAAAATCAGAAGAAAGTTGATTCTGGGCTGGGGTTTTTGCATATACTGTTGTAATTAAAGTTGCATTTTCATATTTTAGACTGTCCAAAGCCCCAGCAAAATGACTGACTGCACTCCTGTACGAGCCACAACATTTTTGAGGTGGGTTAACCCAAAATTAGAAAACCAGATGAATACCAGTTGGGCCCATTTGATTTTCTTACAGCTCTTTAGAAAGTACACTTCCTCTATTTACAGGCTTATAAGGGTTATTATGAAAAGACAATGAAATAAAAATGCCAGAAGGCTTTAGATCAAGCTTTAAAAAATGGCTTTCTTGCCTACTTCTAATTATGAATAAATACCAGCACTAGTAATCAATACATGCAACCTGGAGCAGAACACTAATTTTTCAGGGAAGGGATTTTAATTTTTCTTTTATAAAAAAAGAAAATGTCATTCTAAACCAGATTAATATATTTGTCATCCCTTTAATGTTGATATGAAAATTTAACAGGTGCTGCAGCTGTTAGCAATCTTGTCTTTCAAAAAATGCCTTAACAATAATAGCAGAAAATACAGATTTTAGCAGGCAACAAATGACAATTTGTGTCCTCAAAAAGAAGGCTGAAAACACATAGAAAAAAATCAATGCTCAGCAGCATCCTGCTTTTATTTGGACTCTTTCCTTGAGAATGTGAGACACAGCTGTTGATTATAATAATTTTTTCTGCATCCTGAATTTGTGAGGTTTTTGCAACATTTTTTCATTACTGTGAAAACTTAAAACTGGGCTTTCCAGCTCAGTAACCACAAGTGAGCAAGTGATGCAAGCAGAGAAGCTGTGATGGTGGTCATCACTTTGGGTTTTTAAAATAATTCTATTCAATCTTTTCAAGAAAGCTGCTGAAGTATTGATTTTTGTCTTTATTAAAAGAAAACCCTTCTTTGGCCAAATCAATCCAGCATCTGTCTGTATTGAAATACAAACCTAGAGCAGTGGCTAAAATGAAGAGCAAGTCCAGCATCCCATCCCACAAGCAGGGATGCTCCCCTTGGATTTCTACTTGGTGTAAAGCAGGCAAACCCTGTGCCACAGCAGGACACTGATGAGTTCTGTGTTTTCCCTGGCTGGCTTCCTTTAAAAAAAAAAAAAAAAAAAGCCTAAATAACATTTCTGTCCTACAAAACATGGCATTTAATTCCTCACTTCAAAGATTTTTTGTTCTGTTGTAGGGTTTTATTATTGTGATTACTGTAATATTTATTATGATTTATTACTATGTTATGGTTTGGGTTCCTATATCTGGAATTAAAATAATGTTTAAAAGAAATATCTCTGATTATATAATGATGACAAAATTTTAGACTTTCAAGTCTTATTCCTTCTCCAAAAGTGACACCTATGAAAGATTTTATATGTGTAGATACATATTTGTCCTTCTAATTTTGCATTTTAGTGTTTCAACACTAGGTTGAGTTTGGGGGAAGAATTTTTGAGCAGAGGATCATGGCATAGAAGTTGGCATTTACTAATGTCAGAAGAAAGCTGACAACTTTTCTGCAGCCCTCGCACACATTAACGAGCATCCCACCAGTCCTGCTGTTGGTACAGAAGCACCACAAGGCAAAGCCATGCTGCTGTAATTATTTTTTTGCAGCCAGAGGGAGTAGCTCTTAATCTACTGCTGAAGCTGAAGGTATTGACTTTACACGAGCAGAAAGGTGACACCAGTAACGTCTGTGGGCAAGATCAATGCAAAGGTGAAGTCAAACAATCCCACCTAAATGCAAGAGAGCCACATTAATGCCACTGTAAAATCAGATAACATGGATTTGACTGAGCAGCACAGGGAGAAAACGTGATGTGATAGGCTGGCACTTAACTTCACTAACCAATTTAAACCCCTGCTCTCCAGATTGGATTATACACAGAACTATTTGGAAGCACAATGCTATTACAGAAAAAAGGTGTACAGGATCTCTCCAGTGCTACATAATTAAAACCAAACATTGATCATTTGACTTTAGAAGCCAGAACCTCTGTGAAATAGAACTTCACTGAACAATAAATTCATCTGCAAATTCACTAATTATTTTAAGATGAAAGCATGTTGCATTGCACACACAGAGCCATGTCCTCTGATGGCCAGCAGAAAGTATTCATTACAAAAGCAGTCATGCTTCAGTGACAGCAATTACCATCTCATACTTGTTAAATGCCACACAAAATGAGACTTGCTTCAGATGGTTTCATTCCAGCCCACCTGACCTGAATCAAACTAAAGATGTACTGAAAAAGCTATGCACTTATGCAGTGGCTGACTCCAGCAGTTGAATACTGTGTGGTCTTTTCATGGGTTTTAGTATGAAAACAGCACAGTGAATACAAATAGCAACTTTAATTTTATCTTTACTTTAAAAAGAAATCGTCTATGCCTGCATTCATCGTGGAAAAGCAATTTGACATATTTCATTTCAACAGATGTAGCTTAACATCATTTTAATGACTGCACTTCAGATTGGACTTACTCCAGGTTGATAATACTGAATTACATATATTAGCAACAGTTGATTATAAGTGGTATATTCGGGATGAACAGATTTCCTTATTTAAAATACGTAAATACAAACTGTAAGTCTACCTAGAAAAATGAACCTGCAAAATTCAAGGGCACTTGGTAAAACAGTGATCAAGCCTCCTGTATTCATGCTGAAGCAATGGCACCCAACAGGTCCCTGCCATTAGATTCAGATATCCAAGTTACAAGTGTCAAAAAAGCCTTTTCCTACAGCACAGTAGGAGGCTCTGAGGATTGTCATGCTTGGGACATCAGTAACTTTTTCTGTCAAGGTTCTAAAAGAGCCCCAAGCATGCTGCAGCTCTCTTACAGAATGGCAACAGAAAACAAGTGTGAATGAAAGGCTGAGGAGTTGCCAAAACCTACCTAGAGAACAGAGTTTACCTTTCCACTAATTAAAGCCCAAAAAGGAGCTGTACAGCTTCCCAGAGCCTGTACAGGGGTGGGCTCTCAGGCAGCTTTTCTGAAACATAAACCAACCAAATGACAGAGGGCTCCTGGCAATCTTTCTTCCCTCATTTCACACATTTCTAAAGCCCATTGAAGCTGATTTTCCCTTGTCATTTATATCCAGGTAACAAGGGAGAACTAAGGGCTGTTCTCTCAGCCACCTCTTATTCCAATTGTTTGGCAGAGCACAGATTCAGTCCATTTTTAATAGCAAAGAAAAGCTTCTCAATAAAAGAGAACAGACTGAGTTAGGGAAAGAAAAGTGCTGATGAACTACAGATACTAACTTTCTTTAGCATACAAATCACAGATTTGATCAGGACTGATAAAATCAGTAATACATCAAAGCAAAAAAATCCCTCTAAATTCTCCATCAACAGGATGTGTTGAATTACCAAACTTAAAACGTTTGCATTTCCTTCTCAGCTCTGCATGTATAAAATTCTGTTTAGGAATTTGCATAGATTTGATGCTGGTAAAGCAATTTTTTTTTTCTAAATTATAGTTAGTATAACCTGTTAGAACCAGATCTCTCAGGGAAAGTTGAGACCTTAAAGTTAGTGAAGATGTGAAAGGTCAGTCTCAGGGAACTACAGGCGATATCCCCATTTTCAAGAATAATTTTTTGCTCATTTCTTTGTCTAGATATGAAGGAAGTATCTGGAGCAAAACATTCGATTTCTATAAGACTAACACACAAACAGCCTTTTGGTCAGTAATAGTCTCCTGAAATGAGGTGCTCACAAAAACAGAAAGCAAGACAAGACTTAAGTGAGTTTAGCTTTCTGAGTTTAGCAACCTTAAGACCCAATATGCAGCCCTTTTTATTGTTTAAATGTGATATCACACATCTGTGGCAAGAGCTGCAGTTTTGGGGGCTTTAACATGACATACAAATGTACCACCAGGCTACAGTCAGACAAAAGTAGTAACAACTGATACTGTTCACCAAATTTCTGTGTGTACAGCTCAAAAGGATCACATGGAACTAGATCAACAGTCTATTTTAAATGCAAGTGCTTGTAATGCTCTTATTTTTCTGAAATATTTCTGAAAAGGTATTTTGTGTTTCCACAGACATATTGCATGCTTGTATTACTGCATCACCAACATTTCTTTCAAAAAACTTGTAAAAATAACTCTATTCTAAACCAGTGAATTCAGTCAATAAATGGCAGGGCTCTGCAATCCACGCCTGCACAGCTCTCCCTGGTCTGGAAGTTCAGATCAGTAATCAGCTGGCTGAAAACTTAACTCCTCACCACTTTTTTTCCCCTTTGTTCCCCCAGCACCACACGTGTCTTTTACACCTGCAAGGAAACCAGGAGATTTGATATTAAACTACAATGCAGCTAGAAATTGGTGCAGGAAGCAATTTAGATGTGATCATGCTGATGTCCCTCTCCATTTGATGTGTTTGACCTCACAAGAGACAAGCTGACAGCCCAGTGCCTTTAACTATGGCAGGGATGGAACAAGGAGCACCTGCCTGCCCCAAAATGTGTTGGGGTCAAGTGCAGTGGAAGAAACTGATGCACATAATCTGCTTGGGCTATTTGTCTCAGACAGCCACACTCACTCTTCAGAAGCTACTGCTCACCCTGGACATTTATTCAGGATTTGAATTTCCAACCAAAGCTCAAGAGGCTGAGCAAGCATCTTGAAAGCTCAATCTAAAGGAAGGGTTTACTATAAGAACATTTGTTACTCCAAAACAAACAGGTTTTGAGATGCTTCATGACAATCAAATTACAGCTGATGGAAGCCAAACTTGAGAAGATAGAATTAACTGGTAAAAGGAATTGGATAATTCGTTGTCCCTTTTCTTTCTCACTTATTCCAACACTTCTAAGAAGCACCACCATAAAAAGAAAAGGTAAAATATACTGCAGGAGATGCTAAATTCAATTACATCTGCCTGAGAATCACAATGGCACTGCAAGTCAAAAGCCTCAACATATAACAGGATTCCTACAAATGATCCTTCAAAAGGCACTGAGAAACCCAGACACAGAGAGCCCCCAGCCACCCACTGCCCAACACACTAGCCACTCTTCTCTGAACCATCAACTTGGAAGTGAATTGGAACCCTTTCTCCATAAATTTATGAGTTTATATAACCAAACAGGCCACACCAACAAAGCCCTATCTTTTATTGCCACTGCAGCACTGCCTGTTGCTTGCCAAGCAGCTTCCAGCCCCCTTCAGTTCAGCCATGCCCTCTTACTCTGCCTTTATTTCACAGGAACAGAGAGGGAACCCTGCTGGCCTGAACAATTAATATAAATGAAGACTGAAACTAATGAAAACAACATAAACATGGCACGATTTAGAATGAGAAAATGGTTTGGGCTGGGAGGGGCCTTAAAAATAATCTTGTTCCAACTCTCTGATATTAGCACAGCCAGCTCGTCCACTAGGCCAGTTTTTCAAAACCTGGAATTTCTTTTTCCTTTCTTCCAAAGAAGATGGGCAATTTTTTCCCAGTTATTTGCTTCTGTATAATTATAATCTTCACATGATTTTTGTATTAGAATGAAGCTTTGTATCAGCTGAGAGATAAAGGGACAGTTTTATCTCTGACAGCTACTCACAGAAGCTGCAAATCAGCTTTCTCAAACAGATGTCATATGGCAAATGCTAAAATTCATTTTGGGCTGACTTTGTCTGAGACTTTATAAGAAAAGTCTGCTACTTCAGTCACTTCCTTAATGACAATATTTTACATTTACATTGATGTAACAATGGAATGCCAGTAAGGTCCATCTGCTGGGACCAGGACTGTACAAACACACAGAAAAGGACAATTTGCCTTCAAGAGTGAGATGCCAAGAAATCACTGAATTTCTAGGGGGGGGGAAGTTTATGTTTATTCTACAAATGTCTTATTAGCTTCAAATAAGAACATGAGTTTTCTGAACATGTGCTTGAATTAATTGTGGTGGCGTATCACAGTAGGGAGAGTATCCAGAATAATTTGTTTGGATGAGTGGGTATATTAATAACTTTTGTACATATGTGCTAACTAAATAGAGACAAGCCAAAATTAAATAATAAATTCATAGGGGGGGCGATAATCTTCTACACAAAAAGGAGTATGTGCTAGTACATCAAATTTCCTTGTAGGAAATGTGCAACTAATAATTACAACAGCTCTACTAGAAAGTCTGACAGGAAAAATAAATGCCTTTAGTCAAAAGAATTGTATCTCAAAAAAAAGAAAAAAAAATATACAAGGGATAGAAGGAAGTAAGGAGATATTTCATACTCTGTAGGATCCTTAATTGTATTCTCCTCCCAGTCAAACCTACTGGCAAGCAGGGAGACCTGAAACAAAAGTGGTGATATCACATACTTCCCTACTGCAGAGTGTGCCTGAATTTCCCAGTGCAGGTGTAACTCTAATGCCATTGGTAATAGCCGTGCTAATTGATGCAATGTCACTCCATTCCACAAACAAACCCTTCACAAATCTACTGATGTATCCACTGCCAGCAACTTCCATGGCCAGATGGAAGGAGGGAGCATATGCAGATACTTTAAACAGATGAAAACTACATTTTCTTCAGCAAATTATCCTGATGCACATGTTCTTCAACTCAGACCTTTTACCAGAGTACGTGCTTGTCTTAATGAATCACATTGTGACATAGCAAGAATTGCCAGTCAGAAGCAAAAAAAAAATAGTGAATGCTAACCACCAGTCACAGTTCTCAATGCTCTAATCTCCATAAAATTAAATTTGAGAAAAAAGAGACAATGTTTATATTTTTTATCAGATTTTTTATACATAGAAGAATTTGCAGTAGATGACATCCACAGACTGCA
>JANRGV010000104.1:5493739-5514726 GCA_024734035.1 Alethe castanea | reverse complement strand
AGTTTCAGACACTATTAAGAAAATAAATGGAATATTCTATAGCATCAAAAATATAGTATAGATGTTTGTATCTTGAACAGAAGGAGCTGGTTGAGGCTCAGGGGCCCCTGTCAGCCGTGACCCTGCTGGGGAATTTGTGACATCTGCATTGATGGCCTTCCCACAGGAGCTGCTCTGGCTCCAGCCATGGGTGGCTGTTTCCTGATTCCCAAACTGGAGCAGTGGGGCAGGCTGGAGACACCTGGGCAGCCCAGACCTCGGGAATGTGGGCTGCCCACCTGGGGATGGGGGCACCGATGCTCAACCCATGTTCCCAAAGCATGGAGGGGCTTGCAGAGGCTGCTGGTGTCCCCACATATATTTTAGGAGAGGAAGGAATGGCCTCAGATTGTGCCAGGGAAGGTTTAGGTTGGACATTACAGAAAATCTCCTCACAGAAAGGGTGGCCAGGCAGTGGAACAGTCTGCCCGGTGGTGGAGTCACCATTCCTGGATGTCACATGGGTGTGGCACCTGGGGAGGTGGGTTAATGGTGGGCTTGGAGGAGCAGTTGGACTTGGTGCTCTTAGAGGGCTTTTCCAGCCCTAGTGGTTTTGTGATTCTGTGATTCCATCCCCTCCCCAGATCACTCTCCTGGAGTGGGAAACTCAGATCTTTTTCAGCTGCAGAACCCTGGGCTTTCCTCATCCTCCCACCTTTGGCCTCAGCCCTGCTCCACCATAAGCTGCAGTCACTCCAGGGGCTCCACTCTTGGTGCACCCCACAGCTGCCATATAAGAGACTGAAACAGAGATTTCTGTCAGCCTGGGCTGGCAGGGCAGGGGCACTGAGGGAGCTGGGAAGCTGCACAGCTGCATGCAGCACTGCAGACCTGAGTGTGCTGCTGTGCTTTAGTTTCCCCCTCTGTGGAGAGGGGACAGCTGTTCCCAGCTGTTTGCAGGAGGCATTGCTGCCACACAGGCACCTGGAGCAGGGGCTGAGCTCAGCAGAGGAGATCACAGACTGGTTTGGGTGGGAAAGAATCTTAAAACCATCCAGTGCCACCCCTGCCATGGGCAGGGACACCTTCCACTATCCCAGCTTGCTCCAAGCCCTGTCCAGCCTGGCCTTGGACATTTCCAGGGATCCAGGGTCAGCCACAGCTGCTCTGGGCAAGTTGTGCAAGGGTGTATTTGTGACTTTAGCACTCAAAGTCCTTGATAGAGGGCCCTGAACCACACTAGGAAATGCTTTTATTTTCCTGTATCCCCTCCCAGGTGGGAGATGGCTGGTGTGGGAGCAGAGGGGAGCCCCAGCACTGCTCTGCTGCAGAGCCCCTGTCCTGGGCTGGGCTCTGCCCAGGTGACACAGAGGGGCTGCCCTGAGTCTGGCTGGTTCCTGGGGACTGTGACTGCTGAAGGTGTGCTTCGGGTCAAGAAATAGCAAGAATGGGATCAAGCTGCTAAAAAAAGTCCTGTCAGAGAGAAAGGAGAGCCCACAGCTCCCTCAGAAGGGCCTCAGGTACCTGGGGCCTGTGTGCTGGCAGCCAGGGGCAGACATCCTTCCTGGTTGGGATTTTCTTTGGAAACATCAGGATTTGGTGTTTCATCCCTCTGTTTGGTGAGGATTTTGGAGGTTCAGCGTTACCACCCTGGGCAGAGGGCTGTCCTACCACCCCTGCACATCACCTTCCCTTTGCCCTCTGGTACCCACTGGTGTTCTCCCGTGCTGCACCAGACCAGCAGCCTCATGGGGAAAAACACCAGCAAACCAAACTGTTCTGTGGTTCTGGGGAGCAGCAAGGTGTCCCTGGATAGGTGCAGCGGAGCAGAAGCCTTCAGGGAGCTTTTCCACTATTGCAGGTTGGTGGAGGACTTCCAGGAGGAATTAACCCAGAATCTGCCTCTGTGTGCTGGGGAACCAGAACGAAACACATCTCCTTCTGCCAAGTGCATCTGGCTCTAAGTGAGGTGGATCCAGGCCCAGCCCAAAATCCAGCCAATGCCATGGCAGGTTTTTGCCAGGGTTCTCCACCTCCAGAAAAGCCCCACACAGGGACTGAGACCCAAGGCTGTGTCTCTCCAGACCTGTGGGCAGTGACTGGGAAGAGCCCCTGTCTCTGTTTTTGGCCTTCATGTGCTGCTGTGTTTAAAAATTCAGCAGCTCTGATTTCAGGCACAGCAGGCAAGTCTCTCCTTGAAACAATTGGACTGGACCAATTGAACTCAACTCCCAGGAAAACAGCAGGACCTTGGCTGGGCTTTGGAGACCTCACCCTGCTGGGGATCCCTGAACAGGCAGGTTGGAGAAGCCCAGGAGGTCAGAGGGCTGTGGGCAGGTCCCCAGCCAGCCCCAGCAGCACTGGTGGGGTTCCTTGGATGGATCTTCATCCCTTGGCACAGGGATTTTCCTGCAGCCAGGGTCCTTCCCAAGAACTGGCTGTGGGAGTGCTGGATGCAGGGCACTCCCTGTGGACCAGGGAGTGGGATCCTGGCACGAAGGGAGCTCCAGGAGGGTTTAGGGATGGAGGCAAGGAATCATTAAATGCAGGATTCCAGAGAGGCCAATCATGAGGGATCACAGCCAGGCTGCAAATCCTGGGGATGCCTGGCTTGTTTGAAAGGAAGGGGCTGCAGCAGCTGCCTATTGATGCATTCTTGGGCAAACACGGGGGTGGAGAAGAAAGAGCTCAGCTAAAGGACACAAGAACTGCTGCAGTGTTTGGGGATGTTCAGGCTGGAAACCCATGGCTTGATTTTTCAGATCCTCTGGGGAACTCACCTGTCAAACTGAGCAAGTCAAAATCCATTTTTCTGCAAGTCAGAGTGCATTCTCTCAGTACTTTTCTCCAGGATGCCACAGCAGCAGTGTCAAGGTTTCCATTAAAGCTGGAATTGGAAACAGAATGTCTGTCTGTCTGTGAGAACAACAGGGCTCATCTTCTTCCTCCCATTCTCATCTAGTTTTACCCTCTCTCATATTCCTGCTATGGTCCCTGCTCCGTCCTGCACCTCCATCCATGTGTGCAGCCTCCATCCTGGAGCACAGGATGATTCCTGGTACATCCCCTGCCTGCCCAGCCCTGCCACAAGCAGCAGCAGGAGCAGAGGAACTACCGTGACCTGCAGGTTTTGCCTGTCTGCCATCTCCTCCAAGCACCTTTTGTGTTTATCAGGTGTCTAGAACAGAGCCCTGTTGGTGTCTCTTCCTCCCAGAAGGAGCGTTGGGAGGATTCATTATTTGGTGTTTGCATAGTGCTTTGAAGAGAAGTGCTGAGTGGAAGGGTGGTAGGAGCAGAACGGGATTCCTTCATCCTGTCTCCTTCCTCCCTCAGATGATGGCAGCCCCCATGCCCTTCCCGTGCCAGGTCACCTGGGAGGGACAGGGCTGCTCCAGGTGCAGACCAGGGACATCCTGTGAGGGAAATCACTAATGGGGCAGAGATGAAAAAGCAGAGAACCATGGAATTTTGGAAAGTTTGGATGGAAAGGGACTTAAAGCTCATGCAGTTCTAACCCCAGCCATGGGCAGGGCTACCTTCTACTATCCCAGGGTGCTCCCAATGTTTATATTTTTTCTCAGATTTTTTATACATAGGAGAATTTGCAGTAGATGACATCCACAGACTGCAGAAATACGCTTAGTTAATTATTTCAGTGTTTGCAGCAAAATTTTCTGCCATTTTTTTAAATCTAGAAACATAACAGGTAAGCAAGAAAGACTGACTGCCCTCCAGTTCTTAATCAAAACTGAATCTGCATGGCACCTTGAAAATTCAGTGGCTGTGCAGGTTCATTGAATGCAGTGCCATCAGGTACTGTGTGGTGAAGCTTCCACATCCCAACTGAGCCCTGGTGGGCTCTGCATCATCAGCCTTATGTTATGCCTGGTGTAGGACAAGGAAAAAAAAATATCCCAGTTTTAAAGAAATGAAGATGAACAATGCAAAGAAATAAAGTAAACAGACTTTATGGCATTTGGAAAAATTACTTCTCTTTCCTCATTCTTCATTTTTATGGAGGCAACACACCATTTGGAGTAAATGTGCTCATCAAAACTAATTGGTGAAGGTTTGGGGTTTTGTCTTTTTCTTCCACTTCTCAAATTTACATTTTCATTGCCTGCTTTATGTAGCTATTGTAGCACGCTGTAATTTACTGTTTTATCCTAGAATCATATTTCAGCCTCTTCACAGCCAAGCCCCTAGTAGTATGATAATCAAGAATCAAGTTGCTCCTTATACAAATATAAACCTGGAGTAAGTTCAGCTGAGTCTTCCAGCTTTACTCCCATGGGAAATTAGACTTTGACACCAGACCCTAAGTATTCTAGACACTGTTTTTGGCAATATCAGTTCATTTTAATCTGATTTCCCAAGAGAAGAGCAGTGTCAATAACATGATTAGAGCTCCCAAGTCATGTCAATATCCATTGTGCTGCATTGTTGGAAGATCTTAATAAAACCATTTCTAAGCTATGTAGACAGGGAGGCAGCTGCATTTCTAATAAAATATTTTATATTCAAAAACTAAAGTCTTACTGAACAACAAATGCATAATTTACTCCACAGGAAAAATGGCCTTTTAGGGTACCTTGAAAACACACCGTTCTCTCCACTCCCACCTCCCTTTCTTTCACTCACTGCAAAATACTGAGCAATTAGGCAGGTTGCTATATTTGGTGTGCCCAAACTTCACAGGTTGATAGCATAATGATTTTAATAACCACTTTAAATGTAACATAGTGACAAGTTGACACCCGAGGTTTGCATTCTGCAATTTGATTTTTCCAGAATTCTGTTATGCCTCAGGAATAGCAATATGATTAGGAATAATTTCTTGTTAGTGCTTCTTACTTTTAATTTTCCCCCCCTTCTTTTTTCTCCCATTACAAACACTGAAAATGTACTAAGTACAGTCTCCCTGGTAGGCACCAAAAGTTGACTCTTCTACAAAGGCTCCTGGTTCTACCTTTATCAAAAGGAATGAACTAACAATACCAAAAGCATTCAAATCAAAGGCAGTTACACCCTTTGTGAAAATACAAACATTAATACACATTCATACCATCAGTATTATAATATTTCAGCACTATGTAATACCAATAAGCATTTTAAACACCACTTGCAGAGCACCAGAGTTTGCCTCCATTGACAACAGCCAAGACCCACAGCTCAGAAAGAATTGCCATGTGCCTTTGCTCTCACGAGAATATGAAGCAAAATATTCTTGAGTGCTTTAGCCAGTGAGAAAGCTTCAGAGTTCAGCAGCCCAGAGAGAGGAACTGGACTCATTTCTTGGTCAGGAAAACGGTAAGGTGACAGGAAAAATGTGAAATGGTGCTTATCTGTCTGGGGTTTTTTGGAGGAACACCAGTCTCATGTCAGATGCTGTGTATTGCCACAGCTCTCAGAGACACGTTTGATGTGTTATTTGCCATTTTGATATTTTATACAGTGCTTTTCCCAGGTTTAAGGCATTTTGATCCATCTTTGTGTTTTGGCAGTGGCTCCCCTGGTTCTGTATGTGTACTGAAAATAACTTTAATTGCAAGTGCAGTATACAGAGAGTTGGTGTTTAGCACATTTCCATGATCTGCAGCAAAGTTTACCAAGTGTTACACTCCTGCCTTTTGGATGAAAATGCATGTAATAAATTCCAAATTTTAAGAATGCACATGGAAACCACAGAGCCACTAAAAAACCGTACATATCCATCTTTGACATAATCCTGCCTCTGTACAACATTCTAAGAGTTCTTAAAACCCACCCTCTTTATATTGTCAGTGTGAACACGTGTAATTTTGTTAGCTTGAGTCAAGTCAAAGGAAGTACTCTGGAGTCACTGAGCACCATTCCATGAAATGTCTGGTTTGCTATGATTATATATAATATATTTATGATGAAGAATACTCATCTACTCATCCATTTTTCAAGACAGGTAAATATTCACTGAATTTACAATGCCAGACTTCCTTACATACAAGATCACTATAATTTCAAGACTGCATCATAAATAATGTAGCAAATTCAGAAGGAATACAAATGATACACATAGAAAGCAGCTTTCCATCACCCTGATTTCATCATCCTTTAAAATGTAGCTGAGCAATTCCCAGTAATGTACATGAAGTAGCTTATGGAAAACATTTTAAGGTCTTTAACTACAGAATATCTACCCCTGTTTTTCTGCATCCAGTCTTGAACTAATTACACCTCTGCTTATGCCACAAGTTTTCTGGAAGATTCAGAAAAGTCATAGAAAGTGCTTAGAAAGTACTCTAATGCCATTTTCATGTTCTAATGATGATTAACCAAGGCTGTTTTATATGCAGCATATACTCTGAGAAGTCAGTAAAGCTCATATTCATTCAAAGTACATTGGGCAAACAGCAGTCTACAAAGAGTAGCAGTTGCTACTTGTATGTGATGAAACAGCCCTCCAGTTTAAACAGCCTGCTTTCTCATTCATGTTTTACATTTTAAAACACCCTTTTGGCATTTTACTGCTGTATGGGAAATAATAAGGTGTGATACTTATGGTCAGGCATTAATCATTGCCTTTAAACTGGGTGTAATGAACAGCTATCCTCTCTGCCTTCAAGAAAAACTCACTATTTTTTAAAGACATAATGGATTCAGTTGCCTTAGCAAGCCCAGAGATGAGGCAGTATTTTTGATTCTCTAGTGTCTGTAACTTGACAGGACCTACAGAACACCCACACATTTCTGGAGCAGTAGCTGCTGGCCAGACAAAATATTTTAGAGCGCTGAATGCGTTAGATTTTCTATTTATAGACAGCCAAGTCCACCCACCTTGTTAATTTTCCCTTTGGAAGTCTGTTAAAAATATTTCTGCTTGAAATACAACAGTTCTGCTTGACCTACCAACACTAAAAAAATTTGGAAGACAACACTTGTCTCAAAATAGGAATTGTAGAACCATGTCCTGATAGCCCTTGCAACTGGGGTTATTTTATTTTAACAGCCTGCTGAGCATAGATGAATTTTTCCTGAGACTAGTAAAGCCTCTGACTAGTAAATGCCTCATCTTGCCTGGGGAAAATGCTTAATATCTCATTTCAAAATTTTGCTTGAATACAATATCCATTTACATTTTGCAATAAATATATTAATGCCTATATACAGCAAAAATGTACAGGTGATCCTTACCAAGGTCTTCTGTCCTTTATTTTGTATATTTATCTTGGCTTATGAATGCAATCATAACCTCCTCCAACAGCATATTTATAACTGGTAAAATCTCAAGTATAAACTCACATCCATGTTTTTAACTCAGAACTGCAAATCTTGGCAGCTAAATGAATTTAACATTTTTGCAGTAGTATTACCCATAAAAGCATATTACTTTGTGTTTAAAACATGAGTTATGCAATACTTTCTCTGCTCAATGATGCTGCTCTGCAAAGACTTGACCCAAACTTCTCTCTCATGTTCATGCCCTGTTCCTCAGGCAGAAGGCAAGGGCTCACCCCAGTTCCATGGAACAATACCCTATCCACTTATTCCCTCTGTGTTTCAGAACACTAACACTTCAAATTCTTTTTTTTTTTTTTTTTGCTCAATGGCAATTTTTAACTGTTTCCTGGTCAACAAGATACAGGCTAAAATTATCAGCTCACATAACATTTTTTGTTTGTGTAAGTAATTCAGCTACACACTTGACATTGGTTTCTCACCTACTGTTTAAGTGCCATAGGGAAAAACTGCAGAGTATTGAAATGCTAAATCCAATCTACATCCTCTTCAATGATGGTGACTCTATCATAGTCAGTATAGTCAGGCACAACTCTCCAGCTGAAAACCAGAGCTTTATTTCTGCCCTCAACCAGGGCACACTGATGTATCTGCTGATGTCCAAGACACACCTGCCACTGTGTTAAAATCTAATCATAAGTCTGCTACAGGTGAAGGATGAGGCAGCCTTTCACTCCAACTCCAAAACCAAAGCAGAGGAGATATACAGTGGAACAGAGCACATGGTGAAAAGCAGGTTTTGGCAGTGAAAAGAAGATGCAAAGCCTTACAACCAAAGTAAAATGTTACAGGGATACAGAGCATAAATTAGAGCTCAGAAACAACAATGATGGCTGAATTTCATCTTGGTGATCTGGCTCCAGCATCCTAAATTAATTGCAACCTTTTCACTCACATCATTCTATTTAAGAGCAAGAAATTATGGCTAAGCTGAGGTGCAGATCAGCATCCAGCTGCTAAGGATTCCTGGGATTGATCCTTGCACTGCTGAGATTACTCATGGGGGTACCACCCTTTTCCTGGCTGCAAGATCAGATCCACAGGGGATGTACGAGTGGTCTTTGTTCAAAAAGAAATCTAATAACAACATAATTTAGAATGCTCTGGGCTACAGGTATAATTATGATTTCAAAAGATTACAAAAAGAAATATATTTTGCCTTGCTTAGCAGGTAGCATGCAGTTCATCTTCCTGCAGCTAAGGACAAAACACATTCAGCATATCTGGTTGCCATTGTCTTATCAAAAATGTCTCTGTATCAGTAAAGGAAATTACCATACAGAGGAAAGAAAACATTTCAAGTAATAGATTCACCAATTAATTTCTTACATGGGTACAACCTTGCTTATCTGAGTGTGGTGCAGGGAAATATTCTGAGTCATGGAAGCTTGAGCTTCAGCTACTTGGGAATGACAGAGCTAAAGAAATTATCTGTACAAAAACAATCAGTGGGAAGCAAAGGTTACACACTTTTAACAGGAATTTATTTTCACCTGTGTGGTGATAAATCTCCAAACCATATCCAATACACAACTCCAGAGCAGCACAGCAGAAAGCTTCTTGTTTGCACGGCCTTATCACAGACTAATAAAGGAGGGAGGAAAACACTGCATTGCAATGTTTTTTGTTCTGCTCCTCATCTTTAATTTCGAGGATTTAGAATTAGGCAGGAATTAAAAGAAGCCACCATCCCCAAAGACTGTGCCCTTCCCCCAAGCCTGGATTATTTAAAATATGCACAGGAGGAAATTGTGTTTTCTTTGCTGTGGAAAGCTGATTAACTTGTTAAGACTTCAGGCCTTAAAACTCAGCCTCACAAAGAAACTATAGGGATAAAAAGAAACATACTTATAGTTTATTAAATACTTCAATTATAATGCTAGGCCAAGCAATTTAATCATATTGGGCAGTTTTAAATACAGATACAGCATCTAGATGACAATTCCAGAATCTTACTTTTAAGGTGAGAGTCCCATCAAGGGCTTAACTATACTTTGAAATAAAACTCCAAGGATTTTATGAATCCTAGATTACACTGTGTTTGTGCTTTGCAGAAAAAAACCCTTTTTTTACCAAATCCTGCCTTCTAGCCTGTAACATGCTTTCATTAGATGCTTTCTTTTAACAAAATCTCAATATCTTTATAGCAAACATAAAGGAGTTTTTCAATGCCCAGCGTTTGTCCAGCATTATATTTCACTGAATAACGCCCATATTTATTTCTAGGTGATACCTGCAGACCCCAAAAATATGCAACTGAAACTCACTAAACCAGAATATGATTTAGAATCAACAATCAACATTAATAAATGGCTTGAAGTTCTGAAGTTTGAGAATAACATTTTCTGCCATCAGAAAAAATGTGTTTGAGGTAGCACAAGTATAAGATACTTTGGGGGAAAAAGACCCAAAAAACAAAGAAGTCTCTTGCATTTATGAGGAGTTAAAGTCAATGTTCCCTTCCTCTTACTGATTGCAATGATCCACTTCACCTACTTTTCATATACTGTTTGTGCCAGCACAGATCAAACCTGTTTGGCTCCTGGGCCCTAGGAGAACATAGATAAAGGCAAGCAGCATCAGCCAAATAAATCTAAATGTCAGGAAACAGTGGAGAGGAAATACATAATTTTCTCATATGTCACTTTTCTTAAAGGTTTTAACAGATGCATCTATAATCTGTATTTTTATACATAGTCATATCTGAGCTATTTTACATGAGACACTTGCAGACAAGTGACCAACAACTATGCTTTCAGTGTTCCAGCACTCTGCAGGAGGAAAAGCCTATCCACAGAACAAATGCAGCCTCATATTCCATTACATCTTCCAAATTGCAGTTATCTCACAAGACAAAAGATCCTTCATGAAGCAGCACTGCTGTGGTGGGCTGCTTTGGGCATAGGCCTTTGAGGTGGGCACTGCAGACTCTCCACTGTAAAAGCTACAGACCTCAGCTGGGACCAGAAGAAAATTGACACTGCTCAGGCAGACCCTATTTCATCCATTTATAGGGCAGAAAACTCAAAACAACACTCCCAGAAACTCTCTGGGAAGCCCTTTCTTTCCTCCAGATGTGTGAGAGTAGAGAGGGGAAAAACCAGACAAGACAAAACCAAAGCAACCCACACAGCAATAAAATGAGAGATTTTAAGATGGCAAATACCCATTTAGTTTCCAAATGCTCAGGCACAATGAAATAAAAGAGAACAGGCAAGTAGAATAGGCACTCAAAAAGAAGTGCAGCAACTGGGAGCAGGGGAACGCCAAGAGAGGATGCCATTGTTCAAAAGGAAGAGGAGACAGCATGCTAATAATCCCTGCTCTGCAAAAGGATCCTGGGGATAAGGATTCTTGGGATAAGAGCTGCTGGCCACTCATTGTACCCCCAGTCACCACAGTGCTACACCCTGTATTCAGCACTGGGGTTCTCATGTTGTGTTTTTGGAAAGTTCTCTTTTCTGCTCTCTTCATTCTGTCCTGACCAGCCTCCCAAACTCACCTGGCTTCCCTGCCTTTCCTCTTCACAGTATTAACACAGAGAAACCAAGGAAACTTCCCTGAGCTGCATTAATGCCAGGGGAATCAGTGTATTTAATATGAGCAGTTCAGTGAGTTTAGCAAGTCTCTAGATAATTGCCTTCAGCAACGCTTCTAACTCCTCTCTCCTGTGTCTCTAACATTAAGAGCCTAATTCTGTATTTTGATTCCTTAAACAGTATGATCCTTTATTCCCACAGTTTCCACACACACACATAATCACTGCACTCTACTGAAACAGATCCCCAAATTATAATGCCAGGTTTGTCTCTTTCAAAAAAAAAATCCAGACAGCTATTAAAAATATACTAAGATAAAAGAGAGAGAGAAAAAAAATTGCACTTCAGACTTTGAGCACTGAATTTTTAATCTATCAGAGTACTTTATTCACTTTGCAAACACCTGCAATATCTTTTGCTCTGTGTTGCACTCACACAGACTAAACCTGATCATTTAGCATGATTATAATTTACTGCTGATTATAACCATCGTGAAATCAACTTAGAACATTACACTGTTTTGACAAAAGCTGATGCCTTTCTTTGCATGAACATCCCAATACTTCTGATATCTTTATTTTTGGAAACAATTTTTGGAAAAGCTATATGCTATTTTTATTCTTACTTTCTTGTAAAATTATCTCCCTATTGGGCTGCAAAATGTTCCATACGTGAAACCCAGAAAAATATGTATTACATTTAGGATTGCACCTGAGTTTGACTAGGTTAACCTGGTACTTCTGTTACATAAAACTTGGAATTTTTAAACTGTCTTTATTTATTTGGGGATGAATTCACAGATTTTTTTTTTTGCATGACCAAGTTTTTAGTAGCACTCAAAAAGCTGCACATATATTTTATCTACTTTACAAGTCAATAATCTACATTGGCATTAACAAATTTATTACCATAAACTGCAAAGTTAAATGCAATTTCTTTCTTGGTTGTAATTGCAAATTGTGTGTGTGTTACACATTTTCTGAAAATTTTCTACTTATCTCCCAAATAAATTAAGGGAGAGAAGAAAAAACACATCAGGACAGATCAACAATAACTCTCATTTCACATCTTGTCACCAACAGTAAAAGATCTTTTCCAGGTCATTAAAATCATTTCATGAAAGATGCTGGAAAAATAATCATTTTCTAAGAAAATTTCTTTTTCCTCCTATCTACTTTTTTATTTTTGGTTTTAAATGTATTTAAAGAAATGGAGGGGTGGGAGGGTGTTGCTCCCTTCCATGTTCACATTTCATCTCCTGTAATTGCAGATCTAAAGGCAGAGACACTGATTTTTCTTTAATCATGCTCCCGGCCTCTGTGGTATTCTGGTATTCTGTCATACTGAATTACCCATGACTTCAAGCTCTTCTCTCAGTTTGAACTGTCATGTCCTGCAGTTTCAATGACTGCTCACTCATTGCTGCATCTGAACAATTTTACAAAAGCCTTAATTGCTGTAACTTGGGAGGGAGAGAAGGAGCCCTCATTATTTATGGGCAAGGGAACAGGCTCCTCTGTACCTCCCACCTTTAATAAAAAAATTACACAAAAATCTTTTCACATCCAAAATTACTTTCAGACTTTTCTCACCTTGCACACCTTTTATAAAAGGATTCAAAACCTGCTAGCAAAAACCTTTTAGAGAAATCAGGACTAAAAATGTAATTAATATGTCTATATAAATGAGCAATGGTATCAAGCTACACATTCAAAGTTGGCACTGAAGTTTTCACAGTAATTCCTGCAGTACCTAAATGTTAAAATTTGCAGAAATTTAAATCTAATGTATTTCTGTTCATCCTAACTAGAGAATTACCATGTTTTTATAGAAGTCTATCACCTTTTTGTAGTTCTTTCATTCATGTGTTCTGAAAGAAATTAATGAAGTTATAAAAAAATGTTTTAAACATCATGAATCTCCACAGGGATACCAGATCCTTTCCACACACGAATTTTTTACAAATGTATATGCCCACAGAATATTGTCTGAGGATAAAATACTGACTTCAGGATAAATTATTTCCCCTAGATGAATTCTACTATGTAATGTTTATTTACTTCGACTTAAGAATTTGCATGTCAATAGATTATAAATGAAGAAAAAAATAATCTAAAAGAAACATGAAGTCAATTGTTCAAAATCCATTATTCAAGCAACTACAGTGTGTTTAGATAAGCCCTGTTTACAGCTCATTAAGAGCTGACCCAACTTCAAAAATTCCTGTGTTCTCCACTCCTGCATGAGGCATTAATAAAGCCCAACTGACATCACGATGAGAAATGAGCTGTCTAAAGTGGCCTTTAGGTGATTTGTCTAATGGAGAACCTCACCTTATTCCTGTGAAAGTTCTCCAGGAATACAGCTGGGCTTCCCATAAAACCTGTGGGCAAGAAGAATGTATGGAAATTTCTTTCAGCTTTGCTCAGCAGCTCTTCATCAATCACAGCTGATAGAAATCTGGAATGTTTCCTTCTATTCTCTGGTCTATCTGCAAGATCTGAATTCTCATAAGAACAGAAATTAACATTTCCAGGAAGCTCTGACAAACAACCAATATACAAGAAAGTACTCTGATCTACTTTTGATGAACCAGCTCTTGGGAAGCAAAGCCAGTGATTTATCTAAGAAGAGATTGAAAAAAATTGTAGCAGAACTCAGTAAAAAAGGTTGTTAAGTTTTATCTTTATATATAGGCTAACTAAATAGTTCTCTTTTAGTCTTGCTGTAGTTTTTTTCCAGACAGTAGAGGCTGCAAGAAGAGAAATATTTCATCACAGTTCCCATTTCTGGGAAGTGCCAGGGAGCACTGTGCTGGGTGCTGTGCATGGACATCAACTGGCAGCCTCAAAGAAATCAAGAAAAGGACCCAGCTGGTCAGTCAAAGAGAAACACAAAATGAGAAAAGAATCAAAAGATGATTTTGTTGTCACCTACCATCCTCACACCCCTTCAGTCTTCACCTACGTTTTCGACCCTTCTTTCCACTGCAGTCTTGCTATCAGACAGCATCCAAACACCCTGTTCACAGTTCACCATCTGATCCAGAATGGCTTTTACCAGTAATTGATTGTGCTCATTACTTTGAGAAGAATGGTGGGATACATCATGCTCCAGGGAGACAGAGCTGTGTGCTAAGTACAGGCTCTGGCTCAACATTAAATAAACCCGACTCTGTTTCCAAGTTGCGTCGTCCTTCACACAAAATAAACAATTCCTATGCTCTGAATTTACCCATTTTCCTGCTGCACTGCTAAATAAGCACATGGGTTTTAAAGTTTTTCATCAATACTTTGTACCCTGTCAGTGCCCTACAGAACTTCATTTCACCAGCCAAATTTGTAATACCATAAAAATGATACCAAGCTAATTTGACAAGGTCTGTTTTCCATAAACCCAGGCTGATTAGCAATAACTATATTTCCCTTGTTTAATTATTTATTAATTTTTATTAATTGAGTTCTTTAGAAACCATTCTGTATTTTGCCTGAGATCAATGTCAGACTGATAGACTTGTAATTATCTGAGTCTTCTCATTTAGTCATTTAGGCTTTCATTGGCACAACATTAGATTTCTTCCCATCATCTGGAACTTCCCCAACACTCCACAAAAAATAAAATAAATTTAAAAAAAAATCAACAGCAGCAACTCAAGAATGCTTCAAGCAGATTTTTCTAACTCTCAGAAACTATCAATGCAAACCTGTTGATTGCAAAATGCCCAGCATTACAATTATTAAGAGTCCTTAGTTACAATTGTAATGAGACCTTGTCATGCTGTTCTGCTGCCTTTTCCAAATACAGAACATCAATACTTACACAGAATTTCTGACATTTCTGCATTATCTTTTCAAACTCTTCTATTTTTCATGCCTATGGCATCGTTCAAGCACTTTCCATTTTCATTACTAATTAAATAATCATAATTTAAAGTTACAAATAATTATCTTTTTACATATTTTTATATTATTTTTATACAGAATTCTAGTACAAATGAAAAGAGAATAGTTTACAGTACTGATCCTACCTCACCATTGATATTTTAGAGATATATTTATACACACATACAACATATTTGATGCAGATAATTCATATACATGTGTATTATAGATACATGTATACGTGTATGTTTACACATGCACATTCCTCAATAGCTTTCTACAATTCCTAGATTCTGACTCATTAACATCAATTAACCCTTGGCTTTTTGTGTCTGGTTTATTGTTTTCATTCCTTGATTTCAGTGAGTTCTCTTTTTAAACAACAGTGTCCCAATTATTCTCAAATCCAGCCCTTTCAATGCCCTGAGAACATGGACATGTCTATCACACACACAGAGATTTTCTAAAGTCATTCTTGCAGCTCACAATTCAGCTAACTCATGCTCTTTTGTACTTTGGTTAATTACTCCCTTTGGTACTTCAACCACCACTACTTTTGTCTTTATCTGTGACAATGAGCCCAAACATAGAACTCTCTAAAAATCCAATTTCATAGGAGGAGATGAATCATTTACATTTATATACATCATGTATATGTATATATATATATATATATATGTATTTTTTAATTTATTTTTTTTAAGAAACACAAACCATACTACTACAAGGCAGCATGAGTCCAGTAAAATCATACAAATGGAAGTTTCCCAAAACACTGATTTTTCTTCCTACATTTTGCAGGAGGAACTGCCCATTACTCTCTGCTGGTGGCCTCCTGCCCATGGTGAGCTAGATCTCCATTTTACACACTACCTATCAAAGTGGAGCTGTGAATCCTTCCAGATTTAAATATGTTTTCAGCCTTTCAATCATTTGAATTTTCCCATTAGGCTAGATTATTAGCAACCTGTTTAAATGTATTATAAATTAGGGATTTCATTACTTTTTATTTCATGCAGGCACTTAACATTTGCACAAAGACAAAGCATTCCTTCTTTTCATCTTTTGTGATGTATTGATTAACGTTGTTTTCCAGGATCTTGATTTTGTGCTAAATTAATGTTTTTTCTCCCTCTGCATATGTTCTTTTCACTGCTTCCTTGGCTAAATTTTGTCTTCTGAAATACCAGCTCCTCATAAGCAGTAAACTTACTTCCACCAGGAACTGGCCCTACATTGCATCTCAAATCCCATATTTTACAATACTGTTCTGGGCAACAGTTCATGTCAAAAATATCTCTTCACCCACAGGACAGAAGGCCAGGCGGGTGCTACATTCCTTCGCCCTTTTTCCAGTTCTACAGTGGATTTTCTGAAATTAATGATTCAGGATGAAGACAGAACAACCTCAGTAGACTGAGGGGCTGGGGAAGACAGGAGTTCAGGAAAGGCTTGGTTATCAATTTTGAATATGACAAAGCAGGCAAGAGATGAGGAGGAGAAATACCATAAACACACAGCTAAAAACAGGTCACTACCCAGTACTATTTATCACATTAGCAATTCCTGCTAGGATTTTGTACTTCTCCCCAGCTGCACCACTGGAAACACTGCACCTTTTCATGTCACCTTCATTATTTCTGACACTGCCAGACAGACTGGCATTTTTTAAAAGTGAAAGTCTCTTACACCTTTCTTGTTTTTCTTGTTACAGGATTTACTTTGTTCTCTTTTTGTAATTTTCTACAGCTGTCCTAGGGTGACTCTCTGATGCCTGTTTTCCTCCCAAAATTTGCCCTAAACCAGGACAACAGCTTCATTAAGGACTGTAAAAAAGCCACACAGGATTTCAGTTTTTGGGTTTTTTTTTAAATCATGCTAATCATGGTATTGCAGAAGTTACAAAAACTCCATAAAAGCAACAACTAAAACTTTTGGCTTTTTCATACAAAACCAGCTAAACACAGTATGCTATGTCAGGGCAGGGAACATCACCCAACCTCAGCTGGATTAAAAGAAAAGCAGAATACAAAACCAGCTCCAAAGGCAACCTGCATTAATGAATTCAAATGTACTCCTGGTGACTTGCACAAAGGTCTGTGCTATGGTGCTACAGCTGGCTTCATGCCATGAATTCCAAATTTTCCCTGCAAACAGAAAGAATAATGCCTGCAGAAGAATTATTCTGTTTTTATATTAATACCTGAATTCCTGTGGGCAGTAGGAAAAAATTACTGGGACATTAGCATAAGAACACTACTGCTGTCTCTTGTTATCAGCATAACCCCTTCAAACTTTCTCCAGGTATTCTAAAGTGCTGGATAAGCATTTTGACTCCACAAAAGTCCACACTATGAAGATCACAGGGGCACACACTTGGAAAAAACAATGCTAATCCCATTAGGGCACAGACAACCAGAGACAAACCAGTTCTCATGCTTCAGAGAAAAGCTATGACACGCTGTAAATTATCACAGATCCAATCATGATGTTACCAAACTATTCCAATTCTAGCATATAGCAAGCATAATTTATTTAGATAAAACCTAAGGCAGGAAAACTATATTATAAAAATAGTATGCCTGGGAAATTGGGGCATTTATTATTAACATATAGAGAGACTTGGCCTTCATGGCATTGCAAAAATGCTTTTTCTTATTATATTGCTTTTTTGAATGCTACCTAAGGGTGTATTTTCCTTTTCAATAGTCATTTCTTTGCATAATACAAGACTTACTTTACAGTTTGAGAAACTGTTTTTTAAAACAGCAAAAAGGAAAGAAAATCACCCTAACTCTGGATGGCAGATCCTACACATGCCAAGTGAAAAAAAAAAAAAAACCAAACAAAAAACAAAGCAAAAACCAAACAAACTGAACAAAAAACCCAACCAACCAACACCAATTCATAACAATTCAACACCAGGCAAGATTTTCATTACAGACATTGCATAAATGCACTTGTTTATCCCCTGTAAATAAACAGGCTATGAAATCCAATCATTATTTAACTGCACAGTCTATTTGGCCTCCAGGCTACACGGATGTATTTGAAGGATTTCTTCTGTTCTGGACTCAATAAATTTTGCAGATACCTTAAATTCTGCTATTTTCACATGAAAGCAACGCCAGTTAAAAATTATTATTTATTGCAAATGTTCTTAGTTTTGCCTTTTCAACTGTAAGTTATTTGTAGCTCTTTTTTCCCTGCTCTTGAGAAGGTCTGTACAAGCATGAAGACCACATGAATACTTTGTTCTTTGCCACTTTACCTGCCACTTGTGCCCACATAAACAGTACCTTGCCCAGCAGAGGCAGAATGAAAACTGCTCAGCTGAAATTAAGAAAACCCAGCCTTAAGGGTTTTCCTGGATGGAAAATGCATATTATTATATATATTACAGAAATGGAGCAAAGCTTTAAGCAAATTCCATATATCTGTGTAGCCATTCCAATTATAATCAGGGAGCAGTTGTTTTAAAAACAAGAATAATGTGGAGAGGATGAGTGGCAGGCAGCAGTTACTCATTATGCTAACACAGGAGCCACTCACCAGTTACTGATATTAGAATTAGGCCGGTTTAGGACCAAACAAAAAAAAAAAAAAAAAAAGAGATGGAGCTCACCCAGACTGTGGTTAAACCATGAACTTACTGCTACAGGATGCTGCAGATGCTAAAAATGCTGGAGGGCAGATTGGAAAAATTACTATAAAAGAAAAAGGTTTCAAAATTTTCATGAACCAGCTCGGGCAGCAACTGAGCTGCAATGGATTAGAGGTTAGACTTCAGCATGTGGCCATTGCTAGAGACTGAATGTTGTGCTGTCAGAGAAGTCCTGACAGGTTTTTTGTATTTATCCATTATATAAAGAAAGTTTAAATCAAAACAGTTACACCTGTACAAAGTACTGTTGTTATTACCCATGAGCAGAGAATAACAGGACATGACAGATGTCTTTCATACACCATCAGAAAAAGCTCTCACTCAAAACAATGAGCTCCAGAAGCCTGAAGAGCTTTCCTTCTTTTCTCATACAAATACAGTGTGCATCACCTGGGACTCAGAAAGAAATACATGACAGTAATTGAGCTCCTAAGACACACAGAATTCTTTCTCCAATCCAGAGAGACATGAGCCTTCATAAACTTCCACAAACACAGCTGATAGTGCACTGCTGGTTAAAAAAACCCAACCATTTATCATGTCTTTGGGCTTTTAGAACCAACTACTATTAATAAAAAATAAATAAAATCTGAATTTCAGTTAAATGCCAAGCTGAGAGTGATCATCCAAAGTAAGAAACCAGTATGAAAATGGGCTAACATTCGCTTCAGCATTGACAGAACTGCACTATATCACACACCATCTATCATAAGCTAAGCACCAAATAGAAAAGGAGAAAAAAACTTTTTTAAAATACAAATTGTCAGCAAAATTTTACCTGTTCACTCTAAAAAAAGAAAATTACGATTCCAAACTATACTTAATTTTGGCAACGTTTTCTTTGGAAAAATGATTTTCAACCAAGCTGTTTCTTCCATGTTCATAGTGAACTCTGCCTCGCATCTTCCTTTTCCACAGTGCTGCTCTTTCAACCTCTCCTCCTTCACTGCTCCCATGCCAGAACTCTCACAGGATTCAGCTATTACACTTCCATGTACTTGCTATATGGTCTGATTGACTACAGTTCAGCGTGGAAATTAGGAGTGGCAGCCAGCAGGAAAGATGACAAACCCTGTAAGAAGCTCATTTCCAACGAAGCCAGCTTCCCCCTCTACTGCTAGAGCCTGACAGCCTGCAAATATCGAGTTGTTGTTTTGAATCATGCATGTGTGCTGCTTTCTAAACCAGTTTTCTATTTGGCAAAGTTGCTGCTGCAAACACATTTGACTTTCACAGTTACTGAAAACTTCTATACCCCTCTAGGTAAATGCTGTCTGATTAGAAAGCTTCTGCATGAGGGTTTTCAGCCAAAACCAAACAAGATTTTTATCCTCCACATTTTGGAGCCTTCTTCTGCACTAATGAAAAATTAGAAGGTGGCAGTGGCCTGAACTGATCCCTTTTTACTGGAGATGGCTAAAATGGGAGGGCTGCATTTTCCACTGAGAGCACGTGAAATGGAGCCAAAATCTTTCTCAGTTTGTAGATGGCTGAAGCTAATTGAGATTAATCTAACCCACTGCTTGTAACACGACTTATTTTTTCTTTTAGACATGTTTCTGAGTTAATTTTGGCTGAGAAGCAAACACAACTAAGTTACACTTCCAAATGTAAGGAAAGTCTGATTCAAAGACTTATAGATTGCAATAATAATCATCATCTCAGTTCCACTTTGAACTCAAGCAATTTTGGATTTATTCTGACTGGCTCAAAATATTGAAGTTAATGAGCATAAACAACCTATTATGGTCTTACAAAGTGCAGCTCTGTGGCTTCTGCAGGGGACAGAGTTAGATTTGCCTCAACACATGCTGTGGAGCTCCTCTTTTCCTAAATAATGTGGTGAATAATGCTCCAATTCCTTTTTCAATCAGACGAGCGATTGTCCGCTATTTTGAGAGCTGATACTGCAATTTGGAAACTCTTAGCGAGACACCAAAATGGCAACTGCAATTGAAACTAAGCAGTGGATGAGGGCAATTCATGAAATGACTGTGAAATACAAAAGGGGACAAAATCAGACCTGGCACAACACTGCAAGGAAAAGAAAATACCATGTAGAAGTAGGCTTTGCAAAATGAAAAGTTTAAAAGCTTTTAGCATGAGCTCTCTTTTGCTATTTATTGCACCACTGCTAACTTGGGAGAAGGTTCAGCAAAATTTGAAGAAACAGCTTTCAATTTTCCATTTACCCACACAAATATCCCTCATTAATTAGCAACTATTTCCCACAGTGAAACTGTCTTTTCCATTCTGCTGTTCCAACACACATCCTTCAGCTCTGAGACATTCCAGATCATTTCTGTCACTGTTTTTCCACCCTGTTGGAGAGCTGTACCTCTAAGGTGGCCTGAGTGTTTCCAGCCTCTTTGAGACAGTGAGTTTGCAGAGCACTGGGCACAGGTGCTAATATCCCCTAACCTGTAAGAGTTACTGTCTTAGATTGCAAAACAGGATGTAACCAAATGTATGTATTCCATCACCATCTGTTAAAACCAGCTGGGGCAGTGTCTTTATCTTTTCCACAACCCATCCTCCCTCCAGGAAGATCTCATCTGCTGCTGGCCCATTGAGTCCCACTGCATGACTGATAAAATTACATCATCCCATGGGAGATGCTCCAGCCAGGGGGAGGAGCCAAGCCTTTCC